>NW_024102831.1:13711314-14038119 GCF_013122585.1 Styela clava | reverse complement strand
AACAAAGCGTGAACTTTACTTCATATGTTTACTTTGACACTTACCTCACAATATACATCTACTCCAACTCAAAAGTGGTACAAGTGTTAAACAAATTTGAGACAAGTGGTACACGACATTTTTGGACACCGAGTTTGGGTTGTTCCAACTAATCCTAGGTTTCTATATTATTTACAAATTAGTCATTGTTTAATCATTTTCCCACGGTGCATTAACTCATACCATAACAGTATTAATGACATGTCAAAGCAATATGAAAACCAGATCAAATTGGAAACCTTAAGTGGACAATTAAGACATACATGAATGTCACGGGTGTCAAGTAGTATTCATCTCCACACGATAGTGATTATTACTCGAAACTTTCAATCTGTTTAGACTTGAAGATTAGAAAATACCACACAATGAAAGCCAAATAGCTTTAATAAAACATTTTAAATGGAATTTTCGTTGTTTACTTTACATAGCGGATAATCGAAAGCAATGACCAAAACGATTAATATGAGGAATGCTTCGAAGCGGGTAGCAATTTCACAAGGTTTAGCTTCATTTGCATTACCTTAGAACTGTTTTTAAGTGATTTCAAGTTGTTTACAAGCGAAATCGACTCATTTTTCGAAGCCACATAATCCCTAATGTTGCATCGCAGCTAAATAACGTTGTTCAACCCGCAGGTTACGTGAATATTTTCTGCCAAAAATATGGCTGAGGAAAGTCCAAGAAATTTCACCAACTCCAAAAATACTTGAACACAAGTACTAAACTTAAATTAATAAAACATAATTTAACATTGCTTTATCGTTGTGGTTTTGTAACCAGATTTGTGTGTTAAGAAACTCTTAATTCGAAAATAAAAACACAATGGCATCAAGTACCACTGTATGACGTAATTATGAAGCCATCTTTTAAGCCTATTAGGTAATCCAAGTGGCTCCGGAACCAGTCGTTGTACTTCGAAATACCAGCGGCGTTCCCACGAAGCTATCATAGGCAATAGATCATAATATCACCCGTAACTGAACACTATTTTGGGTACTCCTGTAGTGTGTGTACCAGCAGGTGAGGGTTAGGCCATAATTTTTATTCCGATTTTCCTTATTTCAGTTCTATTACAAATTTGGTTCATTGTCTGTGTTAGCCAAGGGAATATACCCTCTGCCCATAGGTTTCAGTCCCTTTACACAACTCGATGTAAAGTAGGCGAAACAAAACTCCATATTGGTAGACACACTTCTGCAGCGCGTTCATGAAACACTTTATTATTATATATTTCTCGACCATATAGGTAAGCATACACGATGGTTTAATTACATGATGCATTGTTCAACAGGAGACCGCGGTCGTTAGTCGCCTTCCCTGCAGTGTCAAGAGTTCAGAAATCTTCTCGCGCGTAATCATTCCCAAAACAGCAATGCGATAATTAGCACTTCCACAATACTCATTGCAAGGAGTCGTTTGTGACTTCACCGGCGATGGAGTTTAAGCGGGGCCTACTTTATTAAAGTTAAGCTAATGTTAGCACAAAATTTCTAACTTGAGAACGACTTAAAAATCTGCATAAACCACACACAGCCAGTTGTTCAAAAAAAGATTTACACTTTCAACAAGGATCCAGACAATTACAGGACCTCCAGAAGTATGCGCACCAAGATGGCGCACAACCTGAACATAGCAGGTGTGTACCGGTTAGGATTCAGGTTGATGCGCATACTTCTGGAGCACCCAATTACTGATACATCGCGAGCTACTTGATTTAAAAAAAAACGGGATATTCTCGTTGTTTAGTGCATCCGACCCTAGATATTATCCTCAGGCTTGTCCATGGGACATATTTTACTGTCCCGTTCCCATCCCATAGAAATTATGCCTGTCCCATCCCATCCCATGGCGTCTACTAAATAGGACTACAAGTTCGAAGAGACATGCGAAACAACAGAGTTTATATTATATTTATTTTATATTTATAACTATTATACATGTGTCCATCAGCCCCTTCACGAAGTATATTGTTAATGCTGAATATATTTTTGCTCTTTTTACCTAACAAGAGTGCTATGCTCAAATATATGGACACGATGTTCATATCGAAATGTTTTACCATTATTTCCCTGAAAATCATACGGATTTCGTGTCCCGACGGGAAATCCAAATGTGTGCTGCACCATCCCATGGGACGTTTCTCATGGGAATCCCATTTCCATGGACAAGCCCTGATTATCCTCCAAGTGGTGATGCAAATTTTACTGTTTCATTTCGTGTTGAATTATTAGCAAATACCAGAGGTATCAAACGCTAATTTTGACAATTTTGAAAACCTGGCTTCCATAGAAGTAACACAGTTTTTTCAAGTTGAAAAATGTAATAGAAATAAACACCGGTTCTATTAAAATCACTAACATGCTGAACTAGTTAAGCCTGCCAATTTGCGGCCAAAGACTACCGGCCTAAGAGGTTCAAGGCTTTAGCAAAATCAAACTTTGAAGTTAATATTAAAAATAACTTCTTTGATTCGTCATTCGGTCTCAACTTGAACCGCAATCTGAGTGGTGGTTGCAAACGTCTATTATTAGATACGTACTTAAATGACGAAACGTCTAAGCCCATTCAAGTACGTACACGCCCCCGTGGTTGCAAGCAAGCTCAAATTCGAGGATAATTCAAAGAAATATTAAACTAAGCCCAACTCTTATTTAGACAGTATTCATTAGAAGCCTCGCAGCGTCAAAACGTAGTTGCGCTTAATTGAAAAATAGCTTTAATCCATATTGACGCTATTTGTTTGTTGTTATTTGTTTTCCCGAAGTTTTGATTTATATCCGAATAGATGACTGATATTCTCGAATTCGAAATTTACAAGTCAGTTTGACTTCGAGTATTCTAACCGCACTTTTTTACAGAAAAGACTATGATAGATATATAGCAAATTTTATATTTTACTGTGATATAATTTTCACATATTAAAATAAGCCTAATTTAATTACAAATATGTCCGATTTTAAAGAAAATTGCAATTTTACCAACCTAAATTTAAGAAAAACATAACATTAATTGATTTCGAATTTCTTTATAATGATATAAATAATTTGCTAATTTCATCATTTCGTTCAAAAATGTCTGGGGTTGTTCCAACTCTAGTTTGCACTGTTATCTTTAGCCTAATTCTGAGGATCGTAACTTAAATCAGACACAACAAAAAGGTTTCAAGTGGTTGTTATTCTAAAATAAATGTGTTGGAATTACATATTAAAATATTTAACACCAACACGTGCAATTTGACTCTTGTTTAATTGCTTGTTGTGCAGAATTTTTACTTCTAACCGAAAAAGTGATTTTCTCACTTTAATTCAAATTGAAATTTTAGTCTTTTATTGGCGGAGATATTCAATGCAATTGTAAATCTGCTGTTGGAGAGGCGCTCCGGAGGTATTCGTACCAAGATGACTCACAGCCTGAATAGCCCTAACCTGGTGCACATACAATTTCAGGTTGTGCGCCATCTTGGTACGAATATTTCGGGAGCACCGTTTGACATACACCTGATTTACTGGTAGAAATACATATTGAAATAATACTGCAATCTTTGCAACGCATTTGAGACGAAGGGCACCATTTTTCAAGACATGTTCGCTAGCAAAGAGCTTGTTGCAAGACCTCCTCTTTTTCAGCTCAGCGAATACACTACTAACCAATCCGCGTTCATATCATTTGATAAACGAAAGTATGTTTCGCAATGGCGGGAGTAGCACTTTCCGTAGAATTGACCAATCACTGAAACAAAATTATACTTTGTCAGGGCGTAGGAATTTTTTATTAATATAACTTGAAGGAACTATAAAAATTTATCAACAGCACGCTGATTCAAACGGCAATAAGCGCGCAAATGTAAATCAGTAGTGAGATATTTATTCCTAAAACGTTTTAATCTAGAATTTTATCTTACCATCGGTATTCATAATAGTCTCAACATATTAAAGAATAAATTAAACTGCCAAACGAATGTAAAAATCCATTTGAAATCAAATTAATTGAACAAGCATTCCTGTTCCAATATACTGGTAAGTGGAAACAGGTTGGCATAATTCTAAAAGTTACTCATTTCACGAAATATGGAAATGCCTATTTTTATAATGAATTATATTCATAACATTCTCAACATTATATAGATCATTTTTAATTTTTACTGCGAAACTGACGTAAAGATCCATTTGAAATAAATGAATTGAACACGCCTGTCTGATTAAATAATCGTAACAGGTTGGCATATTTCTAAGAGTTACTCATTTGACAAAATATAGAAATGATTATTTTCATAACAAAGCAGTCATTCCAATTTCTTGACAGCGTCATCGTGTCATTCTAATTTTGTTTATTTATCTTTCGTTTCATGATATTATAAGAAATAAAATTAGAAAATTTTCACTATTACTGCCAAACTTGACATGAACGATAACGGAGTCATAGGTAGTAGCTTATTGTGGTTTCGAGAAGATTAAATTCTGGTAAATAGTTGACAGGCACGACTATAGCACACCACTAATCCCGATGATATTCGCAGTACCTCTGACACTAAAACTAGCTCAAAACTGGTTATCGACGTTCTAGCTTGAATATGTATAGCGCCGCTCAACTTCGAATCAAATTCTAGATTCTCCTGCTGTATTTGTATTAGAGATGTGCAGAAAATGGCCACCGACTCTTCCATGCAACCGGTTTTACTGAGTTGCATTTTTGGACACGTAAGTGAACATAACGATCGTTTCAATATTATGTTGTTGTTTTTCGTCATCATTATCAATAAAAAATCGCTTTTCTCTTCGAATATCGGACCAATTCCTTTGAAATTTTCAGTGGTTAAAGATTGATTTTTTTGCCAGAAGGCTATTACTAAAAATTGAGCCGGCGGTTAACCATACTGAACGACATGCTTTCCAGACTTGCACGAGACCTGTCCGCCTGTTTAGATAGCGAGACCTGTTCGCCAGATGGGAAAAAAATTCACTGTTGCCAAACAGTACGACCAAAATCGTCATGGCGGCCAATTTAGATCCCTGTTCTGCGGAACACAGTTTGAGAAACGCTGAGTTAACACTTTATCATTCCAGAGGCTTGGGCTTGGCAGAAGCCATTATCGACCAGCGTTCAAATGAACAACGTGATGACGAGTTGTCCAGGAACCCTTCGATCATAATCACTCGCAACAGAACTCAAACCCTGGACATACGCAGGATAATCAGCAGTGCGAAGGCAAGCGTGTTTCCTGATCCTGAGCGTGACGCGTCAAACAGTGAGACTATTCAATTGTTGTTATCTGCCTGTTGTGATACTAGAGAAGGCGTACTGAACAAGAATACTTTTGATTCCAGTTCTCGACAGCAGTTCGGTGTGATCTGCGGCCCTGTTTAGAACTACTAATTCACACGTAAAATGAGTTCCCGGTCCAACCAGGACGACGCAAAACGTAACTTAGGTCAAAAAATGAACACTCTTAGCTCCTACATTTAGCGTACTTACTGCACAACTTGTTTTGATCAGAATGTTATATTAGGAAATGATTTATCAGGATTCCCTTCGTTTTCGTAGGATTTGAAACCGGTCGTTAGAACTTTACTGCACGTAAAGTGTTATTACTGGGTGCTAATTAATTTTATTTCTAATTTTTAAAAATGTCACTGTGAATAAAGTATCACCGCGATGAAATCAGCCTGGTAATTTGGTAAAATAATAAACGATATTTTCCAAACTTTCACTAATTCTTTGTGAACAAAGAGTAAAGTTACGTCATAAACAAGATAGGTTATTCCCAATTGCAGAGCGTCCTTGCTAGTCGTGCGTTCACAGGTTTTTGTTGTGGATTAATGCAGAACATTTTTGGACGTATTGGGAGTGGATACACCGAATGACTCGCACGATTAGCGAATGAATTTGGTGAGTAAATTTAGCGTTTAGTTCGTCATCAACAAAATTGAGCTATACCGGTACTTTATTGTTTAACGCAGGAGAAAAGATTCTTCTGCGGGAAGAATCAAGCCTGCCCAACGCAGCATCTCATTCTAATACAAAAGTGGGGCGACAGCAGACGGGAGCGGCCAAACGTAACGAACCAATTCTGCAATTAGGATAAGCATATTCTGTCCGGCTATGCCTGATTGCGTTCATGTGCAGGAAACAGCATCGAGCGCAGCTTAGTACCGGTATCACAACATTCCAAGTCCGGTCTGTCTCCGTAATCTCGGGGCTTGTCCATATGAATGAGATTTTTTAGTCCTTCGCTATTATTGGAATCCCAGGGCATTCGCCGCAAACAAAGTGAGAAATCATCCACTGATATCAGTACTATACATTGCGGCCTGCGGAGCATGATTCCAATGCAGTCTATACACCCTGAGTTTGTAGACAACAAGCTGTTGCCCAAATACCATTAGGTTCAACGCCCTGGATTACATTCCACACGCGTGGTAATCAATGGTGCAATGACGTGCGCGTTTGTAACTAACTGCAAATAAGTTAGCCAACGGCGGAATCCTTTGTTAGGGTACGTGTTGAATTAAGCAACTAAGGATTGATTATTTAACATCTGTCACAACTGTAACTGTGTCATACGTTCATGGTTGTTTATGACACCAGTAGAAAAGTAAGATATCTGAAAATATATGGTTTACTTATTGCGTGAAAATTACGCGAATTTTACTCATTTTTCAGAACACGCTCCTGACTAACTGCACTAGAGTTGATATTTTTAAAACCAAATATGAACAGTAATTTCCATATTGTGAGTGAACCAAGCCCACGTAGCATCATTATTACAGTAATCTTTCAGTTTCTTATATACTATTTTTGAGATTTATCCGATGACACATATATGCTCATACTCCGTGGCATTTACACACGTTCATGGCGTATAACAGCCCCCAGATATGCGCGAAGTCACGCTCAGATTCCTTTGCCTAATCGCGTCCTTGTTACAGCATTTCAGTTCCCAATTCGCTTCTAAACTAGGCTGAGAGTATGATTCATAAGAGCTTTTCCAAGTTTTATTTCTTGATTTTACATCATGTCGCACATGTTTAAGATGTTTCTTCGACACGAATTGAGTCTTAGCATCCACGCCTTGGATTATGCAACGTTTTTGTATAAATTGCACCGACTTAGGAACGTGGCATGAATCGATTTTATTTATATGAAATTAGCATACGTCACACATGTTTTCGTCTTGTGAAAGTCCCCATGCAGCTGCTGCCTGCTAAATACCTCTGAATTCCCCCATTTCCGTACCTATTCGCATCATCAGCGAAGGAGCTAATTTTCCGCATCCCGTCTTGACACAACCCACGTTACACGTATGCCGGGGTATTTTCTTCGTCCAGAATGTTTTTTGGGCAAAGTTCTGCGGCTTGGCGGGCAAACACACAAAATATTTAGCAGAAAATCGCGCTTAAACGCACGAATTTTTCAGGTTTTGAACTCTCGCATGATAAATTGATAGAACTTTTAGTCCCATTGAAAAAAATTAGAGTATCCCACGTTTCTGTCAATTCTACAATTTTTTCTTTCTCAATTTTTGCCCATCCCGAATTTACACTGTGTGGAATGCTAATTAGGGCTGTTAGTCGAAAATTTGATATATAAATCAAACTTTGAGAAAAGTTTTCAGACTGATAATTCTCAATTTGAAACGTTAAAATTACCTCAACTGGGCGTTGCCTGTTCTATAAATAGTATGCGTGGGTGAAGATGGGTTGAACATTCTGATTAGCTAGGAGAATTAACTATGTGTTGTAAAAGTATTCAAAGATTCATTTTATTTTGATTGTGTTATTCAGTGGGTTGCACGCTTCCTTGGAACGCCCTGCGAACTAAAATAAAACCGATGTTGATTTATTGAAGGCGCTTCAGATCGTCCAAATTTAAATGTGATATTAAATGTTCAGCACCAAATTTTTCAAAGTACCGTACTTTATAAAAATTTTATAATAAAAAAAAGTTCGAATTTAGGCATGTATTTATGTAATATCTTAAAATCCCGGACGGACTTGCCTAAACTACGATCGTATTTCAAATCAGCATTGGTGTAATAGGCATATTTTCTATGCATTGCCTAATCAATTTGACTTTTAACATCTAGTCTACAATTTTAAATAAAGATATCTGTAGCTTAGCAGATAACTCCAATCCCATTTTGCAGTCGAGCCGGTCTTAATCACCTTCCTGTTATAGCGCGAAAAGTTCTCCCGTTCAAGTTACGCGTTTTTTAAAAGTTTTTTTTTTTTACCAGATAAGGTCATAATTTTATTCCGATTTTACCTAAGTTAGTTCTTAGTTCGGGGACTGTCTGTGTTATCCAAGTGAATATACCCCCTGCCCATAGGTTTCAGTCCTTTCATACAACTTGATGTAAAGATAGCGAACAAAATTAGTTACCTCCATATTGGAGGTAACACTTCTGGAGCGCCCTTTTTTTACAATATGCCGTGATTTCAAGCTACAGACATCAATTGCCTCAAACAAATCGCGACTGCTCGTCTCTACCTTCCTCTCACTGCTACAGCGCTACGTAATCTATCAAATTTTTAATAAAATAAGTCTTGCAACACGTTGATACTGTAGTGTATCGGCCACCACTCTTATTGGAGTAGTTATTTATTGAACTTAAAAGTAAAGAAATTGCAAATAAGCGAAAACAATAAAAAAAGAAAATTTATTAAATATTAGCAAAATTTCATTACCATAAAAAAAAAAATAACATATTAGTTGCAAAACTTTTTGAATAAATTTTCTCTGTTAAATCTTGTACACTCAGAAATATATATAAATATTTGAATATTTTTGTGCAGTTCTATCAAGGCTGAAATCGATTACTTAAATTTAATCATTTTACCGATCATTTCTTAGGTAAATTTGCTTTTCCTAATCTTTGTTTGCTAATCTGTGACATTCTCGTTGGCAAATATTGATCGAGTATCAATTCTTATGAACATTCAACGAAATGATCGGTCATTTTGAGATGTAAATAGTGGGCCGAACTTGCTCTGAATAAAACATATTGTGTAAAACTAAACATAACGTTTTTGATATCTTGGAAAGCAAGAAATACGATTTTGAAAGTGTTACTAAGTTTTTAATACAGATCATACTAAGTGAGAAACTATGTTTTGTATAGGTTTTAATTGTTTAATTGATAAAGGCAGAATGGTGAAGTTTTTTATTTATTCCATTTTACCTGCTGTTAAATGATTTTTACACTTCACAAGTAGTGTAATTTTTTATGTATTAAACAAGGATGATTTCACATGTTTTCATATCTTACTATTCGTTCCCGGGTTGTTGTGAATAAAAAGAAAAAAACGCTTATATAATTCACCAAGCTTGGAAGTTTTAACAAGCTCTAGCAATTCTCACAGAGCTACATAATGTAAAACTTATTGAAAATAAATATATTTTTACTTGTAATATGCCTTCTGACATAATTATTTTATTGTAATCGATCGACATAGGTAAAAATTTCAAACTAAACGTTTACCCAAATCAAAAATGTAAAGTTTTTGGGTTGGTCTGCAATGCTAACATTTGGATAAATTTGTCGAAAACAATGTAGGCCGAAAACCTCCACTCATTGGGGAGAGTCTTATGATTTGGTGATAGCAATATAACTGAATTTCATTATCCGAATATCTATTTGCAATCGTAAATTCATAGCAACCCAGCTCAGGAAAAATAAAAGTGCATCAGATTGTAAACAAAACAGAGAAAAGCCACTTGCTCTATGAAAGCATATCACCAAAATATTAAAAAGAAAAATAATTCTTTATAACGCTGAATAATATCTACACAATATGGTGACGAACGGGGTACTTCAAAATAATTAGTTTGATAAAATTATGCGGGACAGTAAAATTGTTTTTTTTTACTGCTAAGCGGTTATTTATTGCAACACAAATTATGCGGTTTGTGTCAAAACAACGTTCTGCACTGCGGCGGTTTTTGCAACGTTGCAAGACTTACAATTTCGCAATCGTTAAGGAGTTGAAATATGATATCAGAGTTTTTTCCCAGTCAAATATCTTAGCAAAATCGAGATAAAGTTGGGTGGCGCCTTGGTCGGTTTGGATGTAATATTTAGTCAGACCCGCCACTGAAAACCGATTTTATTCTATCAAAAGTTGCACATATATGTTTCTTGTGATTGTGCCGCCTATGATTAATACTTGACGAGTTTTGTTCAACGAAAAATTGATTTTCGCTTGTAAAAATCATTTGGGATGAAAACGGCTGAACGTGAATTAAAGGTACGCCCAAACCTAAATCTATGTAGAAGCATGAATTAAATTCAAACGATATCCACCCAAAAACGTCGAGTAACGTTCCAGTATTGCGAATGGTCGCTCATGCTTGTCAGGCGCAAGCACGATTCTTCGTTTTTCCGGAACGTACTTATGAATGCAATGGGTCCTTGACGTGTGGCGACCTGATGTCTCGTATGACCCTCACTGCTTCCTCGAGTTTGGCATAGTTTTCGGCGCAGATTTAATTAAAATTTAGACCTACATTTTAGAGGGGTTTTCGTTGTCGCTCTAAATAAAATAAACAAACAAACTTAAATAAACAATAGCCCAAACAGGTGACTCTTTCACAAATTCTACAGTAGCCACGACTTTTGTTGTGGGTGCCTATAAATTGAATTTTTGGCATGACTCTCCCTAAATAATAAACAAATAAAACCCTCAGTTGCGTCAGCAAAAAATAATAAATTGAAACAGTGAGCATAAGTGTTGTTCAAAGCAACTTACAGCACAATAAAGCATTGTTTTCACCAAAAATTGAAAATAACTTGTTGACAAAATGGTCCAATGACTATGCTTGGTATTTAACAGGGCTTTGACACTGTTTAGACCTCATTCATCTACTTTCGAACCATTTTACCATTTTTTAATATTTATCCAAGGTTTTTAAGAACAAACACATACAATATTACTACATAATTTGACGTTTCACCTTGCATTTTTCGTGCAAATGCCCACCTAACCAAATGATCGTCACGTTAGTTTGATAATTTTTGTGGCAATATTGTGCAGTTTTGCTCTTATCTGCATTAACAGCGATGCCATTTCAACATTTATCTGGAAATTATGCTTTATTCCAAATAATAGAAACTTAGATTTTCAATAATACCATTCCAGAAACTTCTCCTAGATTCATCAGGCGGCATTCTGCACGCTTACAGTGTTGGAAGTGGGGCGTTGGGAGCAATTGCAGCATTCAAAGCGCGCGACATCTGCGGATTCCTTGGAGCGTGTCGCGGCATTTTGCTGCCTTTTGTACTCGGCTGCAACGTTTCAATTGTAACGTTTACCAAGTGTTTCTGTTACATACACCCGCACCTTTTTACAATCATGTCCGGCACGTCGCTATATATTATATTTTCTTCATTGTCAAAATAGAGCATACTCATAGGGGCCATTTTTGTGGGAGCACAACACGGCGAAGCTGCTTTAGGTTGATTTTGCCCCGAGTGCATCGCGAGCACTTTGTGTTGATTGGTTTGTAAAAATAGCACTGGGCATTCTCCCGCGCAGTGGTATGATCGATATATGTTAGGATTAATTATCCAATCCCATCCCATTGCACTGAAGTCTATTTCAAAATCGTATTTACAACATCGTTCTTCTCGTGACTCTTCATTACAAATCAAGGCTCCAGCATCTCGCTTTTTTCGTCTGCTGTTCAAATTGCTTGTTAGATCGACCTCGAGCATCGGTTTCTGAAAATAAAAGAACAGTATTTGAAAAATATTCAGAGTTTATGTAAGCTCATTAAGTGGTAGAAGATGAATAAAAAAAATCCTTCATTTGTTGCTTTCTTTTACGAAAATAGAGGAAAATTATTTAACACTTGAACTTCTGTTTGTGAATAACTGTAACAGAACGTTTCAGTAATCTAAATGGCTTTGCACGAAGGTTATGTTCTCTCCAGGATATTTTCCAAATGAACGGTTTTTCGTCACCATGTAAAAAATGTAAACAGATACTCGTGCTAAGTAAACTAATTGAATATAACCCTTCAGTCCCACTAGTCGTATTAGGTTATCGGTCGCATATGAATTAGTGAGAGTAAACGACGAAAATTTGTTAGACGCTATATATGCTAAAATAAATGACTCGAATCGGCGATGCTCAATCCCATATATCAGCGAAGCCAACGATGTAACTGACGTGGATATGCTAATTAAATAATTTTAGTACGATGTTAAATTCATTATTTTTAACTTAGTATGCAGATTAGGTAACAACCATTCACTGTTCTATGCTATTATATCGCTTTATAAGCATGTTATTTCATATCGAGTGCTCACCCCGGCATTGCGGTGAAATTTGACCGCTGCTGAGGTGCTTCATTTCTGCAGAATTTGGTGTTACCTTTCGGCCTCCAAATTCGACACGCCACGAACGTAATATATGCGAAATTTAATACTGGGGCCACGGTTCTTGACACCATTTTGTTTCAAATTTGTGTAATATAACAAAAGCAATGGCAAGGTCAAATTTTTGTGGGCGGTTGTAAGGACTTACGCAACCGTTGAAAAATAATACTGACTTGCTAAGTACTTGCCGCAGTTACATAAGGTAGAATTTATGCATTTCGGATTTCATTGATAGGTTACGCGTGGTGGTTTTGGCTAAATATTTGAATGGAATACTTCTAAACTAATTTTACCCTCTGTTCCATATACAGTGTATATGTCTGTATCAAAACTTATTTTTCATGCCTGTACTGGACAATTGGGATAAATTGTTCATCTTCACTTTAGTTAAAATTGGCGCTTTGCTCCGTAAATTGATAATTTCGGGATGGTATACTGAAGAGTTAGCTACCCGAAAATTGCTCACGAATTACCATCCCGCGGTGTATTATATATGCATTTCATCGAGAAATTGCAGGAATTTCATTACTAATTGCTTTTATAATGTTTGTGTGTTGCTGTCAAATGCTAGTCACGATTTCATGCAAATCATAAACAGAAAACTTTGATGCTCTTGTCAAATAAACACCGGAAAGAGTTTCGAAATGCCTAAAGTGTTTCAGTATTTTTTTCTCTTGTATGTTTTGCCCAGCCAATTTCTAGGTATCCAGCTCAATCACGTCATTAGTAATCTAATGATAGCCACAATCTTTCCGTCCCATGTCAACAGAGGTTGCGGATTCAAATAATTTTCTGGCACAAACCGCCCCGACTAACTATATCTGTGTACATTAAAGTATAATAGTACTAATATTTCGCCAAACGCATTTAATCATAGACAGTACAAATTCTTGGGAAATTTTAGAGCGTTTTTAGGTAGGTATATATAATTGTATTATTCTAGTTAGTTATCTTAATCCTTAAATACATTATTCAAAATATTTAATTTTTATCAAATGACCATGGTATTGATAGAATCAAGATAAGTAATAAAAAATATTTTCGTAACTCCCTTGTGACATTTTTTATTTGCTAAAAATTATTTGGAATTTTTGCTCCAATTTGAGGTTTGATATTTCAGGCATAAAGTAGATATGTGCATGTTTAGATATTGGCAATAAAAAAATTTGGACAATATGATTCGAATCACTGTGGGTACTCTTATTTACAATCGATGTACGTACTCTGGTCGTTCTCTGTTATCCATACTTGCGATGGTGTGATTTGAGCAACTCATTTATTTTACCACGTTTTATTCACTTCAATTACTGAAAGAATTTAATCCAGAACACAGCGACCAAATTTACCTTGTACCATTATTCAAATTTTTTGACCAAGGGAGGAACATGTCTCGAAATAGATTATTTATTATATATATTGCCAGTTTTACCGCAGTCATTTCATATAATCTGTCCGAGTCATAGACTCTATTTGATACTTTGCGATTTTAATTCAAAAATTCCATATTTGAAATATATGGCATAAATGCTTAAAAATCACAGTTAATGGCATCTTTATGGAGTTGCCTTAATAATTAATAATTTTTTTTATTAGCTCCTGAAATTCCAGTGGTTTCGCGGTGACTTTACTCTGAAATGAGCTTTTACCCGATTGGGTACCTGATTAAAAGTAATCTATCATTTAAAAAAAATTGTCCTTTTTTTGAGAGGAAATATAAATGAAACAACCATTCGAATCATCTCTATTTGACGCAATTTATAATTTCCTCCGCTTAATACATTTATTATGTATTTTGATTAATATATTTTCAATATTATATAATTTTAATATTTTTAATTAATAACGCTGATCATTTTTGACAGTAAGATTTCTTCATGGTACAGAAAAAACCGCAAAAGCAAGTTCGCGCCAAGCGACGCGATAAATAGCCGAAGGGAGAACCTATTTTTGTTTTGAGATTATATTGTGCGGCTTTTATATTTCGTTTTGAGGAATAACTAATAAGGGAAAATTAGTCATCATCTAGTTTGGCATTTAAAATAAATGGTCATGGATTTTCGCTTTCCATGGGGAGGGGGGGATTGAGACATGCACCCGTTGCAACAAGCTTACTGCGTTAAATCCTTTTGTTTAATTTAATATATATTCATTTATTTGATTTGATATTTTCGAGATATTTATGGTATAATTTTAAAATACCAAGACATTAATTAAATTTTAACAATAGGAGAGATAACAATCTCTTGCACGAATGATGAAACGTTTATTTTATAACGTATTTGACGCGCGCGCCTTGACTTAATCATTCTCCCTTTCCAATACGCCATATTCGTTTTGCGGCCAATGAAGATGTTCACGGAGATTTATTTTAAGGGGGATACTATATTTTTTAACGTTTTTACTTCTATATAGTGCAATTTTTATGTTTTTGAAAATATTTAAAATCCAAATTATTTGAAATGCAGTAATACATAATACCCAAGGTTTTTGATATGAACAGCCCAAATTATTGTACAGCAATATGAATCAAATTTGCATTGTAAATGCTTTAAATTTGCATTTTATAAATTTACCAAACCAATTCGATTTTTATCACCAAATCGGACCCAAATTCCACAATGATAACCACACATAAACATTTCATTAACCGTGCAATTAGGGAAGAGCGCTTGTTGTCTGACCGATAGTAATATTCAAATTTTCTGCATTAACGTCCGCATAACTCCCCTACATATGTTTACAAGTTTATAAATTTAAAAATATCACCTTGCCTCCGTAATTTCTGGAATTAAAGGTCCGAAAGATATCGTGTGAGATATCGAGCTTTTCTCACTAATTAACCTTATGTTCTATATAGTTATTTGAACCAACGAGAAGTCGGCGCAAGGGTCCAGTGACTAGGGCGTGATGACTGTTGTCATCGCAGGTAGGTTATCCAGAAAAGATATTCTGAAAAATACGCTTCACTTTTCAGTGGTTACTTATATAGGGTCTTGTTCAAGGTGAACAACGCCTCAAAAAATCGCACTGAATTTTCAGATTGAATATAGAATTTCGGCCATGATATTTTTATACTGTCCAATGTCGATCCCATCATGAATCTGGGAATCATGTGTTTGTGGCGTTACGAAAAATTCTAATGAAAGCGTTTCCACGATTTTGTGTATTGTACCTGATGTTTAAAGTAGCAATTTGTCACACTCAGGGTTGGGTAATGTGCTTGAGAAGACAAGTTTGATATTGGGAATATATGGTGACGTGACGCGGAGTGTTAGTGGCCAGTGCGTACTCACAAATTGCTGGCATCAACTCAACTATTCACCACCTCTCTGAGTGAGTGATAAATTGGCAATTCCTGAGCGGAAAAAATCCATTCGTGACATAAAAGTGGCTCTTTAGGTATCAGTAGCTGCCTGTCTTGAGTCAGGATCGGCGTGAAACTGTCCATAAAAAACGCTCTTTAGTTTTGGACTGTAAGTGTAATAACCATAATAATTCCACTTAAATACCAATCTAACAACAACGTTTTGGGGAATCTTCGCTTTATAAATCATGGCTGCTTACTGTCAATCCACAGACGAACTCGTTCTCATGCACTACTCTAAATATACATTGATGTAGCCAAAGCCATCTGATTTGCTTGATGTATATTTTGCATCGCCTTTAATTGCATTGAAGTTTTATTTTCTATGAATACATCATGAGCAACGCTAACTATGTTATCTTTACTAATAGGCAACAACGAGGGAACACCCAAAATTTAACCCTGGTTTTTCGGCCTCGTTAGAAATCGAGCAACTCGGTACGGAAATTACTTGAACTTGGTTCAAAATTAGAACGACTAGGCGCATTTTGTTCAAATATTTTGTGAAAAAAATAGGTAAAATTTGCATCTATGTAATCCAGTAGTACTTTGAAGTGGGTAGAAAATGGGAGATTTGATTTAAAAAGCATATTTTATAAATATGATTGTGGTTGTGCACTAGGGTTTAACGATATACAGATAAAGCATGCGGACACGGGTGATGTGCGCTCGAACATACTGATGACACAACCAAGCGTTAAACGAGTAAAAGATAAGAATAGTCTTTACCTTATCCTCATGTCCTTGTTTCGGTTGTGACATGACGATTCCAGGTATCTCTGGACACCGGATATCGATACCAAGATTCGACTCCGGATTTGTGAACCACCGACTGACTTCATTTGATATTGAAAACGATTTCCATTCTGCTTTCTTTTTAATAGGTATTACTTTCCGGTCGAACTTGACTGCAATATGCGGAGAGTCGGGCTGTCTCGTGTTTTTTCTGTAGTGGTAGAAGTCTAGGGTAATGTTAGTCCGTTGTGTTGGATTTGCTTTGATATAAATCCATATTACTGCTGACGTCACCGTATGACGTAAGTCATCTTCCGTAAATCTGAAGTAACTTCCGGTTTGTTCTGGGTCCACTGGAAAAGAAACATTAATACCTTTAGTGATCGATTGTAACTTCATCAGTGCTGTTTCTGCACATTTAAAGGATGATTGTGATATATTTTATACGTCGATTATTAAAGACTTCCGGCGCTCGAGATGTATGTGTACCAATAGGGAGGTAACTAATTTTGTTCGTCTATTTTACATCAAGTTGTGTAATGGGACTGAAACCTATGGGTATAGGAGTAGCTAAACTTCCGTCTCGAACAAGGCCTTTTACAGCCGCTGATACCCAACGATATGTAACAAGCTCCCATTGTTGGACTGGAATATTTATAGTTCGTCATTGTCTACTCAAGTCATTAAAATCAGGATGAAGTAGGGGGAACGGAATTTGAACCCGAGACGTGCCACCTGCGATGTTAACTTAGTTAAGTCTAATATACACTTCAACCACTACGTCATCGCGCCCACAAAGATAACGCTTAAATTTTAATAGTTTATAATGATCAATTCAAAATATGTTGTGACGTTAAAGATGTCCTGCTCAACCAATGTTTATTGCATAGGCAGTCCCTTCCGGAAAAAATGGCTTTACACAAATGAAGTCCGCAATAAGTCTAAAGATGCTTAAGACGTAATTAGATTTCTAATTGAGTTACTTCACTACGTGAGAGTGTTGTGCGAAACACAAAAGAAGCCAAATTACAACTTAGAAGCCACTTATTAAATCTTCAAATCTTATAGTTGCTACTTGCCACACAATATTATCTAATACTTGTGCTATAGGTTTATAATTATTGACACGCTTTCCATGAAGCTGGCGACAGTTCTGGTCATTAGATTGAACACCACAAACTTTTGCTTTTGTAATAAGATCGATTATTTGTCTGGTTGAACCACCGCCTAAGTGGGGCATATGTACATTCGCGTGAGAATATATGTCGGAAAAATAAATAAAAATGTGAGAACAACTATAATCAAATAATTCAAACTATAACTTCATCTATTTATACTTTTCTTTTGGGACCCAAAAACATATTTCCAGCCTAAATTTTCGTACGCTTGCAAAGGCGAAAAACGTAACCGAATTTGCAATATAAGCCAGAACTCTGAAAACTGGATTTTTCTCAGTTATTAGCTTACTTACATACGCTTATTCACGCCTTTGGCTCTAAACCTAGTACAAGCAGGAGTATGTGAGGAGTTTTTTTGAATATTTTGAAGAACCGGAATTTTTTAACATAAGGCTGTGAAAAGTCACTGAAATAATAGACAGCAATAAAAAGTCAAGCACATTCGGCATTGAAGCTCTGAACGATAGTTCTTCCGGCTTTACGTAATCCAGCTCAAACGATTTTGAAATGGAAATAGCTATTTTCTGCAATACAACATAATCCGTTTTTCACTTTTCCATCTTTTCGCATTTCTCCGAAGGTATTTTCACATGGTAGTCCATTTTAGCATTTGATATGTAAAAAAAAAACTTTCGGATTTCAGCGAAAACTAACGATATTTCTTTATTTATTAGTCTTATTGAAATGGTGAGATTATATTTAATTTTGCTTATGTCGTTACCTCTAACGTGTGTATGGTACCGTGGTTGTGTAGAAATAGTGTTGGAGGGACTATAGGGAGCTGGAATCAATTCTGATCTCATCAGATCCCAATTACCATTGTGCCTAAGTAACTTCTTCTGCAGAGCCATGCTAGGATCAATCCTACCTATCAAACCAATCCTACCTTCGCTTGTCTGTATATGTTTATAGAAAGTATGTTTATAGTTTCTCAAGAAAATTAAAACATTGTCGAAAAAAATGACTCACTAAGTTGAATATCAAATGAAATTGCCACAATCCGACGTCTTGAGCCTATTGTTGTATTTTTGTTAATAGCTCTTTTATTTAGTTGAAGAAGCCCAGCGCCAAATAGTATGGATTATCTTGCATTTGGTGTAAATTTTGTCGAAGATGTTTAAACTAATCTGACAAGCGTGATAAGAAAGGAATTTTTCTGGTTTCGTTCGTTTTATTCTTTTATTCAAAATCTATAAAAATAAATAATACAAATATATATAAGGTCAAGCGTTCGACTCCTAATAATTTCGATAAATGGTATTTGATTGACATATATCATGGTCATTCCCGCCACTTTTTTTTTGGAAATTTTAAACCTATTCGATATTATATAATTATAACTGTGTATTGGATATCATGTCATCGTTTATATGCGGATACAATATCTTTTCTCCTAATGTTTGAATTATATAAGAAAGATCTGAGTTTTTATTAGACAAAACATTAAAAAGTAGGATATATTCTTTGCCTTCTACACGCATACATATGCACCGTAGTGGTAGAATAAGTAGTTCATTTTTGTACAATTTCAATTAACTATAATGGCCATAATAGCCACGATGATTGGTTGCAGCGTTTGACTTAACCGTATAGGCACCGCAGGTGAAAAAAGTTCATAAATTAATTCCATGACCCCCACCCTCACCCGGGATTTAACAAATTGAACAGACAACACTGAACCGGAAGTTTCCAGTACTTCAAATATACGGTAGCTGCTTGTACAGAACCTTGTTCAGAGTGTAAAAATAGATAGGCATTGAAATATGTTTGTTTTAGTTGCAAATCACTTCAATAAAGTGCTTTTTTTATATTAAAAATAATTGAATGTAGTTTGAATATTCATGGAAATGCGTTACTTGAAAAATTCTAATTCGCATTTTCTAATTTATATGATTTCATCTTGATATCTCTGACACTTTCAAAACAAACTCAAAATAACATAGAAGATTGTTTGTTCTTCGAATTTCTTTTCAATAATGGATTAAAAACCTCAAGTACCATGCAGCGACTTATCTCTTTTTGTCGTTATTTAGTAGACCACCATTATACTAACAAACACAATGTATAATCAGGCCCAATCATCAAAATACCTCATCCAGTGTAAAGTATACTTTAGCTGCAAATACGAAAACTGGAATTTGTTTTGGTGCCATAAAGTATTGAATACGTTTTATTCAAGTTTGCTTCAAACCTGAACCACGTATAAATAATGATAAGAAGTAACGTAATAAACATTATCTCCTTTATATTTTCGTAAAGACATTTTTACTCGTTTTTTTAACGGTATATTATAATACCTAATAAAAACTAGAATTAGAATGTTTGTTATAAACTTTCATTTTTAAGGTTCAGTTTGTTAAATAAATACCAAGTTATTGCAATACAAATTATGGAAATTCTATAGGACAGCCTCTTATAAAAATTATCCATTTTTCATAATAGTATAGAACAGCGACATGAAAAATAATATTATTTCTGATGACACTATCGTTTGATTAATTATTATTAGCTCATTCCGCAACTCATCAGATTTTTATAATTACCAATTCTACATGAGAACTTGTTTGTTGTTATCTTTTTTATCGAGTTATCTTTTTCTATGAAATTTGTATGTAAGTAAATGTTAAAACCAAGCTACAGGGAATAACGTCTTACTAATAATATTTGAAACAAACTTAAAAATTGAAAATGAAGTTGAGATTTCAGCTAATAGTTTTTCAAATCAATTTCTTGTAATACCTTTATGTAAATAGGTACTTTTAGTGCGTCTCCAAAGATTATATGTTCACAAATTTCAAAATTAAACTTGGTCACATTTTTAGACTTGTTTCTAATACTTTTGGTTAGTACTAAATCCTACTATTTATGATACTATATAGTTAACTCACAATTCGAGTTGTAACGAAGGTTACATTTCACTTCATAAAATATTATTAACAAATATTTTCTAAATTGTTCAAAAACTTAATTGAAAAAATTCAAAATATATCACATTTCTTAATCTCCCTATTACTAAACAAATACCAATTAATTTATATATTTTTAAAAACTTGTTTATCCTCCTAACCATGTCGAATTGATTATCGAAGCAAACAGATTTTTATCTATTGGATGCAACGTGAAATCATAATATGGTATTTTTAGGAATTTAATCACACATTTACATAAACAAGCAAGTAGTCATTAAGTACATTCTAGGTAGTTTATAATTTGACATGCGCAGAACAAATCCATATCTCAAATTGATTACTCATTGTTTATAGACATTCGTACTTTCGAAAACTTATTAACAACTTTTAACCCCGATGGACTTTCATATAATATTAAATATTTGTAATCAATGTAACAGTAATTAGTTATAAAGCTAAATATTACAAAATAAACATTTCAGCCATTTCCGACTCAGAACAATAACAATTTTGAATAATATTAACAAACCTTTCCCTAGAATTATTAAACCGACCAATAAAGATCCTATATCTTGGTAGAAATGTTATAACAAATGAGATTCGTTCTTAAATGTTTGTATCAGTAAATATAAACTAACATGCATGGATTATTTATCCGAATTTCTTTAATCTAGTTTGTGAGACAGACAAACAACTTCCGGAAATATAGGGTTACGTTATTGCATTTGTTATCCTGATATTGAAATGAACAATTTTAGTTATATAAGAAGTTAATAAATAGTAAATCGTCGTTTATTAAGATTTCACAGTGCATACTTGAATATAACGAATAAAAATTGGACAATCAATGATTCCACTCGTCGAAATCGTAAGAGCTCGAGAAAAAGTTACGCCGACACATTGGAAATTTCATACACCAGTTAATAAATATTTCCAAATCCTAATCTCACAAATCTTAAAAAGCAGCTTAAAGAGCTAAAGGATTGGATTTATTAGATCCTACCGTTTTCCAATTTCAATTTATTTCCAATGTCTGATTTTGCTTGAAATTTATTTGAGGTCTGGGCAAATTTAGATTAGTATGATAAAGGTTATCTAGATTCTAGATGCTTGATTTTGATGGAATCTGAAATTTTTAAAGTGATTAAAATCTTCATTTAAATAGGCGACAGCCGTCATTCCACATCGCTTCAGTTTAGTTTATAATTTGAAAAAATGCTACAACATTCTATAATGTGTAGTTCTCACATGCTTCAATCACCCAGTCTATCCACATTTCGATCAAAAAAATAACTAGTGCAAGTGCAACCCAAATTGACTTCCAAAGCACACGCAAGACAACACATGGATTATCGCAATTGGTGGGCGATATTAATCAAGAATAATTTGCGGTGGTAGCGCTGACGCATATTGAGGCCGGGTTGTCAACTATCAGGCGCACTTCATTCCCTGACTCATGGTTTTATTTATTTTTAGCCCGGAGGTTACATTTGTTCCGTTCGCCTTCCGTTAACTTAACAACATTACTACCTAAAAGCGAAAATAGTTTGACTTAGTTTATTTTGTATTTTTTGTCCTTAAACTAGCATTCGCTTTGATGAACCCGCTTGTTCTCCGTATTTTTGCCATAACGTAATATATATATACGATTTAAATTTACCAACTGTTACGCACTTGACGGCAAACCAGATAGACCAGACAGACTAGTTTTGCAATTTTGCATTGATCTATCTCACCAGGTATAAGCCAGTACGAGTATATAAAAATTTGTTAATATGTAAATTCGAGAAATACTTTTTCCGCGATAGAGACGGTTATTCATTGATTAAGGCCTTTGGTGACCATATGACGATTGTCCCATACATACTGTTATAAGGAACCTAGTGACAAAAAAATTAAAAACGTTTCGAAAAAATATCGCACCCGCGACACCAGCATTATTTATTGTTAAACAATTCTAGGTGAGATTCAAGCATTATATGGGGCTTTGGACGTGCGTCTTGATTCCGCGCACTGATTAAACATTCTGCCAGTCTGGGTGTGCTTACAACAAAGTCAAAGTTTTAATTTTAATGAATTAATATGGAACCATTTTCCGGTGAATGATTCAATAGATGACCTTGATATCAGAAGTCACGCGATCTTGGACAACATAGAAGCAGTTGATCTGGATAAGCAAGAATCAGATAGACAGAAGTCATTACTAATGCTGTAAACCAAAGTGACTCATATAAACATATGGAAGATTTTTAAAAATCAGAGTAAACAAAGTAATGGTTGAGGAAACGAAATGAATTTGATAATTAACAATGCAAAAAATGCAATTAGCTTTTGTTTGATTTTTTGTACAAAGCCCCATGCATCAAAAAAAAAAAAAAATACTCCCGCCAACGCTTAAAATAAAGAAATTAGTTATTAGCCAGTTAGGGTTAGGAAAGCAGATTGCGTGGAAATTCAAAATTTTAAATCATTCCCAACTCCAACTAGATAATTACTAATTTGTCATCTAAAATCGTGGCGGTGGTGTTTTCTCAAATCTAACATTTTTGCACTATTGGCGGGGGGTTTGTACAAAGGACCCAATTAGTCAGTTCTATATCACGCGTGCGGTTCGGGCGCGTCACAGGACTAAACTTTATGACACGATACACAAATATAAATATACTTCAATTCTATCTGAGGTTAGGAGATAGATTCATGTGGTTTCGAATAAAAAAAATTATTATGTAACATATCTGATCAAATCAAATTGCAAACCACTAAATATGATATTTGCAAAACAACAACAAGCCATCTGAAAATCTCCGATTTTATTTAATTAGAGTCTATCTGGGGATCAGACACTTCGATATTGTAAGGCAATATGTCGTCGATACTTGTTCTGTCCGAATTAAATAATCGGTAAAAAAACATACGGCCGTCACTGAACAATAGACATTCATGACTATTTTTTTAATTTTATTACATCGGTTCACTATGAAGTCAAAAGATAGTTTGGTTTGATTTTCTGCGAACAAGTTGTTCTCTACGCTTTATAGGTCTCGATTTTACCCATATTTGATTTTAGATATTCAAGTTTTGCGACGACCGTTTTCTTTTTAATCTCTGTCAATGGTATTGGATTACTGTATATATGAGTCTAAATGTATCAGCTTGAAAGCTTTTTATCAGTAATCCTTTTATTAAGAGAGAGTTTAACTCAAATTTATATAAAACTCGAGTGAAAAACAACAAACACTTGCGCCACCTAAGAGTCTTAACAATTTAAACTGCAATTTGATAATGATATTGTATCATTGTTTTGATAGGACGTGGCAGGGATATAATTGTTAACAAAAATATTATTCAACAACGCGAATTCCTTTGTGGGGTTTATTTGTACTTCCCCAATATTTATCATTAAATTAGATACGGCAAATTAGTTGAAAAATATTGATATATTTCTTGTTTAGGAGTTACAATGTAAACTTGGATTTTATCATAGAAATTTTACCAAAGTATCCCTAAATAAGCTATTTTTATTTTTTGGTCTGAACAAACGGTTAAAAAATTGCATTCTAGTTTGATATAGCCTTTGGCATATCTCAGCAAATAAATTGCATATCTAGAATCTAGATGCATTAGACGTGTCATTTCGTTACATTACAATTACGTTACGTCCAGATTTTACAGTTCAGAACTGCAAACAAAATTGCAAAGTTTTTTTGGAAGGAAATAAATTAACAGTAAGTTTTTAACAGTCATATATTACTATAACATTTTTTATAAAAATTATCTAAAATATTCGGCCCGTGAGAATTGTACTCACGAAAACTCCTCTCACAAAGTTCCTCTTTTGGAGAGTTTCACCCATGGGAAATTTCTCTCGTTGAATGTCTCGCCGACCCAAAATTCGACATTATTTCTTAACCGTGACGTATTTTCAATTTCATTTTTTTTGTGAAATGTACGATTTTTCAGACTCGTTTCTGGGTTGGATTTTTCAAACGCCATTTCAGACAACAATTAAGTTCATTTTAAGTTACTAATGGGAAACCGGTTATTGCTAAACACCATCCAATAAATTGTTATAAACGTTACAAATATTGGTTACGGGGGTGGAGAGATTATTATTCCAGATATCGCAAAATTAAACTTATCTTGCCGATATCTCAAACGTGAACTACGATTTAGGGCCCGAAGCAAATTCATGGAGAAATAGGAATTGCTTCATGTAAATAATAAAAATGAGTTTTAAGGTTTTATTCTCCACTGAGATTTTTTTGCGTTCTGTTATTTATTATGCTAGAAAAAGCAGTTAATATGTAATATAGTACAAAGTATATTTTCTGAAAATTCCAAATAAAAAAGTTCCTTCAGTTTAAATAAAGACACTCATGCATATCTAGTTGGAAAAATAATCGAAAATACCCAACAAATATACAGGGTGTTCATATAGTCCTTACAGTTTCAATTTTGTTATAAAGTCAATTCTCAATATATCTTAACCAGGTTTGTTGTTTATTTAATATATGGTATCGATAAATTCCCTTCGCAATTCTAAAACTTTTAAAGATGGACACCCTATATAACTTGAAACGGCGGCGGTGGTAAAAACGTTGATATCTATAATTCGCGCTGCATTAGGTTAAATAATAGGCAAATTAGTTTTGAACTGAAGCAAAAATACGTTTCCAAATTTTATTGAAACAAAAAGTTATCATTCATGTCCCAGTCGGAAAAAAATGAATTTTGACATATATGGGCATAATCAGACATGCTAGATTTTTTTCTTTATAAAACATTCTGTTTTTAAAAAACCTAAAATAGATGTTTCGGGTTTGTAATTTGGGTACACGCCAAATAAGGTGTCCTATGTCGAACGGGAATTTCGAAAAAAACTTTTGGTTTCCTTAAAACTTGTGAAGTATTTTCTTGGTTACCTTTTGATGAAAAATATTTGTGCATTCAAAGAATCTAAGACGAACGACGTTTACACTACTAACTGGAAAAGCACCTAATTTGGATACAAGTTTTTGTTGTGTATATATATATACCATAAATACTCTAAAATATTCAAAAATTATTGGTTTTGCCAAGTACTTTTTGGTACAAATTTAATATAATTCATCGAGACCCATTACCTTCTCTTTATCAATATCAAATCAACATTCCAGTAAAAGTGCAAAAATCTTGTCGCGAGATCGCTAAGTCTGTTGCCAGAAACAAAAACGCACAAAGCACCAAAAACACAGCTTTCAAGTGTTCTGGCCCTGTAAGCGAGCGCAAGTTGTCATCAGGCAAACACAGGTGGGTACAAAATTCTAATTTTCTCGCAGTGATCAAAGTTACAAGTTTATGTGTAAACAATAAGACACCTGCTGTAAGGGACGGTGGAATGTTTCACCTCCGACCAGAATGCACATATTCGTTACATTCAATTTACTTTGTCGCGTTGGTCCCTTAAAAATATCGCCAACTGCAGGTAGCAACTGGTAGAGCGAGGTACATGCAATTGAAAGTTACAGTCATCAATTTTTGTAGCAGTTAGCTGAAAAATATAAATATTGCACTAGTCTTTGTATATATAAATGTGTGCCTAGCTGTTTGTTGGGTCAATTATTGAGAAGTGCGAGTGCATGCATACCTTAAAAACAACAAAATACACGAAGATCGACAATGTTCAATGGAACTTAACCTAAAGTGGCTTCTCATATATTGATGTTTCAGATATAAGTTGCTCTAAGGTAAAATTATCGAGCACACAAATTTTATTTCAAGAGATTCTACATAATCCGAAAAAGAAATTTCACTGATTTAATGAATAACATTAATTTTGGTCATTGTTTGTAACAAAAATTATTTCTTCATTCCTATTTTTGTCGAACTCTTTGGCGAAAAATGTTTCCTGTGTGTGGTCTTACATAAAATTATTGTATCGGAAAATTATCGAACAAACTGATTGACATCGACATGACAGAAAAATTTACAGCTTCATGAATTTCATTAGATATCAATTTTCAAACACCCAATGAATCTACCTAAGCTGGAAAAGTCATTATATAGTCACCAGTCTGGGAGAATACGCGGTACGGACCATTAGGTATGCGCCATGGTAGCATGATCTGCTTATTTTAGTCATTATAAACGGTGTAGTGGTAGATGCCTGGACATATTTCGCGCTTTACAAATAGGTTCCGTACATATGTCTGACAAGAGTAGAAATATAAATGCTGAAATGAAACATGCAAAGCTAAAGTTTTTGTATTCGAAATTTTGTTTGATTCAAGAGTCTCGCTGCACTTTGACACAGATGTATTTATTAAGTGGTTTTTGAATTAAATAGTATAATCATTTGTATTCTTGCTACAGCATCCTTTCATTATCCGCATAGTTATTAACCAACACAAAGACATACAGCAAGATAAAGCAATTAGTCTCAGGTAGTAACCAAGTTTTTTTGTTGCGAAGTCGGGTCAAAACCGACATTTGTTCAACTTGCATTCTGAGCCAGAATGAAATACCCGCAGAGACTATTCAAGTACAAAAGTGAGCGATAAAATTGATGTAAAATAGCCCAGTTTGTGTCAAAGCAAATGAAATTCCTTTGATTTGTTTACGCACGCTTGACCTTTGCATATATAACACTTTAACGACATACCAGGAAATATTTTCTAATAAAGCTACATGGAACGTGCATGACATAAAATTACGAAACTACAATAAAATTTTGATAGCCTTCATATTAAAGGTATGCGAGCGACATGCACACACTGCTGACGTTAATACCACAGTAAAAAAAATTAGAAAATTCCTCACATTCTTGTTACGAAACAAAGTGTAATGTAAGAGATTGAATATTTTCACAGTTCTTCACAATCCTCACATTACTTTTACTATTATGCAAGTTCTACAAATCTTTTTGTATGAAAATCACCATTTCAAAAATGAAACATAATTAATCGAAATATCCCAATACAATACCTAACTTTAATTTTTACGTGTTATTTCACACATTTCTCAAAACAAGATTACAGATAACAGTCGCTATATTGAAAAGATTAGTGAAATAATCGACTGAAAATTGTTCATATACCACATTAACTATTATTTAATGTGCCGTTTTGGACATTCGCCCGAAACAAGACGATAGATAACAAGCTGTTACTGAAATGGACCTGCTTTTCCGATTCAATCAAATCGAGTTAGAAACACAGTATCGATATTTGAACTCGCTTTCTGGGTTATTTTATAATAATCAGGTAACAATTTTCATGTTGTTATTTCAAAGTCATACTTTGCAGTGGAAATCGTAAAAGTAAAAATCCAAACCACTTCTGCAATACCTTATGACACCAGTCGTGCACTATTATCTCTGAACGGGTTTGTCATTTCAAATAACTTCGTAATGTACAGTAAATGTGTAAAATATCTCGCAATATATTAGCGGTAATCGGACGTTTGAAATGAACATTGTGTAGTTGTGTAACACATCATGTATCTGCTCAAAAAAAAACATGATAATAAATTAAATTGGCATCATATAACAACTTGGTCGCAGTGTGCGAATAATATTTCGTAAAGTTCGCGATGTGTACCTGAGATGAAAATTGAACTTTGTATTTCTAGATCGTGCTCTTTCACAAAATGTCGTATAAAATCTCTTCGTGTCGCATAAAACATTATGCAGAGTGCCAAGAAGTACATCAAATATTTAATTATTACTTTTGGATCACTTTAGAGAATTGTAATATTTGTTTATTAAAATTATCGATATAAAGATTTAAGACTTCGTTTAGTTATAGATAGACATCTATATCTGGAATTAGAATCTTTTTGTTTGTTTCAAAATATATTGGAAGTGCAACAGAATTCTCTTTTCCGTTTAAACCATACACCACAACTGAATTTATTCCACGCATATTTGATAGGATAATGTGGTCATATATACGTTCGTGCCTAAAACAAGCGGATTTTTTCTTGCAAAGATTAATCCGGAAGTTAAATTTAGGATTTCATCACTTGTGAGCGGTAAATATTTTTCAATGTTTTCTGGTTGTTCGCAAATGAGCAATACTCAGTGGTGCTTTGCAAATAATTTACTGGTGGATGATTTAAAAAATCTTTATCAGAAACTGCATTGATCGTCGCAAGTCGGAATACCACACAAAATTACGACTGTGCTGTACGAACGTTCGCGTGTGGAGTTTCATATTTCTTTCAATTTTATTGATTTTTTTTTGCCGAGTCATCCTCCAAAATTTTTGAATGTTTGCAGATGAAAGTTGCTTGTAATACTTTTCAGAAACACTTTCATATTTACTTTGACTTTTGTGTTCATATATTTGAGCTATGCTCCCTTGTTTTGAAATTGTCAATTTCTACTATTTGTATTTAGGGGCGAACTCTACTGACTTATTCACGGTCCCTTGGTGTAAATTATCAAATGTTAGATTGGTGAACTGTACGAAATTTCAAGTATATTTATGAAAACAGCGATTTATACGCCTGATTTTTAATCCGAAGGTTTGGACCGCATAATATAAACAATGCAAAAAATATTCTTTTTTGTGCGTGCGACCGAATCCAAAATTTGATGTTGAAAAATGTGGAAAAACTTGTTATTAAGCCAATTAATTACAAGAAATTTTAATCTAAAGACAACTGTAAACAATGTTATTCCAAAAATATCACTGAATTTTTAATTTATGGGATCAATATTTTTTTTGCCTTAACACTACAAATGATCAAAGGACATTCAATCATAGCATGATATTGCCTATTGCATTTGAATTATAAGTAAAAAAAAATTTTTGCAATTTTTTACATCCAGAATACCCAAAATGATGACGTTTCTCATATAAATCACATGCAAAACTCTTCGGCATATCGATTGACTTAGAAACTTAACACTGCAAATAACCAATTAGAAGGAGTTCAATCACAGTGCAGTATTACATTTAAACTACAAAAAAAAATACTCATTTTTATCGTCAATAGAATCAAACACCAAGCCGGCTATCGTTTATTAAGCAAAATCTTTTTAGCGTCAGATTTCATATTTAATAAGTATACGATTACACGAACAGAAATCCCCTCACCCACCTATTTCTTATATTAAATGTACTTTAACCGCATGTAGCTAAAGTTGAATACATAAATGTTTACAATGCAGTGGAAACACTAAATTTGCTTAATATGTATCCGCGTTCATATCTCAAAACTATGTCATCTATGTCGCAGGATAATTTCACCTGTTTACGCGAGTTATAAGGTGTCAATATAATGAAATTTTATTCCGAAATAACGGTTGCAATGTGAACTTTCTACCGGATTCTATGAAACTTGATATAGGATTATAAATGCCGCCTATTAGCGCGACAGACATACATTCATAAATGCCCTTCGGGCCATCCGGCTACTTTGATCGCGATAACAAAAGTTTATCGATTTACTTGACACTGAACTGCAATTTTTTTCCACTATTCTCAATATAATTCAACTCACTATACGCCTTAGATTAGAAATGCCCATGCAACAAGGCAAAAGACCTCTGCACTACACACAAGGTACGTTTATAAAGCAAGTCTATTCACACTTTAGATGTCAATTAATATAAAAATATGTCACTTATGACGTCATTTTTATGACGCCACCTTTACTGGGATACAATCATAAAAGTATCACATAACAATAGTTTGATTAGGTCCACCCAATCTCGCTTTAAAACAGTATCAATTCGTCACAAACTTATGACGTCCAAGTTTGTAATATGACGTCACGTTTCACTTCGATGACCTCTTCACGTGAACAACCATATATGTTACATATGACGGCATATTTGATACTACACGTGGAATGTCTACGTGACATCGGGACATTTGTGCCATGACACGGAGATTTCATTTGCCTAAAAATTAAATTTATCACCACAAATAGGAAAAGATAAGAATCTGCTATACTGTGTCACTTAAAGAACATACGAAAGTGTTCAAATCAGCGCTTTTAATGAAAAGATCGATTTAAGCCTAAATATATACAAATACCGGTATAATAAAAACAAATTAAATATAATCATAAAAATATTTTGTAATCACCGAAAAATACAGAAAATTATTAATAGAAATTACCTACAAAAACGCGGCTAGCCATTGTAACAATTGATTATTTGTTTTTATAGCTTTGTTTTTTTACTAGTCCAATACCAATGTAGGAAAATAGCTGCAAGTAGTTTCGAAATGTCGCATCGGAAACTTTATAATTCAAAATCCTTATCACCAATATTGATACCGATATGTAACGCACCTCACTCTATCAGCAGCTATAAGAATTTCTACCCACGGCTGCATCGACGAAATTTTTATATACTAATTCCTGATCTTTCTATATATTCGTAAAGTCCCAATTCAGTTCCGCGCCAAATTCATTAAAGTTAAATATTATAATAATTAAGCCATTGTAATGATTCAACCACTACTTGTCACTAGACATAGTAAGTTAAGTTGAACTTGGGAACTTCTTTAAAGTTCAATTAAACCTATTGATAGTCTAAAGAAAAATGAGCGGAATTTAACAACCTATAATCCGGAAGGTCATCTCTATGGTCAAATTTGTACTTTTATCAAAACTAACAAGATTTTTGTCACAAGATATGGGATACGCCCAATTTGCAGTCCTAAAAATATTGTCAGAAGGCATCGCCGGTTTGCGAAAATATTCCCTTGAATAACTGAGTCCCAGTTCAAACTACATATATCTATATCGGTTTAGAATTGATCGAATTGGTTTCGGCCTAAAAAAATTCTAATCGGTTTTGCTCCGATATTGTCGATTCGAAATACTGTTTCAGCCGACATACATTAGCACTTCGAACTAACTTGCTAGTATTATTTTGGGCGAATTGAACAAATTGCCTGAAGTCTTCTCATTTTTGGTCGATACTCGTTTGCTCTACAGTAGCCAACAGTGACTAACTCTACTATTACACTTGAATCTTGATAAACCAGTTGTTTGCCTCTTATTACGAATCAAAAACTTGTTTATTTGTCATCGTGGTTTGTGTAAGAGAAAGTGATAAACACTCACTCAAAGGTTAAATCTTATTTTTTATTCAATTATTAGGTTTATTTAAGTTTATAAACTATACTTCCACGAATTAAAGTTAACAGTGATTCCGAATTTTAGAATGTAACTATACCGTAGTACTCTTGCATGACAGTTCAATGCAAGGTATCCAAAGCGACAGCGAATTATAATTTCGACATAGTCATTCATAGTTTATGTTGTTCCTCTTTGCTCTACATCAAATTTGGTTGACGAACCGGTTCAAGTCTTCTTGTACCAAACAAAATCTTTCCATACGTATAAGTGACCGTCTGTATATTGTGCTTAGAGCGAAGGTGTAATACACTTTATAAACTTTTTTGTTGTTTTTATTTTCGCAAATAACAAAACAGACAAAAGCTTTCGATACGCGTAAATTATTGCTTGTATAGAGCCTTCTTTAATGCGAAGATTTATTTTATGCTTTGAAAGTTTCCAGTTATAGGTTACTGCTTGTATTAAGGGCTATTTGGAGTAACTTTACAAATTAAAATAGTAAAAACACTCACCTGGGGCTCTTGCATAACTGATGACTTTTTCTCGTTTTGTTTCGTCTTCTTCGTATTCTTCGTCTTCAATTTCTAATTCCAATTCGTCCAGTCTCCTTTTCTGTTTTAGTATTCTACGAATTGGGGGGGAGTCGAGAGAAATCTTTGGAACCGTGATGTTTGGGGGCGCTTTCAATTTTAACTGTTGTAGAATGTTCCTTTTGACTGAATCGACCCAAAGCGCACGGGCCTCTTCTCGGTGAGCGCAGGATTTTCCGCCGTGGCAAGGCCTCTTTCCTTCGGCAGTATAGTCCGATATTTCCTGGTCGTCATAAGGGACCTCGTACGCTGCTTTCACAGGCGTATCCTGCATATTACTGTAGTCGTAATATTCAGTGTATTGATTTCCATAATAATAGTATTCTTGCTCTTTTGCATTCCGTTCGTTTTGCATCCCTTCAGTAATGGGGTCTACGCTTTCATCATACGTTTTTGCACGACTGTTGATGCCTTCCTGAGTTTTGGTCCAAAAATAAGAAGCATCTTTTTTAATAGCACCAGGGGGGATGGGATAGGAAGACTCTTGTTCTGCGTCTGGATGCTCTGATAACTGCGCTTTGTAAACTTGCTGAGCTTGTGTGCAAGCAAATAATAATGAAAATAATATAATACTAGTACATGATAGTCTTGGAAACCGGATGCGTCTCTTTGCAACACAATGACAACGACACGAATCAACGTTAGACAAATCTCCCGCCATTGCAAAGTCAATTATTCCTTTAATTAAGTTTCGCTTCTGAGGTTTTTTTTTTCAGAAATTAAGTCCTCTGACGTCTTAAACCTCGGCTTGCAGCGGTCTTCAATTGTATATTTCAAGTAGCAATAATTATGGTATACTCACGCCGAGCAATTACGACTATTGGGTAATCAGATACCAACTTGTATCTATATATATATAAAAAGAAAAAAACATTCGCACTTTTCTCAAAAATTACCAATCGAACTGGAAACATTTTTTTTACTTTCGCTAATATTTGAAAGCTAAGTCATATTTCGTGTCGTTTCAAAATGACGAATGAAACACGGGCTCCGTTTCTCACGAATCTTGCACACTTGCGTTACTTCTCCTTATGGTGAGGCAACGTTTGCAAAACCCGAAAAAAAATCGACACAGTGAAAAAATAAACTCTCAAATTTTTCGCGCCGGTTGAAAACTCATTTGCGTTAACAATATAAATCCGTTACTTTGGGAGTTTAGTTACGCTGACAAGTTTACAGATTAAGAAAAAGATATCTTCTATTAATTTTAGATCATAATGGATCCATTATTTTACCACCTTCGTGACTTATATACGGGAGCAATCTCACGAGTGAAAACCTTTAGTGTGGTAAAGTGATTGAAACGTAAAGCTTGTGGAGAAAGGATCATTATTCGATGATATTTATTAGGTTGGGTATAAAACCATACATGATATTCAATACCAGGTTGGGGTCTGAACCGCCCGTTTCCAGATGTAAAAAAGCTTTTTGTGGTATCATACATTGCAATTTTTCGTTGTTGATTGCCTTGATAATACCAATAAAAAAACTTCGGATATCGAGTAAGAACGATATTATCATTCGTTGTTCCTGTTTTAACGTGGTGTATGAACGTTTTATTTGTAAATATTAACAATACAAAATAATCAAACGATAAGATTAGCATACTAAGTTAAATTTATCTGACTAGTGACTGAATATTCGCGCAAAAGGTTTCCCGCCTTTATATATACTAATTCCACTGTTGGCAAATATTTTCAAAATAGGAATTCAGGCAATACGTAATCATGGGAATCCCTTGCATTGTTTTCACACTCGTGATTAATAGTGAAGTAATGTTTTATTGCAAAAAATCCCATTCGAAGGGGGTATTTGTGATCAGCCTTGTTTTTTTGTGTTAAGATAATGATGTCATACCTCATGACGTATTATTTTACCAATTTACTCAGTAAAAGCCCGTGGCAATATACATTGTCATATTATGTCCATTTCTAAATTTACCCAAAAACACATTACAAACAAATTAGTATTTTACAATGTTTGATTGTTTTATGGATGACTGAGCATTCAAAAATAATATCAAAAAATATTATATTTATACATTTTCAACATCACGTTGCGCAGGGCAACTCATTGTTGACGTTTCTGTTGTGATGTCGCCACGCTAATGGCGACATAGTAATTTTTATTTTTAGGATTTCTTATGAATTTGTAAAAACATTAAAAAACAAATTAAATATGTCATCAAATGAATCATTGAGTAAACCGAATTGTGCGATTTTCAACTTAAGAGGATTTTCTCAAATTTGCGTCTTAAAACGGGGAATCCTGGTTAACGCCCTCACTATTTATGAGCTATTTGTAATGTATCAACTGTACGTAAAAAATATAATCGGAAAAACATTTTCAAGAAATTTCAAGTATTGTAAAGTATTTTTGATGCAGAAACCCACCGACACAAAAGAATAGAAGAAGGATAAGTAGTTAGTCTCACAGAAACCAAATAATCAGCGCAAGATTTATAGTATACGTTAGTTTTAATTTCTAAATTTGTTACTTTTTTAACATCATTAATTTACCAATAAACTAAACTGAATACTTTGTGCATCAAATGACGGTGTCTTATCACACCTATCACATTTTCCAGACTAGTTATATTGAGTCATTGATTCAAAATTGGCGACTTTGTTTATTATGTTGTCATGCCAGTGACTGTACAATTTAACGACGTATACAGAGAAAGTCGGGAGAATTTTTTTACAATTATGGCACGCCTTTTAATGACGAAATAAAAGATATTGTTATATAATGATTCGAATGAATATTTTTTACGACTCGTCCAATTAACACTACCAAATCGGATTTGAATATTGGGCACGAAAGAAAATGTTTTAAATTAGCTTGTTCTTTCTTCTGGGTAATGCATTACTGATAAGCGATTACATTTCCAATGTGAAGATAAAAGAACGGAGCTAAATTAATTAGCTACTGTGTACCGCCCACTAGCGAATAGACTATCGAGCGTAATTAAAACCAGATATCTCTCCTTATTAACAAAGTACGTACGTAAGCAAATACGACACGTACGTAAAGACGTAAGACAACAGATAAAAAAAAAAACAGTTTCATAACATTAATACACGTCAATATAAAATTGTAAACAGAGTAACAATACAAAATGTCATACGACCAAACCCAAATATCAGAGTCGTAACCCACGACATTTTTTATTTGAATAAGTACTTACATATTTATTTTATTTTCGAAATAACCTACGGGACAGAACAAACTCGGCGAATTCCCTGACTTTTTCATTATCAATACATAATACATCGTCGACTGAAAGCAGGTAAGACTTAATAAATAACTATTACCCCAATTTGGCCAAATCTGTAAATAATATCTGCCAGTTACACAACCGTGGGTCAGGGACATATTATATTCTTATAAACAAAGTTTAAATCACATCAAATTACTTCAAAATTATAATATTTTTTGTGCGATTGGGGCATCAAACCCCCGAGGTTACATTTCAAGTTCGACCCAAGTTAGGAAGCAACATTGACGGTTTATATTACCCGACTGTGACAGGGGAATAAAATTCGCGGGCGCAATGGCCTAGCGCTTAGAGTAGTGATTTTTAACCATGAATCCGCTGCACCCTAGGCCTAGGATTTTGCCAGTACAATTCAGTGGTACCGCAAGTTTTCATTCATATCAGAAAGTCTATGTTAATATTTAAATAAATACCATTAGGTTTGCCACTATAATTTAAACTTGCTGAATTTTAAATGTCATTTTGTTTCGCCAGTATTGGTTTTGCTTCTATATATAGTTATAGTTCATAAAATTCAAACAATACAACGCAATTAAATTATTGCACAGAAACTCCTATAGTCTCTGGAATGTTTTATGGAGGATCTTATGGAACCACTAGATTAGAGCGTTGGCCGCCGTGGTCGCCCCCTTACACAGGGTGTACCAAATTTGATGGGCGATGTAGAATCGGAAGTATTTTGGTCCTTTCTAAAAATAATAAGTAGTTCTTTACGTATCAGTGGAAGCCTACAGGTGCGTAGCCAAACAATTTTAGGGAGGGGGGGGGGGGGGGTTCTAAAATTTCTAATTGGCCAGTTAGACCGCGTGAAACCGAGTCTTAAGGGTCTAAAAAGCGTTCCAAGCTACAATAAATTGATATGTATGGTACAGAAAGATGATTTTTTCAAAAGGGGAATTTCTGCCTCGCCCCTGGATGCTTATACAATCTTGTACAGAGCGGAATCTTTTGGTGCAAAACAATTTACAGTAATAACATCTATTTTTTGATATTTAATATAAGGTCAAACAGGGTCGGTGAGTCACGGAAGCTTATCACTATCTTCTTTATGCTTATTACCGCGAAGCTAAAATTAATGATCAGATTTTAAACAATATAAACCACGGCTCCTGTCAGAACTTTTTTTTATCTGATGTATATGTTTGAAGTACACGATTTTGTACCTTCCACATTCAAATAACCTCCGTTACAATCGGTAAAAGATTCAAGCTTTACAACTAACACAACCACAGCAATGGAATTTATTATAGTGAGTTAGATATTGATCATCATACAATAAACAGGATGATAGGTTGCGGTTTTAGAAAACATCCTTATTAATATCATTTTCGTTCGCGAAAAAAAATTTACACACGATAAGTTTTCAAAGAATAAAGTAGTTATCAGTGTGTTACGATGCTCGAGTCATTGATTTATCACCGTTCGGCACATCGTGCTAAGCGTTAGGAACCGTACCTCTAATTACCCTGCGTGGGTTCGCAGGTTCGAATCCCATGTTGGGATAGTTATGTGCGACAGGATTGCGCGACTCCTCGTCGTCTTATAGTGTAATTCACGTAACCGCTGGTCGGTTACGGCTTCCACCACTATCAAGCCCGTGCTACTAAACACAAATAATCCAATACCCGACATGGATTGGCAACCCGACTCAGGGTTTAGGGAATTCTACTCACTGGTAGTAGTGAAGAGATTCTTTTTGTTGGACACGAAGTCGGTCGTTTTGTTGTTACTCGTATTTTTCATGTTGTCACCTTTTGAAAAAATCACTTTCCTTATTCACTAATGGACCGATGGCTTTGATATTTTAAGTGGTTAAATATTGTATAGAAGATTATTACTTTTATTTATTTCTAATTTTTTTATGAATCCTATGAGTTCTGATATTTCATCCAAAATTTCGCTATACCTTTATTTGATTTGACGCAACGCTACGCGATTGGACTTCGTGTTCATATATTTGAGCATCGCTCTTTCGTTTTAATCGAATGAACGCCGAGACCTTAGCTGGGTTACCGTATTAGGAATTAACAACGAGAGAGTCATTACATTGCTGCTATCAGGTCCGGTGCCAATCTCTAAAATCGCCATTTTTTACAATAAACACAAACAGTTGCTGTTTAACTTTTTATCTGATATAACAACGTTGAATTACACGTTTCTGCTTTTTGTTTATCGGAAAAGCCCCGAAAAATATTCATAATTGACGCATTAACTTGATGCAATCTCCATGGTGTAACCACAACAAAAGAATCCATTTTAGAGGATTCATGTTAATTCTGAGATAACTATAAGAAGCTGCCAAAAGCGTTTTTCTGTTTTGATTGAAGCGACGACATGGACATACACAAGAAAATAAAAATAAAAAAAAAGGGGAAAAGGTTGCAATAAACGCTGATTGCTGTAGATAAAAAGCAGTTTATATCTAGGCACTTCGGCACGAGATAACATTCCATTAGTCTCGGGGACAGCGTAGTTTTCAAACTTTTTACAAAGTTATTTTTATAAGAACTTGCAAATGTCACTCTTACAGTTCATTGTATTAAAGAAGGACAATCTTGAATTCATTGAAGTAATACCGTAATAGAAAAGACGTCACAAGTGTCACTATCAGTTATATTTCATTGAACCACAAATACCATATTTGAACAACTTTTCCAAAGAACATCAGTCTGCCACATTTCGAAATAATGTTCTTTTTTTTTTTCATCCGTACCCTGATACCTGCTGCACATGGTAGTTCAATTTTTACTGAGTATTTTATGAAAGCGATATCATAAATAATGAAAGCTCTTAAAAGATCACGAGCGTTTCATTAAGCACAACCAAATCAGCGTTTCAGAACATCATATAGTTCGAGTAAGTGCCGTATAGCAAGCAACACAACATTCCGACATTGCATTTTATACATGGAGGTCGCCATCTCAAATAGGGTGTCCATGAAGTCTTAAAAATTTTTAAAATTACGAAGGAAATTTATCGATACCATATATTGTTTTAGCCTTCCAAAATGTATTGAATGAAGTAGAAATACTTAAACAAATACTGAATAAAAAACAACAAACCTGGTTAAGATATATTGAGAACTGACTTCATAACAAAAAATTGAAATTGTAAAGGGACTTTATGGGCACCCTGTATTTACAGTTTCATGAAATGTGCATTACAATATGAATAGAATAATACTTATTTAATATTGTCGTCATCAAGTACATTTATCATGATGATTAACCTATGGACGTTGTCGTTGAACTGGGGCGCTGAAACTAAAGGTTCACGCACTAAAAGTTGTTTGTTGCAAACACAATATTTACTTTAAATGAAATTGCGATTGTCAATATTGTTACAGATAATTTATTGCCTTCATCGCGGCTCAAAGATACGCTATAGTTATATCTAGTGGTAGAATTCCAGGAACGGGTTGGGTTCTCTTTTGTACTGAATTCACTAACAACGTGTTGAACATTAACATGACCGTGCTTTACATGAATCTAATACAGGCGATTACTTTTCTGAATGGGCCAGTCACAGGTAATAGACTTGATTACTGGGCCGGAGGATCAGAACTCAATATGAAAAACTATGAATGAAAAACAGTTTTTTTACAACAGCTAGGCTAACGTTTATATAATAATAAGAAGCACAAAGTAACAATTTGAGTCATGATGACTTTATTTTCATTGATATTTTCAACGGAAATTTATAAAAACTATAGTCATAATTTTAGCAGACACAAGTGGACCAGATGGAACACTTTGATGTGCCGGATCCGGCCCGCGAGCCGTAATTTGCCCACCGTTGCTAATACATAACTTTAAAAACGCTAAATATTAGTCGTCAGTTGCGGTGCACATCACCCGTTTACTGCGGTCGTTAATTTCTAAAAGTTGACCGGGTTCGCTGATTGATTATCGCGACGTTATAAGAACAGGTCCGCGCGAACCCTCTGAGTCCATCGGAACACTAACAAACCCCCTATATGTGAAACTGAAGAACGAGCGAAATTCCTTGTCATCTTTCAAAATTAATCTAAACATTGATTTATTCTGGTTATCTTTATCACTAATCTGACAAACTAATCATAAACTTGAAATTCTAATATTTACGTAATACATTAAAATAATCGAAAACACATCGAGTTCTATGTAACATCGCATACACACAACAACAAGCGGCCTCAAAATACTTAGAAAAAATGCTGTTGGCGAACTCTAACGTAATTACGATAGTCAAATAGATCATCATGGGCCCTGCGGGGTATATTTCAACCTATTTTATGTATACACATATGAGATACTTCCAGGGATTATAAAATGTATGTGCAAGATATGATCACAAACTATCATAGCTTAAGTACGAGATGCATAAACAGATAAATAACGTTGTTCTCTCGGAGAATTAAACGAAGATTAGCCAAAAAAATCTTTGAAGGGCGTATCCAAATAACAGTATTTAAGCTCAATAACAAAACGGGATAAGCGCTTTGACAAAAAGTTTAACAAAATCCGTTTCTGTTTGAGTTTGAAGACTTGTCATAACAAAAGAGCAGTGCTTAAATATAACCAAGGTCAAAAGTCACACCACACAAATGTCACACAACAGCACATTTGGGATGAATACCGGTCCATTAGGCCGTAAATTCGAGAAAAAAACGACTAGCGACTTTTCCCAATTGTTAGTGCTGGAAATTTGACATCGATTTGAAACTACTTGCAGAGATGATATTTTTCCAATTTCAAACAATTCGACAAAACCATCCATAGGTACATTTCGTGTCCGTCAACAATGATCTTAATCAAACCACTTTCATTTTAGAACCTTACTCCCAAATCGCCCGTATTTTGGATAATACAAAACTTAGGTCACATAAGGGCTATCACTTTTTCATTTTTTACGCCCTTCGTCTCAAACAAAGCTTCAATTCTCTACTGCACTCTTTGCAAGAATGCGAATCAATTCTTAACTATTTTAATTTTATTTAGCTAATTTTTCCGGCCCTGCATATAACATAGCCAATTTGTCACTCTTGGTTTGGGATATGCCAGGATATCTACGCGTTCCTAATAGCGACAGAACCGGATGTCTCTAATTCGTAATGCCAAAGTAGTCAGACTAACTTATTGAAAACAAGGATACAAGTAATTACAAGAGAGGGATGCTCAAAAATATAGACTACTACTGTACTGACTTTCGCGTAGAACGAGAGAGGTCGCAGAGCCGCTACAAATAATTTTTATCAACTTTAAACAGGTCATCACACAAAATTTTCAAATGAAAAACGAATCACATAGAACCCACAAAATTTTTTAAACTAAATAAAAGTAATAGCCTTCTAGCAAAAGTCACAATCTTTATCCACTGAAAATTTAATGCAATTGGTGCAGTAGTAGCGATTTTTTTCATGACAACAAGAAGAAAAATACCAGTAACAACAACAACATAATAACAAAATGATCCATATGCACACTTCGTGTCCGAGAAGAAAAAGCCTGACTATATATATCTAACTACGTTTTATATATTATGCCATACTGCATGGGATCTTTTATTCGATCATAGAAAACTGCTTTAACGCACGCGATTGTGGTTATAAATACGTTGCTTGTTCCGGTTTGTCATATAGTGGGTTTAAAGATAAAAATGCGAATATCGAAATTTAGAAAAAATATTTGAAAATATCACAAAGAAATAGGTGCTTTTTAATCTGGTATCTATTGGTCATAGTTGGAAGCAATATTCAAAACATTCTTAACTCTTCGAGGTAGCATGAACTTGTAAGCATTTGCTCGAAATCTCAAATCCTAACGCATGGAAAATTACAAAAAGTATAAGAAGACAACAGGTTTTGATTTTAAAAAGTCAAGAATTCCACATTCATGATTGATTTTATTTCCGTTCCAATGTTCTACATCTTGTCAATCAAGATTACCGTTGCCAGTTTTCGTATAAGAATAAAAAATTGCTTGTTTACTAAAGAAAATTGTAAAACTAGCTGTAATTTTGCAGTTACACGATCCAAACATGTAGTAGTGTAAATCATTTACTTCCAACGATTTTGTTGTACTGATCATTCAGTACTTATTTATAACGGTTAATTGCCCGGCTTTTAATTCTAAAACGATAACGGCTTTCCTAAACTACATAAAATTTCCCTTACAAAATGCTTAAAACTGTTATAAAAATGCGCAAAATCAACATAATTGCACTGTAGTAAAGTTTAGTAACGCAGACCAATTTAGGATAAGAGGTCAACGTTTGCATAGATGCTGTTGTTCGCAGGAAAAGCGAGATGCATCTATAACTAACGCTTCACTCGAGAATGATCCCCATTGAAAATAAAATCATCGCCATCATCCTGAAAACACACAAATTTTGTGACCTTCTTACAGTTGTCATCAAATGTTTGGAACACTTTTCCCACTTCCACTTTCGTGACTAGTAAGGTATGAAATTTTAAATTTATTCAGGTCGCTTGGAACATTGTCCTATTATAGTTATCGTTCTACCATAATACCGAGCCAAGCTAGGATTGATTTCACGAGGAAGAATTATTACTCAAGTTAACAAAAACAGAAATATCGATAGAAACACATGGTAATTGGATTAGATGCATTTCGAAACGCGATGTGGTATTAATTTCGTTCAGTAAATTTATTAGTTATTTAAATTGGGCCATATATAATTTTATATGAAGAGGTAACTTAGATTTTGCGCTTGATAGCGAGATTGTCTCGAATGCCGCACGAATAAAGCCATGGCCAACCTGTCACTGTAAAGAGCTCCAACTTTTTAGACAGAATCCTCCTCGACGTATCCGAACTCGCACATTACACCTCACCGGTTGGTCTTGCTATTGCGCGTCCCTATGTGAAATAAATTGCGCTAGATATACTGGGTTAGAGATAAAGCAATGACTGAAAATTGGGATTTTGCAATGAAAAGTGAAATCGTAATCGCATTTTAGTCTAGGTACAAAATCACAATTAGATAAGGCGAAATCATTCATTATACATATAACATCAAAATTATACAAGGTCATTTCTCCTTGTCTACTTCCTGCTTCGTATTTGGACGTTGCCACAAGGATGCGTGAATAAGATAGTATTAGAGTGATAAATAAGATTAACATATTCCCTTTCACGAAATTACTACTAAGTGGAATAAAGAATATATTATTTTTTCTTGGTTATATTTTATATTGGGTAAATTCAGTAACCTAACCCCAAAAATAGCGCGGAGCTGTGGAAAGCGGAACCCACTGCAGGTACGGTGGCCAAGAGCGTAGCCAGCCCACAATTGGGGGGGGGGGTAACTTTTTTCGTATACGCTTACTCGCGACTTTGCTTTGAACAAGGCCAAGATAAATAAAACAATATCTTGAAGAATATCTCCACAGTCTCATTTCGCTGTTGAAGTTATCCAAGCTATATAAGCGCGTTTTCATTTATCTCGGTTGGTTTATTTGGAAAATGACATATAGATAGTCAGCGAAAGTAGATTTCAGTAAATCGTGTGATTATCAATGAATCGCTCAAGTATAGACATAGAGCAAAATAAATGGTGTTGAAAAAAATCAAAAATCAAAATGTAAGGCTAAGAACGGTCCTGGCACCCCATTTTGGCTGAAAAACGTAAACCAACAAACAACCACGCCCAAAAAATAGCAAACAGGAAACAAATATAGCCACAACCCAGGTTTTTCTTGAAGTAATAATTACGAAACGAGGCGTTTGATTACGATGAATGTACAGTGACTCGACAACCACTGTCGCGACATAGCAAGCTCGTAATAAGATAATATTGTACAAGTTACCAAGTCATCTAACTTCAGGTATTGCACATGTGTTGCGGTGTGATTCAGGTTTCAGCTAATTCACATTTTATCTTTTTAGGATCTTTTGTACAAAACCCCGCCACGTTATAAAATAATTAACTAGTAATTATTCCGTTAGGGGTCGGGTCAGAAATGAACCAAGTCCTCACCCTAACTGGATTTCACTATATTATTTCAAGCGGGTACGTGGTGTTTTCTGAGTGTTTTCTGTTGAATGGGGCTTTGTACAAAAGATCCTTATTTTATTTTTAAAATGCAAATCAGTGGGCGTTACGCTTTCAAACTGGTGGCTAATTTGCTGGTTTTAAAGCATTTTTTTTTTCATCTACAATTTGGTATTGCGTATGTGTTGCGGTATAAAACAAGTTTGTTTCGGGTTTAAACCAATTCAATTTTATTTCTGAACGCAAGTGAGTGAGCGCTACTGAAAACTATAATAATTCATGCTATCAGAGTGTCGATAACTTCACTAATGAAATAGTTCGCACGTACCGATATTTTGCCATAAATTCCACCTCGTCTGAGATGGGGATATAGGTATTATGGTCACAATTGTGAGCGAGCATGTCACAGTTGGACATTGAATTTTTCGATTAGGACTCTTGTGTGTTCAAACGAAACGAGCCAGAAACAGTCGGACAATTTGTTAAAGATGTCTTAGTTCATCGTCATTTTTTTGTATACAGATCTAACACGTTGCTAAAGATGGGTAGCGTCATTTAATTAGGATTGGATTTACATATTTATCCTGAGGGAGGGGTAAGACGGCTTGATCATATGATGAACCACGGTCTCTCATCCGGTTACCAGTCCATGTCGGGTGTGGTGATTAGTTAGCCAGTTATTTGCTTTCAGATGCATAGACTTGATGATTGAGGAAGCCGTAATCGACCAGCGGTTACGTGGACCACCCAATTGATCTGATATTTTTATAAAAATTTAGGCTTTCGCGCCTATATTACGAGTTCGAGTTGGGTTCATTCTACAACATACGAACACGTTTACAACTTGATTCGGTGGGATGTCATAAACAGATTATAATATGCATATAAACAGTAGAAGTATACAAAACAAGTACTGGTATATTACAAATCAAAAATATTATTACATGCAAGCTTAATACTGGTACTTATAGCTCACTACATATAAATCAAATAACACTTCTTTACGAAGAATTTATCTTCGGTATATGTTTATTAAATAAATAAACGAAAAATGATCCGCCATTTTTTCAAATCACAGATGCCGTTTGTGAATATCGGGGATTCAGGGTCACACTCATAACTTGCAATCCGATTTCTTAGCTTATTGCTGAGCGCGGAAAAACTAGATCCCAGAACTGAATTCGGAAAAACGACCAAAAAATTACCGTTCCTAATTGCAACTAGCAAATTTCATTATAACTCTCACCAATTCACAATACTTTGATTCAATATGTTCAAATAGGACTCGAAATACTTTTTCCCGTAGGCTACACATGTGGTTATTCGAGTAAGTTTTTCTTGACACCATTTTAACATACCAACATACTCCCAGCTATAAAAAAAAATTACAAACAAATCATTTCTATACATGTAAAACATTTTTTCTATGGAATATCTTGCAGACAGTTCACACAGATATACACGCAATTTGTAAAAGGCTGTCAATGGTCCACTCAATTATGAAGTCACAATATGTAGAATTTATCATCCTTGACAGTGAGTCCTGACTGACTAACAACATACGCCAAGTAGACAAACGATTAAACCAGAACTCATTCTAAATGGATATGTTGTCAAATATTTGTTTCTCAAATAGAAAAACAGAACCCAAATTTTGTAGAGCGGAGTCAGTCTTACCATACAGCAAATTAGCTTATGACATATTCGCGAATTGTAAATTAAGAGTAATATATATAGTACAGTTTCGAGCGCCCTGAGACAAGATGGCATTTTCGCAAGATATAAAAAATGAAATTAGTATGAATTGAACACTTTGGTTTGCTATAAAACGAAAACCAAATCGAAAACGATTGTCAAAATGAACGTGACACATGATGGAACGCAATTCACATGATGCATAGTTATTCGTAATTTACTTCAATTAGATTTGACTCAAAAATCACGAGTTATTATATGATTCATTTTACCGCTACGGCTTCGTAGCTGGGCATAGCTAATCGATTAACCGAATATATGTGGGTAACGGTAACCATTTTGTTGTTTTGTAACATTGTATGTTGATCATGCTACAACAAAATAATTTTAAACAAAAAAGCAAGATTTAGCTCCGTTTTACACGAATGAATAAATATGGCGACTTTTTTTGCGAAGTTCCGCCGAGATTCCGTCGAAAACGTATTAAAGTTTACAATTTTGTTGTTTTAACTTCATAAAGCGTAGTTTTGGCTCATTTTTCAGCGCGAATTAAGCAAATATAACTTGAAGTGTTCTTTTACGAGGCAACGAAACATATTTTAACAATAGCGCTGAGTTTCTATAATCTACCACGTTTATAATACATCATATAACAGATGCAAACCAGTTAAACATACATCCAGCCCCACCTGAACCTTAAAATGTTACAAACTTGAAGCCTTCATATACGCTTACAAGTTAACTTTTTGTGACAATCTGTCCCATGGAGAATAATGACCAAAATATCAGTCTGGACAAAAAGTTTCCATGCTCGTTTCAAAAATTACAATTCAGTATACTACAGTGCTAGGTATATAAAAAGAAACAATATACTTGAAAACAGAGCAAGACTGAATAACAAAATACATCATTAGATACTCCCGTAGTGCGTGTACCAGGTTAGGGTTAGGCTATAATTTAATTCTGATTTTCCTCATTTTATTTCTATTACGGGTTCGGGGACTGTCTGTGTTAGCCAAGTGAATATACCCCCTGCCCATAGGTTTCCGTTCCTTCACACAACTTGATGTAAAGTAGGCGAACAAATGTAGTTACCTCCATATTGGTACACACACTTCTGGAGCGCCCATTATTAGGACGATTTTCAATATTTTGCAGGCGCCTCTCTTACCATCTGACCCTATCGACGTGATATACGGCTTGTTAAATACGAAGCACCCTAATTTCGTAATATTTCCCGTTTACTTATCACAGGTGTGCTGGTGCCAGCTCGTAAAAATACTATTTCAATGTTTACAAACGACATTAGGATTTCGTCAGCAACAGCTGTTACGCATTTCGCAACAATCGCGCACGCGAAGTCAAAATGGCTGAATAGCCTCGCGCGGAATAGCCCGCTCTATTTTGGCGTCGTTGGTTAGGGGCCTGATTAGTACAAAAAATATTTGTGTCTTGCTAGACTAGGGGTGTGCAACAGGCGACCCGTGGGCCACAATTCTGTCTGCAAAGCCATTTAATGTAACCCATTTAATGTAATGTAACTTAATGTAGCAAGTCTCAAACTTTTCCCCATCTAGCATAAAATTATAATCCGACAGTTTATGTTAACAGCTGATATTAACAAACTATGCAAAAAGTCGAAATTTCAAATGTCCCACCGAAATTTTAATAACTAATATTTTGCTTTGTGGGAATTTTTAAATTTATTGTGTACATGAAAATATTTTTTTATTTGGCTAGCTAGATGTCTGAAGTTGGCTATATGGTTTATCGACAAAATGTCGCACATCCTGTTACAGACACAGGGTATCCTATATTTATTTATTCGTGGCTGCCTATGAAGTGCCCTGTTCGGAGCAAGAACATGAAACACCTTTTTAACATTTACGATGTTACATTACAGGGAAGAACCATAATATTCCAAGAATTTTTGCCCAATAACACAAAATAAAATGTCAATTCGGAATACATAAATCAAACGGCAGCTGGTCACACACTGATTCTGTGACAGAAATGTAATTACCAACTCGTAGTTTACATAGACACACTCGATATTTATTCGCTACTGTAATAATCGTTTTAACAACCCCACCGCACCCGATAAAACAACAAATTTACGAGAAATCCAGAAATTGTCAGCACTGTCAATAGGTCAATATATACGTCATGATTTATAGGAAATATTTTGTCCAATAAATGAAATGCTCACAACACAGCCTTTTGCAAAAGGCAACGTGATTGGGGACACGAAATTGACCTGTATTTGTATTGATTTGACCCCATTTTTCGCTATATGATGTCTGCTGCGTATTTCCGTATTTTTAGCATGTTAAGGTCAAATCTATTCGTTTGAAGATGGCAAATTTTTCAAACATTTCTCTAAACTAGTGGTTCTCAGTGGCTCTCCCATTTTGTAAAAATATGTCACGTCTCACGTCGCATCTCAAAAATAACTAGCAAACTAATAACAATGAGCTACAAGTAACAGATAGTAAGGCAAATGTATGTTTTATTCAAAAAATCGTTGAAAATACGTGAATGGAACGTAAATATCCAAAGCAATGAATTGTGAATTTCCAAAATACGGCGGGCAAAATCAAATCTAACAAATATTTTTATTTTTGATTAGCTGCACGCCCTTTCAAAAAACTGTCTACGCCCGTCCCACTGTTTGGGAACCACTGCTGAACCATTGGGTTTTAATTATTGCAGTAGCTAAAAGTCTGTATAAAATTAACACAAAAAAGTCATTCGGACGACTATGACGAAAGAGTTTTCAATAGTTTATAGCTCCGTACGTGTCTACGTTGGGTCGGACTAGAGCTGGGTAACTTAGGAACGATTTCGATCCAAACTAAATTGCTCTTCGATTTTTGAAAATATTACAGTCAGCAGACATAAGCGTAATACACGATAATGAAGTCCTTTTACAATTTTGTTATGAAGTCAGTTCCCAATATATCTTAACCATGTTTGTTGTTTTTTAATCGGTAATTGGTATTTTACTCCATTTAATACATCTGTGAGGGCCAAAATAATATATATGGTATCAATTAATTCCCTTTCCAATTCAAATTTTTTTTAAAGACATTTTGGACACCCTATATACGGTATATGTGAATACGCTATAAAAGCTGATGTGAACTGGATATAAATTCGAATAATGAGATGATCGTGAACAAAGACTAATATGTTAGTCGGACAAGCTGATTATCATATAGATCTTCAAATGCCCGTTCCGGGTTGTCCGCTCACGTTATGTTATGACACGTCACACATTCCCGCGACTTATTTTGATCGGTGCTCGTTTTTATGCTGTTTATCCTACCTGTCGCATTTGAAAGTAGCGGTCAACCGGTCATTTTCATCTGGTTAACGGTGAAAGGATTTGAATATAATTCACTGTCCTAGTAGTACCCCGCAGAATGTTACGGCGTAACAACACGCATTGAATTCGCAAATCGCAAGAGGAACGTGGCCAATTCCATCCTCTTCTACATTCATTGAGTTTTTAATACGATCACGCATTTCTGCGTGCAGTCATTAAAAGTGTATATTATATTAATCAGTGTATTACTAATTAATCAGAATGTTACTTCGTGTCGCTGAAGAATGTTAGTAATACTGCGGGAAATACAAAATAAAATTCCTCCGCAGTTGGGAAATGTGGTACCATCGTAATCACTGAGTTGTTAATCAAGCATGCATTTCTGTGTACATTCAATGAAAGTGTATGCTAATTAGTTTGGATAAGTTGGTCCGGACCGTAGCGTTTGTCAGAAATTTAAAAGATTTCGTGTACAAGAAGGAAAGAAACACTGATCTAATGGATATGCGAACAACATAAAACTTCGCATTTTTAATTATTCCGTCCCAGGTTCCGACAAATATATGAACAATATTTATACTTCAGACATTGTTAAACATATAAATATCCACACTGTTATCTGTTGTCATTCATAAATATGGATTTGCATACTATCAAGTTACGTGAGCCGAATTGGTAAATATTTACATTACTCAGGTAACTTATGGGGTAAGAATGTCAAATTTAAAATCGTAACATTCTTTATAATAGTAACGAGACGAGCGCGATAGCCTATATAGCCAACATCGGTGTTCAAATATTTTTGTTCCAAACCCTAACCCGTGCAAATTTAGATAGTTTCGTTAATATTCGCGTCTTTCCGCAAATAGTAACTTCTTTTATATCAGTGGTTTTTAATACAAAGACTTGGGACCGCCTGAAGTATGTGCACCAAGATGGCGCACAACCTGAACATAGTATGTGTACCAGGTTAGGATTCAGGTTATGCGACATCTTAGTGCACATACTTCAGGAGCACCAAGTCTTGCTCGGAAAGCGGGAATATGAAAGTCGCATATATAAAAATTTACTACTACGAAACCATGAGCCGATGACGAAAGAATTCAGAAGATTTCTGCTTTATACATTGGAAGTGAAAATTGTTAAAATTTTGGAAAGTGGAATTTAGCATGATAATGATTTTTCTTCTAATTTTCAAGTATAACGCTTTGACGCATTTCCTTCGATGAGAGTGTATGGATGTAGATACTTGAATTGGAACAGCTACTATTTTTTACGGGAGGAATTGAATACGGATGAGCATGGAGTTTAAAACCGAGATCTTTAACCTGTGATGCCAGCATAGTTATAGACGAACGTTCTAACCAGGGATGGGCAAGGTATTTGGACTAGGGGCCCAAAATTTTGCCCACCCAGACTGGCGGGCAATGTAAGTGTGACGTAAAAAGGTACACTTTATTAACAATATTTACAGTGTTACAAAAGCTAAAGTGGAAAACAATATGCATCATGTCCAAACTAAACTTAATCGCAATCTCAACAAATTTCTTAAAATATATTTTCTAGAAAATTACATTTATTTTACTCGAATAAAAATTATATAGAATTAATGTAAATATATTAAATATAATTATAATAAAATTACTGTATACTTCTGGTTTATGAAACAATTCGGACATAGACATCGCTATAATCACGATTACGTTATTTACTCTGTCCACGATTTTCTCATTGAGCACTCATAGTCAACAGAATAGCAGATGGCGTTCAAGGTCTTTATTTATTTTCGGAATCGAGAAAGGGTCAAAATTCAAGTTGGAAGTGGCGAGTGTCACGTTTACTGTTCATATATTTTTACATACAAGGTGGCCATAAAGTCCCTTTACAATTTTAATTTTGTTATGACGTCAGTTCTCAATATATCTTAACCATGTTTGTTGTTTTTCAATCAGTCAGTAATTGTTTAAGTACTTTTCATTGTTTCATTTTTATTGTTTCATACTTATCATTACAACTCATTCAATACATCTGTGAGGGCCAAAACAATATATCGGTATGCCTTTATATCGTATCGATAAATTACCTTAGCAATTTTAAAAAAAATTCAAGACTTTATGGACACTCTATATAATTCTTTCCTGGCTTCGCTGAGAGCTCACTTTTGCTTTCGAGTGAGCGCGCATTACTTTGTTTTGAGGATTTTCTTATACAGTAAATCATTCAAAACAAATTCCTAAATTAGTTCGTGTCATTTGCAAGGAAATCGTTTATGCCATTCATCAACTTTTATGATTTTTTTAAGATTTATGCTTATCACAGCCTATGCAGGGGTTCTCAAACAGTGAGGCGCGAGACAATTTTTTGAGATGGCGTGAAGCTAATTAAACATAAAAATGTTTGTTAGATTTGATCTCGCCCGCCTTATTCTGAATATTTTTATTTCTTTATTGTTCGCTCTATTGTTAATTATGTACACGTATTTTCAACATGTTTTTTGAATTAAACATACTTCCGCCTTACTATCTGTTATTCGTACCTTATTGTTAGCTAGTTATTTTTGAGGTGAGGCGCGGCTTCAAAAGTTTGAGGACCACCGGCCTAGTGTATTATCAAGTCTTATTTACACTTAAGCGCGGTGTTTCAAATCGTTAGTCCTGCTTTTTTTACAAAAAAAAATCGATATTTCCCGAGTAAATGCCTTCAAAAATAAAAATTCAACCGTGACGATATTTCGGGTAAAACAAATATTTTTCTAAAAGAAGGTCAATAAGTTAGTAATAGAAACGAAATATTCTTCTGCGGTTACTTAGGTCATGGATTTCTAGATAAAAAAATTACATTGGCGACAAAGTCATCAGTCTATTTCAACTCACCCGAATTAGGACTTAAAATAACAAAAGCAATGACTAAACTAGTAATTAGGGTCATCGACGTAAAATTTTTGAAGGAGAAATATTAGTACTGAACATAGGAATGTAATGAATGAATGTAAACGCTATAATGTCATTACTGTTGTGTTTAAAGAAAAAAGGTCGCCCACGCGCCTTTTAAACTAGCGTTATATCGCAAAAATTATGACACTATATACCTGACATAGACAAACTACGGCCCGCGGGCCAAATCCGGCCCGTTGGGTAATTCGATCTGGCCCGCTTGATGCTGCCACAACCAAACTAAAACCAAATTTTGATATTTTAGTCAATAGGAAATTTGTTGAGATTGCGATTAAATTCAGTTTTGGCACGAAGATTATTGTTTTCCAATTTTGCTTTGTAACACTATATAAATATGGTTCATAAAATGTAACTTTTTTCGTTACACTTGTATGACCTGCCAGTCTAGCTGAGCAAAATCCTTGCCCACCCCTGCTATATACCGCTATAATAAATATTGAAAAGTTAGTGGTATTGTGTAACCACATTTTGTACGTGTTATAATGTTCACATCTCTCGTAAGTTTAATTCAAACCGTTACAGACCACAAGTTTGCGGTAACATGATGTAACATTTTTCTTACCTTAACAGTTAAAAATTATTAAATATCTTGAAGTTCATGTTACTTTAATATAAACTTTTGTTATGACACTTCGCACAACTTTAATGGTATATCTACTTCACGGAATTGTTGTGTCAGTTTTTTTTTTTGAATATTTATACATACAGGGTGTCCATAAAGTCTCTTTATAATATTAATATGAAGTCAGTTCTCAATATATCTTAAACAGGCTTGTCGTTTTTTATCAGTAATTGTTTAGGTATTTTTACTTCATTCAATACATCTGTGAGGGCCGAAACAATATATGGTATTGACAAATTGCCTTTGCAATTTTTAAAAATGCAAAGACTTTATGGACACCCTATAAAACATTTGCCCTCGAATTCCTAAAGACGATTTTATACAATGTCTATACTGTATTGCTTCTCGCCTCAAAAAAGTATCACTGAATTATTTGCAATGATAGCCAACACGTCTGGGCGTGTCTGCTTACCATATTTTACATATTTTATAAATGGGAAAAGCGTTTTTACTGGTATTCGACCTGGATTCTGGAGCTGGAAATGTTTCATATCTATTGCGAAAGATTAAAGTTTACACTGATATTGCTAAGAGTGTTCGATGACCTTTAACTCACTAAAATAATATAAACTAAATCAAATTTACTTATAATATTCTTCAAGTCAGCTGTTTAAAAATAATACTGTTTTCATCAAACAAAGGATGAACATCTGCGAAAGTACTCATATAGTTTACTTTACAATGTTTGACGGTTCTCCTCCGAATGCCTCCACTAACAATAGGTACCTGTCCACATAAGCTGGCACATATCGCTAAACAGAACCCTAAAATTTCCTGATCCACACGAATGTTACATTATAACAACACCTTACATTATATTGCTATTTTGCTTCGTATCTGAACTTAATTTCACCATATCTACCATAATGACACGGAAATACTTAATAAAGTAACTTAATATAACATGTAACTACAGCTTGTGTATAAATTTTCATATCTTTGCATCGTCTGTACAAAGTATTCATGTAATTTACAGCCCCAGGGTCGGCAGTTTAGGTGATAAATTTGATAAAACATAACAAATACAACGATGTTATAAATTTAAATTTAAGAAGTATGTAGGATTAAGTATTCATGGTAAATATCTGTCATTATAAAAGACTTTGGCAATATTTCATAGTAGTAATATGGGGACATAGGGATTAATTTATCCCCAAAACAGCAATGTTACGCAAGAATAGCAGTGAAAAACAAGATTTACTGTATAAAGTACAGTAATTTGTGCACCATGGTGTCAAAATACGAGTTATACGACGAGACAATTTTATGGAAATTCAACTATTTTAAAGAAACATTGGTCATTATAAAAGAATTTAGTGATATTTTACTTGAATCTAAAAATAAAAATTTGGTCAATTTGATGAATAAAAATACTAATAAGCACGGGCAACAGTAAAGAATTACGGTCTTAAATGCAATAATTTGCTCAATATGATGTCAAAATATGGGTTGATACGACGAGACATTTTTTTTTGTAATAATTATTTCACGTGATAGTAATATGGGGAAATATGGGTTAATTTATCTCAAAAACAGCAATGTTACGCAAGAATAGCAGTAAATTGATCGCCTAAACTAAAGTGCAGCGATTGCGCAACATGTTGTCAAAATACGAGTTAATACGCAAGACATTTTTTTTGTAATTTTACTCTTTTAATTAAAGGAATATCAGTCATTATGAAAGAATTAAACGATATTTCCCGTGATAGTAATATGGGGAAAGATGGGTTGATTTATCGCAAAAACGGTAAAATTAGGCAAAAATTGCAGTCAAATACAAGATTTACTTATAAAGTACAGTGATTATGCAACATGATGTCAAAATACGGGTTAAGATGAGACAATTTTTTTGTAATCCAACTATTTTAAAGGAACATCAGATTTTATTTATTGATATTTTACTTGGTTCAAAAATTTTTTTTGGGGTAATTCAATGGAAAAAATACTAATATTACGCACGAGCAACAGTAAAAATTATTGGTCTAAAATGCAATAATTTGTCCAACATGGTTTCAAAATATGATAAAACGGCAAGAAATTGTAATTTTTCAACATGAACAAAAAATTCAGTTAAAGAAAAACAATTTGTTTGCTTCGACACCATTAATAAAACAATGGCCAGTACTGTTGATTCTCGGAAAAAATCCCAGTACATAAAGGTAAAACAGAAAACGGCAGTGATTTAATTTACCATGTCAAAATTACTCGCCTTAAAATCGCGAAAGTTCTATTTTTATATGCCGGAAATCAGAACAATAATATAATCATTGTAAGACTAGTGGAAAATAGAAAAAAGGTTGGTCCTAAAAATGGAACATTTAATTTTGTACTGGTACACTTGGTTATTTTAATGCTAAAATTTTGGTAAAATTACTGAAAATTTCCAGTAAATGTTTAGCATAACTGTATTAATTCGGTTACATCGCGACAATATGAAATTCCCGATTTTAAGTATTTAAACGGTATGGCGATCCGCCACATTATTGCGGCGTCGCTAATGTAAATAAAAATATTCGCGCCTTCGTGCAATCTCCGGACATACAGAAGTGTATGAAGTGCGCTATTGAACAAAGCTAATGTCACATTGGAAAGTGCCAACTAACGCTTTGCTGCATATTAGAGTGATAAAACGCTGAATTGTCCCATGAAGGTTTGATTTAATATACCATATATGTATTTTTGTCAATATGGCACGCAGGTTCTCTCAAAAAATCTTTGTCGCATTTTTTCTTGTATTTTATGTCTACGTTTATCTTCTTTCTATTTAAGATTTATTTTACTTGGTTGTCAAATGTGAAAATAGGGCCACGAAAATCATTCTCTGAACATGATTATAGAAAGACTTTTATTTTCTGTAGGCAACTTCTGTTTATTACTTCATCTCATCTTACATGTCAGAGATCTCGTAGTATTAATATTTGCAATTGTTATATGATTGAAAAGCTTTTCAATTTGAGGAATTTTTTTTATCAAGAACTGAAAATAAATACTTTTTGCTCCTGGTGGGAAAATCGCAGTAAACAGCCTAAGACTGCGGTAATGACATCACAATCCATAAACACACAATTCTCGCTGTGCGTAAGACCGGGATTAACGATGCTGGTACCATGCGCGTACTGACGCCGTCGACTTTACCAATTTACCGAATCGAAATTCAGAAAGTAAATCTGATTTTGACCTTCAATACCTTGAGTCACTGTCAAAGTTATATAGTGTGACCTATGACCTCGCGGATTTCTACAACGCCCATTTGATAAGATAGCGGAATTCTAAAACAGTTTTACGGTATTCATAATAATAGCAGATCCCCTGGCTGTAAATCTCGTTTGAACACCGTGACAAGAAAAATAAATACCGAATCGGACACAAAAAATCCATTACATAAGCCAGGTCATCGAAGTACAATTTCACAAAAAAGTTGTTATTCCAAATAAACATTTGATTTCCTGATTATGAATATGATAAATTCCATGCAAAATTGACCCGTTAACAACTGTTAGTTTCAAAAAAGAATATGACAAACAACATTGCCCAAATTATGTTTGTTATGCTCGGAATAGTTCAGGGATCGGAACAGTCTAATTTATCTGCTTCTAGGCAATGAGCATATATACATATGCTCATTGTTCTAGGTTACTCTTTTTACAAAAAAAGATGCCAGCTAATTTTATTATTATACGTTTATAGTTATATTAGGATCAATCTACTACAACTACAGTATTGGTATATATCGGTGATGAATATTTGCCAAATATTTTTAGGTTATTGTACACAAGAAAGGATGGCATGTTGGATGGCATCAGAGAATTGAATTATATTGTAACAGGTAACTATTTAAAATTGGCCAATCGATTGAGCACACACAGCTCTAATAATATTTATTCCTAATTTGAGTAAATATAGATTTTTCAGTCTCGTTAACTTTTATGCCGTTTATATCTAAGCCAAAAGTGTACCCCCGTAGTGTGTGTACCAGGTTAGTGTTAGGACATAATTTTATTCCAATTTTTCTTATTTCTCAAATATTCACGTTATCAGAGTGGAAGCGTGAATAAGTCATAACGCCGCAGTTTATGTCACATTTTGAGGTTTTGAGAAAATCCCATTTACGTAGTAGTTTGGTTCTCACAGCTGAACAGAATTGGACATAAAAGGCGCTTTCCTCAAATCAAAACTAAAGCAGGCACAGCTTAAAAACAAAACTAAAAGATGATCAGAACGAAGATCAAACAAGTCAATTTCTGGAAATGTGACATAAGCTACTTTGAATTTACTTTGTCGTCATATAAAAACAGCACGCTGGAATATTCTATGTATCACATTTCGCACAATAATCATACAGCTTCAAGCAGTTTCACGTAACAATTCGCGTAAATTATGATTTGGGGTTTCTCTTGTATCACCGACTGTCTGACCTCAAAAAGTAAAATCACATTAAACGTAATAGACGAAATAAAACCCAGACAGTAAATTGCTCCTGTGGCCGATAATTTAAGATGAGTTTATTTTTTTATGGTTGCAATTTTCAGAAGTGCGTGGAGTTAAATAATCGAGCAAGCACAAAAAACAACCTACAGATGTACATAGTATAGTGTTCATTCACAAATTCGTTCCAAAAGTTGTATGTCCTAACTCAGTCTATGTGCTAGAAAAATTATATGGAATGAATTCATATATCGATGATTTCCCAGAGAGATTTCTTTTATCTCATTAGCCAATCATCGTCAGCGTTCCAGAGCATGGGATTAAATTTTAAGCAGGTAAAGTGTACCTGTATTTAGCTACTATTCCGTGTTATGGAATACCAGTCTACAAAAGACCATTTTTGTCGGCAATATTCAGTTCATCAATCATCACTACGATTTTTTTATGAAAGGATCCGCGTACTTGCTTAGAAGTGAAGAAAACTCTTTGGGCAAAGTTAATGAACGACCACTGAAATGCGTAGGGGCTGCGAAAAAAATGGTAATTCCGACTTGCGTATTTTGAACACGATAGCTCACTATTCTGTATATTCAATTATTATACACATACGCTATCCTAGGTTCTTACAAAATGGCGGACATCATTCAAACAATTTCAACAATGTACCAACGTGATAGACTAATAAGTATTTTTAGTCTTTGGGTTAGCTCGTTAACCGCTCACTACTAACATCTCAATCAACATTCTCAACGCTACGACCGCTCCCTGCATTTTATTAAACCGGTTTTACGCCGCCTTTCACGTTTCTGTCACAACACAAAAGCTACCTGACTGCCAAAATAGCATGTGTAACGTAGTCCGCGCATGAAAAATAATATTTGTTGCATCATTATTGAATTAAAAGTGAAGTTATTTCGTCACAATAATATTTATTTTAAAGGTTTGTTTCGTAATAGTGTTGAAATTAGACAACTTTGTAAACATTTGAAAATAGTGTTGATTGACTTGCAAGTTAATTTGCCTCATTTGCAAACCACGAAGGCACTCCACGGGGCAGGAGAAGTGTGGCGCCGATCAAGGCGAACCACGGCTGATCCAAGCCGTGCGTGACCGGAATATTGTTTTTTTATGGAGCTATTTGATGCGGTTAGGATCACGACGCCGGTACCGGGTTTGCTGGGCTTTAGTATGTTTGTTTTTTCAATTGGGCATGTCGGGGTCTTCACGGGTTATTTGGAATCGCAAGTAAGCTATATAATCGTATTGAATAGTTATGAATGAGGCATTCTGCTGACTGTTGCGACTCATTTGGTATTTTACCACCTCGGCATTTCAGCGCCAAGATTTCTAGTGCTTTGAAGTACATACTATTTTGTTGGAAGCATGTAGGCGCCAAAAGGGCTTGTCACAACTTTTTAATAATATTTCAGGTATGCTGAGATGTGCCAGAATCCTTTTTAACCTCTAAATAGGGGCATATACGCCATAAAACAACAGTTTATGATATGGGGAATGTGAACTCAATGCTGGCCTTTCTCTGCCTAATTTGGCAAACTGGTACAAAAGCTATTTACACATAAAGAGGGTCAATAATACATTCCACAGCTCGCTGCCAAAGTAACCCAGTTATTGGACACGAAATATTTTTTTGTTATTATGCTGTCGTTCTTATTGATATTTTTGTTCCTATCGTGGACCAATTGCTTTGAAACTTTCAGTGGTTAAATATTTTCGCTAAAAGGCTGTTACTTTTATCTATTTCAAACATTTCTGTGGGCTTAATGAGATCATTTTTTTGTGCACGATGACGTCCCTAAAAATTAAAAATGCGCTTCATGAGGCGGTTGCGCTTTCGCGTTGGTTGCATTCTGATGGTCAGGCAGGTTCGTGAGGGCTGCGTTACCGGTAGTGATAACTACCTTGTTTTCGCTTTCGTGTCCATTACTTTCTTATTTTCGATGTCTACAAGGCTCAATTCTTGGAATTACATTTTCATATTAATTGATGAACCAACGGTACGTGTATTGGCAATGTCACTACATGACATCAGATTTGATGTTGAGACTTTATCAATAGTTACAATATCTGTTAGTACAGTACATCACTTCAGTTTTGCATTTTTTGGCTGTTTACTTGATTTTGAATCTAAATTATAGATTGGATAAAAATGGATAGACAACTTTAAAACAATCAAACGAGCCACACTGTTACATGTTTTCCTTCGACCATATTATTTAACTGCAGGCATGTATCCATATAACTATATATAAATATAGCTTGGTGTAGAATATTCGTGAAGTCATTTCGGTTGTATTTTAACATTCATGATTCCGTCTCCCGTCCAACTTTGATTCTATTGATTTAGAATCGAATTAAACAAATTAAAGTAAAGCAGTTTGTACCATTCTTGCATTTAGATCAGGGGTCGGCAACCTACGGCCCGCGGCCGGATCCGGCCCGCGACGCTTCGCTAAAGTATAGTAAGAAAACAGAAATTTTGACGATTATATTCTTCACGTAACAGAACTTATTGTGGGACACGTGTCGACTAAATTATATTATAACCTAACAAGTATATAATTCACAGTTACTTGATTAATGAGGATTTAATTATAATTTAGACAAATGGCAACAAAACGCAGAAAAGTTGATGCTAAGTGTAAATGGTTTAATAGAGCAGAAAAAATCAAATGGTCAATCTTCGCGCTCTGCTTAAAATTTAACTTTTGACCTGTGTGAAAAAAAATGTGATTCATCGGCCATCCGTTCGGTTTTTAACTTTCTAAAAATATATGCGGTCCGTCAATGACTTGCAACCTTTAATTTTGGCCCGCGAGTGACAAATGGTTGCTGACTGCTGATTGACATGGTCTGGCACCTATAAGATGTAAACTTCAATCTTTTCAGGCTCATGTAAATGCCACTAACTTACAGGCAGAGATTAAATGAAAAAAGTTGTTAATTTTAGTCCACTTAAACTTTAAAGAGCCCAGATGCACACTAACACAAATGTATTTCTGTAACGTTTCGTCCGACTTCTTCAGACAAGCAGTTTACAACAATAATTTTAGTGTCGCTGCCTTTGAAACGCATGTAACATCAATATAGTTTTATCGTCTAATTGCAATGGTTTTGATATAGTTTTCAGGCATTGTAAAGCAATGTATTTGGCTAGGCTTACCATGGATCTGGCACACAAAAAAAACGCGACAGTGCCGATCGGACAAACCTTGATTCGATTCCGAGCCAGGAGTAAATTGAATGCTGCCGTTAAAAAATTGTAATAATGTTAAATAATTTTTTTTTATACAGTACCGGCTGCACCAGGACGAACGGTGAGCCTACATTTAAAATTGAATGTCTTCTCATAGTTGCAAATGTGGTCTTTGAATTTCTCCGAGTTTTTGAATAGCATATTTAAAATCTCGGACTACGAAACGGCCATGTACGTCAAATTTCATCGGAAAAATTTCAACTTTTTGTTAGTTGTTTCATTTAGAAGCACATAGTGTGCAAAATATATTGAATTGCCTGAACTGTAATTTTTTGCGCTTCTTCCGCGCCACCCTGCGACAGTATGGTGCTGACAACCGATTGTGCCGTTTCTGAGACTGTGAGTGCAAATTTTCTATTCTTCGGAGTGATGGGCAGGAATTTCTGATGGTGGTGAGCGAAGGTCCGTGGCATGTTTCTGCAAATATATATATATATGGAGGCGGAATCGTATTTTCTATATCTCGGAGTACGATGCGGTCATGTGACATGACTCATGTCACATCGAATTTCATCAAAATAAGATCAACTTTTCGTTGAATGTTTCATTGAGATGCACACAGTTTGCAAATGTCTTGAATGTTATTCACTGTTCTGTAGTATTTCGCGCTCCTTCTGCGCCATCATGCGACTGTATGGTGATGACAACCAAATGTGCAAATCTGCAGGCTTATGGCCAACGCTACATCACCCCGAAGATATTGAAAAAAAATTTGGCATATTTTTGGGTCAGAGCCGTATTTTCAAAGTCAGAATCTCAAGTGCAAATTTTAATTATTCAAAAATAGACAGGACTTTCAGATTTTCAATAATGGCGATAAAAACAGGTCTTGCGTAATTAAATGTATGTTTTTGTAAATAATGAAAAAGGAATCGTATTTTCAAATCTGTTTGGTCAGAATGTAAATTTGGAATTATTTGGGGCCAGGGTCGGGATTTCAGATTTTCCATGGTGATAATCGAAGGCTCTGAATGCGAAGTCTAGCATCACTGGAATCAATCAAACTCTTCGGAGTAGAAAATCTGAATTTTCTGGTAACGGATTTGCAGACTTTCAATGGTGATAAAATAGATCCAAACTTTCTACTAAAACTGAAAAAGCATTAATTTTACCAAGCGTTTAAGTGATTAAATAAGAAAAAAAAACGCAGAAGTCTTTGTCATCAAAATCCGATTTTTTTTCGAGTTCGGAGCTGGTCCTTCAAACCGGAGTCGGAGTCAAAAATTTTTACAATCCGGAGTCATATCCGAAATATTGTCGGTCGATTGTGCATTTGCTCTGCTTTACAGCCAAGCCCTGCCAGACCACATACAAATTTTTGTTTAAAATTTATTTGTCATAACAAAAACAACAGTTGCTGGAATACGAGTTGCGACATCACTGAACGAAGGCTCTTCTCTGAGCAGAGGCTCGTACCCGTCCCATTCAAGAGATGATAAGCTCTCTATCTGAATCAGAAAATGGGTGATTAGACGACTAATTAGAAACAGGGGTCACAAAGATAGGATAAAAAATAGGATATCATTTTATCACGGGAGTGAGAAAAGTCGAAAAGATGGCTCAATCGTATTGTGTACCGTGGCCTGTTGTTACAAGTCCATGTTGGGTATGGTATTAGATGGCCAGGTATTTGTTTCCTATGCATGTTTTTTACGGTGGAGGAAGCAGTATCCGATCAGCGATTACGTGAACCACCTAACGACGGCGAGTAGTCCAGCAATCCTCTCGCACACAATTATTTCCCGTGGGATTCGAACCCGCACAAGATAATCAGAGAAGCGATTACAATAGTATTCCTAACGTCTAGCACAGCGTTTCCCAACCTTTTTGGTCGCAGACTAATTTCTCACCGGCGAAAACCTTTGCGGACTCAAGGTGCGTTTATTGCAACCAGACTCTGTGTGAAGAAGCAATAAAACCAAACACAACAAAATTTTAAAAGGTTTCAAAATTGCAACTTTGCCGCAATTACGTGTTCGTTAAAAATCCTATTATCTGCTATAAATTTCCAGAAAGTACAACTTGATTTAGTACTTAAAAATATATATAAAGTATATATATTAGTAAATCGAAAATACATATTCATCGCCTTGAATTTCTCGCGGAACGACTTTTGATGTAATCGTCGCGTAAACGTCACTCGTTGAAAGAGCCGACTTTTCAATGATTTTTTTCTGTTGTATAAAATATTCAATCCATAACCGATACGCGCATTTTTGAAATGGGTTGCTTTATTAATTTACTATATTTTGTTTCGATTCGTAATCTTGTGAATTCGACCAATGTGGAGGCAGTAAGGCAAAGTATCCTAAGGGAAATGCCCTGGTACGTATTCTACGGTAGCACCCAAAATTTTGCGATTTGCAATGTCTAAAAAGTGTTTTTAACCGCTCGTGACGTGACCATCATAAAACAAAACTTATGGTGTTCTCTGTTTTATTTTTAGTATTTTGTATTGCTGCTTTTCAATTGAAAAAAACTGAGTTGCCATCATTGACACCTGCCAGGAAAAAATTTATTCTTCGTTGTTCAAACTCGCGAGAAACACCACTTAGGTATCTATCGAAGCGACCTGTCGCGTCACGGGTTACCAAATTTTCTATTAGTAAATTGCTATTCTAATAGTTTAATGTTGGAATAAATGCCTAGCCCTAACCAGTAATTATTGACTCGATCACTGTTATGCGATTAAACTTGCCTTTATGTAATTTCTAACTTAAATCGTAACTTGGCTGATAATTAAGATTCGCAAAAACGTTTGCGACCCGCAGTGAATTTATGGCTCCTTGCGCTCGACTCATTCAAACGCACCACGGACTCGGGTTGGGAAACACTGGTCTAGCACAATGCGCCACCCACCGTACCATGGATATTGTGTGACGTTGTCCAACGTCAACCCCAGCACTAGCTAAGGATGCCTAAAAAAACCTAAACAGGGTTTTATGTAATGTGAGGTGGCTCGAATTCCAAATAGCGACTGTCAATAGAGCGACCCCCCCCCCCCCCCCCCCCCCCCCAACATTTTATTTGGACTAACCCTTAAACGAGTTAAGTCGCTATCATAACAGTCGCTGTTTTATTGCGGTCGCCATTATAACAGTCGCTCACTTGATTACGTCGCCATTATGACACTCGCTGTTTTGACAGTCGCTATCCGGCCTGGATAGCATGTGATGTTTGGTAACCACTGTTCTAACTCTTGGTAATTACAAATTTTTGAGTAACATATGAGCGACTAGACCAGCTTTGTTCTTAATAATCGATTAATTACCTGTCTAACCGATTCTGATGTCACAGTGCTTACGTCACTAACGCTGCCATCCGTTGGAGTTTCCGGATTTTGTTGCTTTGACGTCATAACTTTGGTGATGTCAGCAAGCATATCGTCCACCATGCTGCTGATCAAATCGGTTTCGTCTGAGCTGCTTACGTCTATCCCGTCATCTGCGAAACAAGAGAGCGATGCTTAAATATATGAAAAGGTCGCACATCGTGACAGGGTCTTATTTAGGCGCTTCAGGAGTGTGTGTACCAATATGGAAGTAACTCATTTTGTTCGCATACTTTACATCAAGTTGTGTAAAGGGACTGAAACCAAGGGACAGGGGATATATTCACTTGGCTAACACAGACAATCCCCGAACTCGTAATAGAACTAAAATTGGAATACAATTATGGCCTAACCCTAACCTGGTACACACCGTACGGAAGTACCCTTATTTCACTTTTATTTCGAAAAATAACACTTGGGCTATTTTCAGGGGATGTCTTTTATTTTCATTTATCAAAAACAAATTACCAAAGTAGAGAATTACGAGATTTTCAAATATATATACAAAATATGAAAACCGATACTCATTTACTAATAAATAACACGTTTTTCTTCAAAAAAAAAAAAAAGTCGCGCTATCGACTCTACATTATTTTAGGTGAAGGGCTTATATTAAAATCGTTTTTAAAAGTCAGGCTAGGTTTTATTTTTAGGCTAGGTCTTATATTCGGGGAAACACGGCAGTATGGTAAGCTCGAAAGCTAGCTTTGTCTTGGCTAAAAGGTATTAGCCCTCTAGCGACATCAGTCACCTTTCAGTAACTAGAATTTGAAATAACTGGGCACATAAGTTGAACAGAAGTGGTTCCAAAAGTTGATTGACCGGGGGCCAAAATTAGAAGAGGAAGGATATTCGCGGCCCAAGAGTGGGGAGCGCCTGCAATGGACCGATATCGGTAGGTATAATTAGGATACCGGTAAACTTGAAGAATTGTTACGAATATACACGTGCTGAAACTGTGATGATGAAGTAACTATTGACGGTATCTTGAACGCTAAAGAAAAAAATTTAAAGGTTAAACTATTTCACTCAAATTTGGCGGGCCATATTAAATCGTTACACGGGCCCTAATTGGCCCGCGGTTTTGGAATCACTGGCTCAAAGATATATCACAAGCACTCACTTGCACTTAAAGATTTATATTGAGGCACGCTTGATGTGGATTATAACGAAGTTTATCAAAGTTACCCGATCTCAAACAATACTCCGTTAATCTGTGTTTCTAATTTAGATCGAAAAACTAAACCCTTCCCCGTGATCCCCCCCTCCCCCCTCCCTCCCAATGTGGCCACAGAGCGGTTGGACGGCGGTCATATTGCTAGACTCAGAACTGATTTTACATTTCACTTCACAAGGAAACTCTCCGTTCTTCCTAGTTCACAGGGTACTCTCATTTTGCTGAGCTTGATATTGTTTGAATATAATGGGATTTGGAATCTACCAATCAAAATACCACTGGAATGATGAACAGAAGACCATAAACGCTAATAGCCTCTGGAAGGGGGCCACAAACCATAAAAGGTTGGGAACCACTGATGTAGAACCTGTATCATCATCGCATTCTTTCTCCGTTATTTTGACACCACTGGGACTCGGTATATCTTCGTTTCTTCCTATATAGTCTTCCCTGGCCACTGCTGTTAAGGCTGACTCCACTATTTTGCGAACGTATTCGTGAACGTACGTTTTCAAGTCTGCTAATGAGATCTGTAAAAGTTTGAAATGTATTCAGTTGTAGGTATGGTAGGTCTCAAATCCCGTTTCCGCAAGGGTTTTTGTTCCATACATAAGCGTAGCCGGGCTCTGAAATTTTCTAATTGCCAAGTTAGATCGTAGCAAAAACCGTGAAAAATCACCAGAACTTTGCATGTTTAAAATGTATATATTCAGTTGCAGAGCTCATACCCCGTTCCCGCCATTTTATTCAGATAATGATAGAAGTAACAAGGCATTCTCATCCATGGTTGTACGCGTAGAAGATGAGCAACGTGTTTGGAGTGTTACAAGGTTTTCACGCTCGCTACCAATGAAGCTTAATATATATGGTGATAGCAAAAAATAAAAGTAATAGCCTTCTGGAGAAAAATTCCATCTTTAACCACTGAAAATTTCAAAGCAATTGGTCCAGTAATCAAAGAGAAAAGCGATTTCTTCAAAACGTGTCAATGAACAAGAACAACATAACAACAAAACGATCGTTATGTCCACTAAACGTGTCCAAAAATTATAAGTAAAGTGCGAGAAGGCGGATTGAACCCAGGACCAATGAGAAGCGTTCCAGTTGTCGCTTATAAAACATAACTCAGAAGCGAGTCTATTTTTGGACACGTCAGTGTACATAACGATCGTTTCAATATTATGTTGTTGTTCTTGGTATTAGTATTATTCTTAACTTTCGTCATGATGAAATCGCTTTTCTCTTTGAATACTGGACCAATTGCTTTGAAATTTTCAGTGGTTAAAGATTGATTTTTTTGCCAGAAGGCTATTACTTTTAATCATTTCAAAAATTTCTGTGGACTTCAAGAGATTCGTTTTTTATGTGCCAGAATAAAAAATAGCGACATTTTGTGACGTGTCCATATATTTGAGCACAGCTCTCTTGTTATTCTGAATGAATGTTCGTGACCTTCTCAAACCCAATCCATATCAATTACCTTCACAATATTCTCCGAATCACTGGAACTCAGAAAGAAATGTTCTTCGTTGTATTGCTGGGATTTATGTTGCTTATCTTTTACAGGTGTGCTTCTGTATTGTTCACGAGTGTCCTACAAGTATAATATAATATCGCGTTAGCGCTCATTAGAGCTGTATATCCGACTCCGGATTCCATATAATTGCCTCCGGTTGACTCCCATCTCGCGAATGCGGGGTATTCTAATGCTTAATACTTTAAATGAACGCATTTCTTCTTTTATGTAACATTAAAAATTTTAATATTCTGAAATATTGACTTCGAACTCCGAAAAACCCAAAAGCTTAACCTATCTTTAGATTCTAGTATTAGGATAGAATAGGATTTTACATATTTATCCCGGTAAGACGGTTTATCCATATGGCGAACCACGGCCTCTCGTCCGGTTACCTTTCCAAGTCGGGTATGGGATTAGTTTTACTGTATTGTTTGTTTTCGGAAGCATGAACTTGGTGGTGGAGGAAGCCGTAACCAGCGGTTACGTGAACCACCCAACGACGGCGAGGAGTCCAGCAATCCTCTCGCACATAACCATCTCTGCATCTCTGCATGGGATTCGAACCTGCGAACCCATGCAGAGTAATTAAAGGTGCGGTGGCGAGCGTATTCCTAACGCTTAGCCCGTTGAGCCACTTCGCCGCGCCATTAGCTTGAAATTTTTAACAACTTTATTCTGAACAAGGTTCTATATAAGCAGTCACACAAAAGCAGACACGCGGACCCTTTTTCAAAAATGAATTTAGTAATACTTTTAAAATTCATTATTTGAATTCCTCCCTATAACATTTATAAGATTGATCAAACATGTTTGACATGACAATTTATTTGTACATTTTGACTGATCTAACTGAGAGCAATAAAACATAACCAAAACTGTATTTTATATTCAATGTTCGCCCTTCTTAGTTATGATAAAAATAGCCAACGATGCTTCGGTACTGTAAGAATACCTATCATCGCAGTAAGAAATCATCATCGTTCAAAGAAATCTGCATTTTATCTTATGTAAAAGATGGCATTTTATGTTTGATTGAAGGTCACGCCACCCTTCTTTTAGTAATACTTATAAAATTCTATATTTGAATTCCTCTTTATAACATTTATAAAAATTATCAAACATGTTGATCACGACAATTTATTTTTGAATTTTGACTGAGCAATTAAACATAACCAACGCTATGATAGGATTTTATATTTGTTAATCTCCCCTCTCAATTACGACAAAAATAGCCAACGATGCTCCAGTACTGTGAGAATCATGGGGGCAGGGAGTTTGGGGTCAGAACTCGGAACCACCACCCCTTTCAAAATTGAAAAAAAAAACTGTATTTTGACCTGCAAGACTTTTGAAATCCACGTGTTCCGGCCTCCGGACCCGTTAGCTGTTACAGCATCGCAGCATCGACACGCAAAATGTGGAAATCGGCATTTTATCATACGTAAAAGATACCTCTATGGCATTCTGTGTTTGTTTCATCGTCACCCCACCCTCCTTAGTAAAAATACGCCATCAGCGGTAAGTTTAAAATAAATACCTTGGCATCCGGGTCATGACACACTGCAAAATGAACCGATTTCTGATTGAGATCTTCTGTTTCTTCGTCGCTTGAAAGATTGACTTCTTCAGGAAGGTAGGCCTTTGCTCGATTTCCAATAGATAGTTTTTGTTGTTTTGGGCTCTCAGGATGTGCCCGCTGGGAAATGTTGACAAGGGAGGCTGAATAAAGGTAAAAACAACTATTATTTATGAAAATTTGTTCAAGTTGATATGTTTTATACAGGATTGATTGAAGAAGCGATTGCCTACACTACTTTCCCCGTTTGCGGGTCTTTGTCGGTATCAATCTTTTTTATAGATTTATTTCCCTATTTTACTGCTTCACGATTATAAATAGTTATTTTTATCATATGTGTAACACATAAACTTTTGAACCCAAAAACTCCCATTTGGTAATATTCTCAGGTTAATAATGCAAATGTTTAAAAAACCGAAAAGCTTGTTTTCACCCGATCACGTGATTAATTATTATTGATTCAAGAGTCTTGCTTCGCTCTAACATGAATACATTTTTATAACGCCTCTTCTCACCACACTATTATACGTATCTACATTTCGTTGTAAAACAAGTATTTGTGATAAAACAATTGGGTTTTTGAAGTACCTTTTTATTTGAAAAAGATTCGTTATTTAAGAGCATACCTAACCATATGAACCTAACTGTTTTTATCACAAATGCTCTTGCGGTGATTTTTCATGCTATCACTAGGGCTGGGCATTTCGAATCGAATATTCGAATCGAATCGAATAGTAAATTATTCGAATCGGTTCAGAGCTAAATTTCGAATCGCCGCCATCTTGTTTTTATCTTTCCGCTAATGGTTGAGGTGAAATCCCCAATTTTTTTTTTATAGGAGTCATATTTTTTCAACGAAATTCTAACATATGACTATTTTCTGTAGTGAGTTGTTGATAAAACGTGTTTGTTATTCTGTGTGAACGCCCAGTAATTTGTCTGAGTGATTTATTCTATGTCTTCAGTAATTCATTTGTTGAGAGGACCAATTAATATAATAAAGTCGCTTACAATTATATATTTTCAAGTATTCGAGATTCGATTCGATTCGAAAAAATTATTCGATTCGATTCTGAAATCACAAGGTATTCGAAAATGCCCAGCCCTAGCTATCACAAATACTTGTTTTACAGCAAAAATGCCATTGCGGAGATCTTTTGTGCTGCAAATTTTCCTATGCGGCGAAATTTCCGGACACGTATGTTAACATAACTTGTGATAACTTAGTTTTTTTAGATTATTGCAAAAAAGTAAAGAAACTACCTTCGGATAGTGATCCTGTACTGACATGAGGATGCCTTATCAGTCCCTCTGTCTCGGTCTCCTAAAAATTATTTGAGTAATATTGAACCAACCATTTGCCTGAAGTTTAGCTAACAAGAAAAATCTTAAAATAGCAATAACCACATTGAGCAGCCTATTATCATTACGTGAAAATAAAATGATATACAAATATATTACTGTTATATTGATCAGCGCCATATTTTAGATGTTGGTAATTGTTTGCTACGGGCATACAATTACTCATAAGCCCTCAAAATAGATAAGTAACAATAAATCTCAAGGAATAAAGACTTCAGCTTGTGGGTCGGAGAATAAGAAAACTGAGTACCGAAAATTTCATTGTTATCCTATTTACTCATGAAAATAAAATTTATGGAGGTAATAACGTTAACGTTAGGCCTCACTGTGCTACGTCATTTTTTTTCATCTTTGTAGCATAACATGAGCATAATTTAAGTTACTGTGATTAAAGACCAAATTTTATAAGCTAACATTAGCTTAGCTGGTCTATAACTAATTTTACATCAAGTCTCACTCACCTCGACCACACGATTTGTCAAAGCAACTGTCTGAAGATCATCAAATTCCTGAAATGTAATTGATAAATACTTTTAATGATAGCTCCAGCCGTCGTCTGCCCCTTTTTTAGGAATTGAACCAAGGTAAACTGGACTTTTTCAGCAGTCAGATTTACCGTATGATTAATAAAAACTCACTTCATCGCTCAAAGTGTTACTTTTTCTTCTGCAGCAAGATGGACTGCAGCCCTTTAAGCTCTTGAGTCCCTTTTTCGGCATGATTTGTTTTCAGAAGTGCTAAAAAGTTGAAACTTTTGAACAAACTGATTTTGAAATCCTCTCCTCGCGTTTACGTTGCCTCGATACATAACGCCTGACTGCACAAAATAGATTTATGACATCATTAAAGCTATTATTATTAGATCACTTTCTGTTGCTAAGCAACGTCACAATTGCCCTAAAATAACCAGAATTTGCTAAAAGTGAAAATTGAAAGATTCTGTATTTTAGGTCGAGGTCTGTAATAGTTTGCTGGGGTTTTTTGCACTGGTGTTTAGTGAATTATTGGGTGGTGTTATGTGAAGTAGGGTGAGTTAGGAAGCAAGGCATAGCATAGTATATGGATTAGGTGGAGCTTAATCAAATTTGTAATTTCTCCTTATTGTCTACCTTACTTATAGTATTGTGTTACTGTTTGGAGGTAGGAAAACCGTCCAGTGCTTTCAAATTCGGTTGAAGGCTACTTTTCGCCCACCAAGCTCAAGAATAAACTTAAAATTATTTTTTTTCTATAACACAGATAACAAAGGTAGTGCAGGAGTGTTAATCTTGAGCTTAGGTAGGTAGGCCAGGAGTCTAGGTTACCGGTAATAACTAACTAAAATACTAGAATAGACTTAGGCTGATGTCTTTTGCTGCATTAGAACGGCGAAATACGGAAGCAGGACTGCAGGCAGCTTTAGAATTAACTTCGAATTCCTCAAACTCTTCGGTATTTGGACCTCCGGATACTCGGAAACAGGGTTCAAAAGAAAAAGTCAGCGCCTGGCTAAGAGGCGATTATGAAAAGTAAGCGTTTTATTTTTAAATCCAGCAGAATATATCTGTTATTGTGTGTGCATGTTTACCATATATTGTTTGTATTTCCATTTTTCCTGCACGCAAATCACTGGTGTGAATACTCACAATTCTCACATGCTTAATTGTTGATCGGAGAGCATTTCATCGAGTTTTTTCAATTTATATATTATTTCAATGCTCCCAAACATGAAGCCCGACCATCGAGTATTTCTTATATATTCCTTTTCACTTTTATTCTATGCCGTAATGAGGTTTTCCAAGAAGTTTGCATTTTCAAGGCACGTGTTCGAACATCATTTGAAGTTGTTACAACTTCCGTTCTGTGTGTTTGTCCTGTTGTCAATTTTTGTATCATGGTGCAGTTCATAATATCTTATCCAGGGTTTCTAAAATTTGCCCATCGGCTATTCTAATTAGGGGACCACCGAGCGGTTCTCAGGGGTAGTTTTCTATAGCTACATTTGTGATGTCGACATGACTTTACGGTAAATTATATTACTTGCGATTTGTTAATTTTTTGTATGTGACCCATGATTCTTTTGCCTTCGTTTGCTGACTTTTTATTATTAAGAGTGGCGCATGAAATAATTGATGGGACCCGCCAAAACAAAATTTATTTTTATTGAAGAGCATGGCCACAGGGCGGTAAGAGTCTTTGGATAGAGGCCACAGATCCTGTCAATTTGATAACCACTGAATCTATTTTCAGGCAGCAACGGAACCCTCTCGATGAGCTGGTTCGTCTTCCTCAGGTCGACGAAGAACAAGATCTTGAGGTTCGGAAATCACTCGAGAATAAATTAAGTTATGAATTGGATGTTGCTCCTGCAAAAAACAAAGTTCAGGTGAAACAATAGAAAATATAAAAATTAATGTTCAGTTATAAATTACCAAATATCGTGTAATTCAACCGCCTTGCTCTGCACTAATTCAAAAATAAAATAAAAGCTTACGAGCTCATTAAATAAGTCTTCATTTCAGTGTCTTCTCTCATTTGGTGAATATTCATTGTTCAAAAAATGGAAAGTATTAGCTGAAGGCGACTTTATACCATTCAAGCCAGGACCTGATACTGCATGCCAAACGTATTACGAAGACAAGCTTGCAAAGAAAAGGTCTGTACTCTCTTGGCAACAATTTTTTACGGAATGCGGGTTTTAGGCAAGCTCGTTTCGTGAGGTGTATAATCGGTCCGTACTTACATAAGCCTTTTCCATTATAAAATATTAACGAACCTACAACCAATATTTGGTTTTTAATTCGCTACAATATTTTTTGAATAATGTAATTAATTTAATACAAATGCAACTAAGTTTTTGCATTTGAATAGTCACATCCTATGAAGTGCGCCAAATTTATATTTTGCGTCAGTGTCACCCTATACCCGAAGATGCTAATTTTGTTTTTGTTGATCCGCCCTGGTTCGTAATCAGTAAATTTTTATTTTCAAGCCAGAAACTCGAAATTAAACCTTCTTGGAGGATTTTTCACAAAAAACATTTTCGGCGTTTGTATTTTTGAGTTCAGATCTAAATCAGTGCATTAGATTGAGAGCTAGCGTTGGCGTCACTCTATTTTATTTTTCAAGGTGTACCATTTTGTTTTAGACGAAAAGTTGCTCTCCGAGATGTGCGCACTCTCGCCATTACTAAGAACTGGCTCATTATGGCGCGACTGTACAGACTTTACCAAGTGGAAAGAGATGCTGTCGTTCCTGGAGGAATTTCCCTTGAGTTACGGCGCTTGGTGCCTCTTCGATATCTTCGAGTATGTGTTGCAAGGCCAGCTGCAAGAGTTATAGGTAAATTGTTATAGGATTGAAGGTATTGTAGGCAAACCATTTGCGCGAATTACAATTTACGCAAATATCCAATATATACACGAATTAAACTCTAAATTTTTCCACACGAATTACACCCCTCACGCACAGTTTATATTAATTTTTACGTACCATAGTTCAATTTGTGAAAGAACCATTTACGCGAATCGCAAATTCCACTATTTTTCAATTTGATATTCTCACAAAGTTTTTTCTCACAGTGGTATTTAACATGTTTTAATACGCAGGCCAAGATAAAATGCTTACAGGTGATCTTTCCTATTCGCCAATGCCTACAGAATTTATCACACCCCATTTGCATGAGGCAATTAAGATTCTCAACTTTCGACATCAGTGGTTTCAACTTTTTCGATGGATCGGAACCCCTGTGCAATAGTTCAATTGTTTTTATTGTACTGAATTAACTGAACTCTAAATATATATAGGCTAACAGGTTCCATTACATTTGAACCCACGTACATTTGAACCCATGACAATTGCACCTGTATGCTATTGCACCTATGGAATATTTTTTGTTTCACGGATAGTTAAACTCATACTAACCCTAACCCATGGGTTTTAGCACCCGCATATAGATTGAACCCGTGGATATACGCATGGGTTCAAATGTACATGGGTTCAAATGTACGGTCACCAGGCTAACATGATACAGGAAAACAAAATGATCTTTAAAGTATAGCAAGTTTAATAATAGTGGAAAATCTAATCGGTATCTCACAATATTTAAACACTATACATATAATAATATAGACCAGGGTGGTCCAAGATTGGCAGCTCCCCGGGCCACAAAAATACTTTTGCATTGTTCGCGGGCCACAATAGTGCCAAGAACTTTGCTCGTTTGACTTCGCTAGTTGCCTCAGCAAGCCATAACACTAGTCAATTTAGTGACATTAATGATACAACAATATGTCAAAATATGTTTTGGTTAATTTTATGACGAAACAACACAAAATGCAATTTTTTGATTCGTCTCCGAATGCGACATGGGCTACAGATAATGGAGTGGCGGGCCACATGTGGCCCGCGGGCCTGGGTCAGGACCACCCTGATATAGACTCTCAGATTTGAATGAAACATGCGGACTGTACTGGAGACACCCTGAAGTGCCGCGCGTAACCCTGATCTAAAACCACCGTTCTATGTCAAAATATTTAGACCCAACACTTTTGTAACTATCCACCGCGTTCAAATATTCTAGAATATTCCGCAAAAATTATTGTACCGCGGCCCCCAATGAGCCCTTTTTTGACCCACCAGGGGGGGATTCTAACAAACAATCGCGTTCAGAATAAATTCGTCCATAATCTTTTCAGGAATCGCTAACCAAAGTGGAGTATTGAAGCAATACCAGATGTTGGACAAACCATCTCCGACTGATGGTGACCCCTTTATGATGTGGCGACGTGCTATTGGTCAATTGAGGCCGAATCTTAATGACGAAGTTCTTTATCTTACATTGAATACCTTCGAAAGATGGAAAAGACAACACGCGTGCAGGTTGGTGTACTGCTTTGTTGTCTGCTTCATGTAATTTTCTTAATGCTACTTTTTTTAGGTTCTCTATTTTCTTATACTTATGAGGCTAGTTAATTGCTTTGAGCTTATATTGGGCTTCATGAATTGGTTGTTTTAACCCATATTTCTAAAAATGTGCCACGACGCTGGTAGCACGACAGAATACGTGTAAGTAGGTGTACATTTTTCTTGTTTGATCCTAATAATTTTCTTGTTGCTACGGTTGCTACGTAGATGACGGCACCATCTCTATATTTTATATTCATTTCATCACATTTTATTGTCTGCTTTTGTAATTTTCTCGTTGCCACGGTTCATTGGAGGTAGTTCACGGCATGACGGTACCATCTCTATTTTATATTCATTATTCAATCGTTTTCGAGATTTTCCTGGGCACCATAGGTTGGTTGTTTTTAACAAATCTCAGAAATATATCTTTTTTCATAGAATACGTCCTCATAACGGGTAGAAGCATTTGACCACTCAACGCTTAATATCATAGTTCTAGTGCACAAAACTACGCCAGTTATAAAAAATAATAATAAACACATATTTTAAAAAATGTGCAACGACGATGGTTTGCTAACACGACAAAATGCGTGTGAGTTCGTGTACATTTTTGTTCGTGTACATTTTGATTTTCGTAATATTCTTGTAACGGCGGGTTTTGAAAGAAAGGTAGATGACGGCATCATCTCTATTTTCATATTTACGAGGCTATTTAATCGTTTTGGGTACCTTTGGACCCCATAGGGTGGTTATTTTGAATCAAATTTTGAAAACGACGCTGGTTTGCTATACACTACAGAATACGTGTTGGTAGATGTACATTTTTGTGTGTGCGTTTTGTAGTTATTTTCTTCTTCAACGGTTTATGGGACGTAGATGACAGCAATATCTCTATTTTGGATTTGAATATAAATTTTGCGTATGAATTTTTTGGCTGAATTCTAGTTGTTGTTGTTGAAAAAAAATCGCCTTTCTCTGCTTCTAACTGGCCAATTAATTTCAAATTTTAAGCATTTAAAGATGGATGAAATCGCTAAGAGACCATTACCTACATTTTTGTTCTCTGTTTTTAATGAGTTTTGTTGTAACTGCGGATTTTAAACGACAGATCGCGCTATGACGCCGGGTAGTTTGTCCCAATTTAAGTAAGTGTACCTAATTAGAAATAGTTTATCAACGAATATCTCGTATACAATACGTTCACATTTTCAACAATTTTCAGTTAATTCTAACCGCTTGTTCTAATTTTGCACTCAACGCGGAGCATTATATCGATTCTTATTTATTTACAAGCTGTGTGGCGGTAGCGCAAAGGTATTGCTTCCGTAATGAAACACAAAACATTGAACTTTGGTCAACTTCCGGACTAACGCGTCGTGCGCATAATAACAAATGCGGTGTATATAGATTCTCTAACGCTATAGTTCGTAGGTCTTCTGGTTTTCATAGACGCCATTGGAGGGGGAAACTTATTACATAGTTGTGATTTTTGTTCAATTAATGGGTTACAGAGCTATTCTTCCCAGCCGAGGAAGATGTCGTTCTTGGGAAGAAATTTTGCTTTGTATTTGTTGTATTATCAGTATTCTTTAATTCTTTATCAATATGATGCTTCTTTATGCACTTATCATAAAGTACTAAACTGTATAAAAGCAGGAGTGCGACCTGCGCATGGCGCTAGCTAAGGCTCCAGTAAAGATTGAGTAAATAAAATATTCAAGAGTACGTCAAACAACTAGGGCAAAACGAGCCCCTAAAGCTGCGTCAAATCGATACTATATTCCACCTAGTCTTTCTGTTTGTGAAGCGAGAAACTATGCACCACGCGGAAACAGGCTTTTCTATGAGCGGCAAAAGTGAGCTGGCTTTTAGAGTAATTACCGATAAAGCTATGACTACCATCAGGGTTGATAAATTATGTCCCATAACGATCATCATTAAAGCCAGTAGTCCCGTGCGGATAGCTTAAAGAGTAGCAATGCAAAATCTATATGCACCGCACTTCCTATTACGCACACGGCGCGGTAATGAGCCCTACAGTTGGCTAAAATTCAGCGCGTTACGCCGTACTTTTGGGTTACCGTCTGATTTAAACAAATACGAATTAATGTTTATTATTAAGCTTTGCGTTAGAATGCTTAATATTCTAAACGGTAAACAGTTAGATTTAGCTTAGACAACGAGAATTCTGACAAAATTTGCAGTTTGCGCTAAAGGTTTTCTTCGCAAATTGCTTCATATCCTCTATTTGTTTTATGCATGGCTATCTTCGAAAAGATTCGTATTCAATATACAAATGCAAGAATGTTAAAGAATACACCATGTTATGGGCAAGTGTGTATGCTTACAATAACAAAAGGGGGTAGGTACCATTATACCGTGCGGTGTACTAAACTATGGCGTCAAATATAACTAGTGGTATAACGTGAGGTTTGAATTATCTAGCTATTCGCATGATACGTATGTTACGTGCAGTACGTAGGAAACCACGTAGGTGTGGCGCTAGGTAATCTGGAGAGATTTCAATGAATTTAAACAAACCTAGTCAACAAATAAGCCGCTTCATACATGGTGATCTTTGTGTAGGGTTAAATTTTGCGTCCGGGAAGAATTTAAAAAATGCTCAAATGTCCGGAATCCGGTAGTTTACTGCATCTGCAATTGTACTGTGCACACTGCTAATACAGAACATTGTTATTTTGTACCGTGCGCATATTTTTTACTAGGAGGTCATGAAAATAGTCATGCACTGTCCGAAATTTTGCTTTTTCAAATATGGTGACCCTACCGTAGTGTGTGTGCGGTTAGGGTTAGGCTATAATTTTTTTCAGATTTTCCTTATTTTAGTTCTATTACGAGTCCGAGACCGTCTGTGTTAGCCAAGCAAATATACCCCTGCTCATAGGTTTCAGTCCTTTTACACAACTTGATGTAAAGTAGACAAACAAAATTAGTTACCTCCATATTGGTACACACACTTCTGGAGCGCCATATTCCCGACTAGCTTTCCTATGCCGTTCGTGTACTGTGCTCTGGAAGGACTTGTCTCGCGTCGTTTGCTAAAAAGCTCTTACGTAAAATCCGAACACGCCATCGCGTCACAACGGTCAATAGCATGAACTCAGAGAGGTCACCTTTTCTGCTACATTCAAGTTGCTATGATTGCAATGCTCATAGCTTTAGTCATCCATGTTTAAATTTGTCATTATTACGTGCAACAACGTCACAAATCACCTTATAATGTTGCATTATTTTACGCTTTATCGCTTTATATTTTTGTTTTGATAAATTTGACATAATTTTCGTTAGTTATTACAATATATTACTACATATGTGACGTCACAGTTATCTTTTTATAAGCATTTTACCAGAAATTGCAACAATTCCTAAAATAGGAGAACTATATTTAGAAATCTTAGAATATAAATTTTGAAACATACGAATAAAACTCAGCATTTAAGGTGTTTATGTTGAATTGTAATGATTTATAGTTTTCGTGCAAATGAGATTTTAGTATATGTGTTGTTTTTTACAAGATGCATTTTGTGAGAGGAAAGGAATTGTCGGTGCTCCCGAAATATCCGCACCAAGATGGCGCACAACCTGAACATAGTATGTGTACCAGGTTAGGGTTGTTGAGATTGTGCGTCATCTTGGCACGGATACTTACGGAGCGCCGAATTGTCTTGTGGTAACCACGCACAGGGACATATCCATTGGGAGCGGGTGTTGCTCGTCGATCACCTGCCCCTTTTGAAATGTAAATAAGATTTTTTTGTAGAACCGAACCGGCTATCTGTTGCAGGCCAACCCTGGCGATTAGAAATTTTAATAGATACGAATAACTCCCCGCTTTGAAAATTCTTGGGTACGCCCCTGGGCACGCAAGGTCGTGTATTTCAGTCTCAAACAGAAACTGGGGATAAATTCATATCTCAGTCTTACGGATTAGAACTCATATACGAATTTAAATTGTAACTAAACGACAAAATTGTAATTTAATTTTGCACTACATGCCGTTCAGTATTTGAGCACATCCTTGGGTCGCGAGACGGACCTCCTGAAGTATGCGCACCAAGATGGCGCGCAACCTGAATTCAGGTTGTGTAACAGGTTAGGGTTCAGGTTGTGCGACATCAGGAGTACCCGCGAGACTTTACGAACTTTATTTTTACACAATTTGGAGCTTGAAAAAAATGGCTGGGAACCATTGCATCATAGAATCGCTATCGCTATTATGGCTTACGCTATATTTGGACCGTAACACAGCACCACAAATTATTTTTATTTTTTTAATTTAATTTCTTAAACATTATCTATGATTAAGCATGATCCATGGATGCGTAAAGCCTACGCTTTCCGGACAGTAAACACAATATACTCTAGGAAATAGAAACATCCATCCGTAGTATGAGTCAGCGATTTTCGTAGTTATGAAATATGTTTTGGTGTGGTCGATTTGAATAGCCTACGTTTTGGCGCGCTTGTGCGCGAATGTGATATTGTATTAGGCTGTGCTAGTTTTAGACTGATTGTGATAGGATTTTTGGTTGTGATAGCGTTAAAATTCGACACCTGGGCTGGTTTTGATAGCTTTGGTCAGGCTAGTCTGATCTGGCGGGTCCTTGTGATTTTGTGTGAAGTTGTGCTTCAGTTTTCATAATGTTGGCCGGAACAGTCAAACTAAAATCTGTCGTTGCGTTCTGCCGACGCTTTCAGTACAGGCAACACAATACGATCTAAGAAATAGCAACATCCACCCTAGGTATGAGTCAAAATTTTGAGCGATATTCATAGGTATGTATATGGTTAAAATATGTATGAATATGATATGTATGCCAATGTAAATACGTTTTGGCGCGCTTTCTGTGATATTGTATCAAATTGCGTTAGATTCAGGCGGCGAAACGGTTCGAAAAATATTTGTTTATAGGCGGCGTTGTTGAGGGAGGGGATTGAGATTAGGAATGAGATTCGTTAGCATCACAATTTTAATCATAATAGTTAGATTTGAGTTTAAATCTACTTATTAATAGTTTGGAGTGGCTCTCTTTCCCATGACCAATATTCTGAAATAGGGTGTCAATTGAGATTGAAAAGAGATTGAATCTCCGCTCTACCTCTCAACTAAATCGAATATTGAAGTTTCAAATATTGAAAGCTACTCTCTGCGGAAGAAAATACTCTTTCGAACAAGCCGTCTTTTGTTTCAATAGTGCATAAATTGAAGAAGCTTTAGGGATTTTAGTGAACAGGATAGCTTTTGCTCAAAGTTAACTACGAGATGCACGGCGCTTAAATGAACTGGCACTTTTGGTACAATTCTCCATGCACAATATCGTTGGCGTATTCCCCTGCAATGGCGGAGATCTATACTGGGCGCCTACCAGCTTGTCTAGATAGGTTTGAATAGGTATTTACTATCCTATTGCGGTACTTTTTGATGGATGACACTATAGAAGTTTGCATACCGGAATACATTATCAGAAATGTTCAGTATTTCCAATTATAAGCGCGGAGACATTGAGCGAACTATGCAATTGAAGAGTCCTGTTGCAAACTAACACAAATGTATTTCTGTAACGTTTCGTCTGACCAAAATCAGGCATTCTCAGACAAGCAGTTTACAACAATATAACAACAATATAAGCGCTCTGATAGCATATAATTCAAAGTTCATCCCTTTTGACTGTTTCGGCCTCCAAGAAATCAGGAGCTGCTTAGACGGACCCTTGTTTTGAGTAAGCTTGTGAAAATACGACTTAGACACGCTTTACTCGCACAATATTTCCATTACTTGAACCCTGTGACCTTAAACGTAACTTTCAAGTACGTGCATATTAGTTGTGGGCGAATATTTAATCCAAAATAATAAACAAACTAACAAATCACAAAGTCCGTATAGTCATGGCGGAAATTGCACCACAGTGATGCGTTCAACGGAAGCACACTGCAAAAAAATTGTAAATTTAACACGAATTTTATCATCAAAAATGTACATCGATAACCTTGCGAATACAAACTCGTTGAATTGATATTTAATCCTTTATTGGGCGTTTAAATCATTGTTAAATTGTTTGTAATTTTACGTGTTTTTTTCACAGTGTTACTTGATATACGAGATCACATGGGTATTACTTAGGTGTAATTCTATGGTAATACAGTTTGATAGCCCGTACAGTACAGAGATATATCGCAGATTTGTCATTTTGTAGTAACGTATGGCAGTCATGGCCGTAGCAAAGAATTTTCAAAGGAATTGGGTGGTCTGAAATATCTAATTGCCACTTAGACCGTAACAGCTAGCGAGTCCGGTTTGAGGGTGTAAACATTGTAGATACGAAAAGCGCAAGATACGAAGAAACTGCTATGTAAGATACAGAACACTTTTCTTACATTTCAAAAGGGGGGGGGGGGGGGGGGCCTCAACCGCATCAGCCACAACCCCGCCCGCCAATCAATTTAGTGTGGCCCTTGTCAACACACAGATTATTCTCCATCAAGCACCCTTATCCGACAGTTTAGGTGTAAAAGGCATTCACATGGGTAAAAATACATGTTTTTTTTGCTCTGCGCTAAATCTTCCGTCGTTCTCCCGTGAGGCTAACTAAGAGAGAGCCGCATTTTTTTCTCTTGCCCTCCCCGCCACGCCCTGGTTGTCGCTAATTTATTTTGTCAGTACGGGTTGCTACAACTTCTGTCAAAGCTGTTGTTGACAAACTATGCATGATTTCAAAAAATTAAACCGTTCCACTAAAATGTTATACGAGATAGCGATCGGAGACCGCCGACTTATCGATCTTCCAAAAAAATATATATTTAATAACTCGCTGATTATTAAAAAAAATAAAAATTCAACCGCGTTTTTGTGAGATATCGCGTAACATACAATAGGCCTACCTATCAACATACTTACCGATCAAGATCGATAAGTAATAACTAACATTCTACAATGCGGGGAATTTTTTAATTCGTTGCGTACATGGAAAAACTAATTTTGTGTGTGGCCTAGCTAGATACCGTCTGACGTTATATGGCCCACAGACTAAAATGTTGCATATCCCCGCTATAGGATCGGACCCCGTAAAAAATAGCAGCAGATTGGGTGGATCACGTGTACAGCCTACAAGCAGTAATTAATAAAAAACATTTAGAAGTGTTCAGTTGCTCAGCAAATCCATGTTAACTTGCTGTTTTTTTTGAAGTGGTCTCAACCGCCGTTGAAAACGCGGGCTTTATTGAAAAGGGAAATTCCAATAAATAGGTTTCGATTGCTCATTGTTTTTTCGACAAGTCGGCAAGATGATTTAGTAAGATAGGCTCGGCGGTGTGGCACATCGTACCAAGCGGTAGGAATACGCTCGCCGCCTCACCTCCGATTACTCTCCGTTGGATCGAGTCCCGCGGGGGATATTCATGTGCGGTAGGATTGCTGGAATCCTCGTCGCCGTAGGGTGGTTCATGTAAACGCTGGTCAGTTACGACTCCCCCACCCTCAAGTCCATGAATCTGAAACAAATAACTGGCTAAACAATCCCACCATACCCGATATGAACTGGTAACCGGACGAGAGTTTGCCATATGACTAAATTTTTTCTGTCCACCAAAGGTCGAGGCGAATTCCTCATTTTTTTTATTGAAGCCATATTTTTTCAATGCAGTTAGTTCTGAGTTGGAATGTTTATTATTGCGTGTGAACACGCAGCATACTGTCTGAGTGATAGAATATTCTTTGTTACCAGTTAACTATGTGTCTGAATTACCGATTACAATTAAAAAAATAACATACAATTATCAATCTCCAAGTATTCGATTCGAAACAAAAATTTGATTCGATTCTGAAATCAACAGGGAATCCAAAAATGCTCAGGTCTACCATGCTTAGGATAGTTAGAACAGATTCATGTACCAATAGAGGCCCACAGGAAATTTTTGAGAATATTCGTTGATAGCGTTATCATTTTAACATATAGGTATGGACTAACACATTTTAAATTTATGACGCACATTCTTCCGATTTGTGATAAAACTATAATATGTATGTGTGAACCATTTAGTCAAAAAGTTTGCCATCTCTGTCATAGAGGAACGTTGAAAGAGATGACCTATGGTATTAAGGCCTGCGAGTTCCGACATTTGTAATACATTTTGGGTCATATAAAGCCGAAAGTTCGTTGTTTTGTTTGTGAAATTAAGTGTTTCCGAGAAAGATGAGCTGAATGAAATCGATGAAAGCGAGGTTCTATCTAGGCTGGAATAAATCTTAACTCATAGCTCAGAAGGTAGGTGATGTCCTATGACAGCGGTTCGCAAAGGGGACATAACCATAGAGGTGGACACTACTTGCTGCTATTACGCTACCAGCAGTTTATTTATCTGCTGAACCGAGTTTAGCGAACATGAGTGATTATTTCAGTATTTAAAAGGAAAATAAGGTAGAGATGAGAAAGGAGAGTTGACCTTCTGCCTTTATTCTTTATGCCTACATGTTTACGAACTTCAAAAGGCATAAAGTACGCATTAATGATCACCGAATCGAGTTTTATTTAAAGGTAGCAATCTTTTTCTTCGTGTCATGGCGCCATAAGTTTTTCTCTGACGATTTGGAGGAGCACGAACGAAAAGTTTGGGAAACGCTTTGGTATGGTATAAAGATAACGAGTTCCTGCTATTGTAATATAAGGTTTCATTACATTTGAATCCACGTACATTTGAACCCATGACAATTTCACCCTCATGCTATTGCACCTATGGACTTTTTTTGTTGGTTTTACGGATAATTGAACCCATAATAACCCTAACCCATGGGTTTTTGCACCCGCGTATTGATTGAACCCGCGAATATACACATGGGTTCAAATGTATGTGGGTTCAAATGTACGGTCACCGTAATATTATACCTTTTGGGTTATACGAAATCGAGAGTTTGAAATGTAAAAAAGCATCATTCTGTATCTTACATGGCAATATTTTTGTAGCTTGAAAGGCTTTTTAGACCTTCAAGACCAGGGGTGGGCAACTTCTCTAGTCGGCGGGCCAGATGTGGGAAAATGAAATTCTCGGCGGATTATTACAAAAAATACTTCGGTATCTAATTTTTGTTAAATGCTCGACACTCTCTGTCAACTTTACCTTTCTTGGGATGTTCCATGGTTAATAAAACTTAATACAAAATCTAATTTCTAAAATCTATTTATATTTGAAATCTAAATATAACTGATAACAGTAGTGGGGAATGTTTACAACGCTCTCTGCTTTGACCTTATATTGTTTGTTTAACAAGTGTGTTAACGCAATTGCTTGTTCACTAAGACAATTGTTCATTTCGCCAACTCGCACTGACAGTGCGGTGAGATTAGAGCGATCGGCTACTTTCAAGAATGATGCGTCGGACCACATTACAGAGGGTGGTTGGATACAGTCAGCGGGCCGGATCTCGTCTCTCTCCTGACATTTGAAAACACCGGGCCTCCTAGCTGTCAAGGACTAACTTGACAAATTAAATATTAAATACTCCCCCCCCCCCCCTGTTTAAATATTCTTGGCTACGCCTCCAATAATGCTTATATTCAGAATATGCATAAATATCCATTCCTTATATATTTATTAAATTAGAACAGCTAATCAAGTTATAAAGCACTTTTGGGATTCTGAACTTTTCAGCTGTTTGGTATATAAGCTAAATAAATTTTAAAGTAATCTAATTACTTATTTTGGGAGTATTCTAATTCAATCGACTGACCTTTTTTGACGTTTTAGAATGCTGCTAAGTGAAAAGTGGGAGGAAATAAATGACGAAAAAGAAATTTAGGTTTAGAGATTGAATGAAAAAATATATTTCACTTAGATTATAATAAGGATGAGGAAATCCTACTTTTCAATAAATCGTTCCTTCTCAGTAGATTTACTGTGCGCTGCATAAGTGGTTAGCGTTTCTAGATTTTATTGCTTTGGTGTCATAGCTTTAGTGATTTAGTGATGTCCGCAAGCATCTCGTCCATCATACTGCTTATCTAATCAGTTTCCACTGAGCTGAGAAATGCTCATATAAAAGGGGGGGGGGGGGGGGAGTATGCGGATCAATAGTGGTGAGTAAATGGTTTTAAAGGATTCTAGCAGCACAGTCCAAGGAATCCACAAGTGCACGTTCAAATGCTGAACCGAACCATACTGTATATTGTTCAACTAAAATTTAATGCTTTTTAATTTTCCACTATTATTAAACTTCCTGCGCTTTAAAAACCATTCTGAAATTTCGATTTGCCAAGTTAGACCGTAACATCTAGTGGGTCCTGCCGGAGGCCGTAAAACGTGTGTTTTACAAGCGTCTAGTCTAGACTCAAGAGCAGACACGGGCAAAGTACAGCCCGTGGGCCAAATCCGGCCCGTTGGGTAATTCAATGTGGCCCGCCTGATGCTGCTACAACCAAACTAAAATCAAATTTTGATGTTGAGCTAAAAATAGCTTAAGAATTTTTTGAGATTGGGATTAAATTTAGTTTTGGCACGAGGCATATTGTTTTCCGCTTTTGCTTTTGTAACACTGTAAATATAGTTCATAAAATGTAACCTTTTACATGGCACTTACATGGCCCGCCAGTCTAGGTAGTCAAAATTTTCAAGCTAATAAAAATTGTTATGTATGATACAGAAAAATGCCTTTTTTACAAATCAAAATTTTGATGTCGAATGTTCTAAAGCAGGGGTGTACAACCTTTAATACATGAGGGCCAGATACAAATAACTGTGGGAAACTCGGACCGCATCTTTATTTAACATAGGATTTCTAGTAGTTGCAGACACAAAAATATTGGTTATGGATCTTATGACATGCGTCATTGTAAAGTCATAGGTATAGATAATAAATTGGACTCAGGAAATTGGATTAAAATTTGGTTTCGCGGGCCGTACACCATTCAAAATCGGCAATTCTCCACGGGCCGCATTTGGCCCGCGAGCCGCAGTTTGTACACCCCTGTTCTAAACCTAAGTTGATTCGCTATAAAATAAACATATATTTGACTTTTTGCGCGGAAAAATTCTATTTTTGGGAAAAAACTTTTTAAACGCTCATTTGCATACTGGGTAGTTTTTCACTACTTTTGAATAAATCGGAAATTTGAATATCTCATACATTATTCATCCTCAATTTAATCAACATTGTTTTATCATAATTGACTTCGTATTGTGTGACGTAGACAATGTCACTGAGTTGACTTGAAATCGATTTAATTTTGTATCCATCGTAGGAAAAAGTTTGCCGTTAGTTTTTTCGTGCGACGCTTTTTTACGTCTTTCGCCTCAAACAAGGCTTTGCAAAATTAGCCATTGATATCTAAAAATATGTGAGCGGGCTACTATATTTTTTTCAAAAAAAAAAACGAATTTTTCCCGTTTGTCATTTTCTTCTCAATTTATTACACCATACGGTGGTGTCGTTTGTAACGTGAATTTGTGTTGACGTTGAACGTGATCGAACAGTCACGTATTTTTGCGCAAGTTTTGCGTATTGTTTGTGATTTCTTTCTCAAAACGCCTAGGCATGATAATGATATATACAATCTATAATGGTTCAATGTGAATGGTTAGTACAGAGGTGCGCAACTTTTTTTTGTTAAATCCTCCGTTCGCCTGTTCGAAACTATTTAATCTTTCCTCCCTATTTATAAAACTACTTTACTTACCAATCTTTAATGGATCTTTTGTTTTGGAGTTTATTATGTATTCATGAATAAGTATTATAGTAATAACAAACTAATAAATATTAGTAATACCACAGCGGACACAAAGCGAAATTCCTCTCAAGAAGGGTAAAATTTATCTCAGGGGGGAGGGGGGGGAATTCCAACCCGGTTGGGTAACGTTGCTCTAAGTCAGAGTTTCCCAAACTTTTTCGGCCGCGGACCCTTATTTGAAAATCTTAGTTTTGACCCTATCCATGGTCGTATCAATTTCTGTGCCTAACTAAAGAGTGAGGATAATGTTGCATTCACAACACAACAACACAAACAACTTTAATGTGATGATTACAATTTATTAAAACAATGAAACTCGTAGAATCGACTCTACGACAAGTCTCGATCTGTATTTTGTCATCGTATTAATAAGAGGTAAAAATGCTGCCTCATGTCGTTGCAAAATGCAATAAGTTTTAATTGTCTTCCCTGGCAGCAATGAATATTCGCCCCCAACGCTCAAAATAAATATGCAAATGCTCTTTGATTAAAATCAATCATTAAATATCGATCAGACTTTTTTCATATCGTTGCGGACCCCCTGTGCAGTTGTCACAGACCCACAGGTGTCCGCGTACCCCAGTTAGGATAACCCTGCTCTAAGCCACTGGCAGTAATCATAAAAAGTAGAGAATATTAGTAATACCACAGCGAATACAATACCCCAGCAATATTCCCGGCTGAGAAACGTTGGGTTAGTGGGCCGGCTTAATCATCTACGCACCATAGTTTGTACTATTTACTGGTATTATGCGCAAGTAGCTTTCCCGTTTTTGTACAGTAAGTAGCTTATTATGTGTTCAAGTATCATAGTAATATCAAACTAAAGAATATTACTATCAGTAGAGGTGCGCGAGACAACTCCCAATTCTTCCCCAATGCATTTGCGCTAGTGGATACGTATGCGTATATTGCAAGGATGCTGTAGCAGGAATAAAAATACCATAATATGCAATTCAAGAGTCCTGCTGCTCACTAACACAAATGTATTTCTGTTTTTATTTATTTATTAAATATATTTGTGTTAGCGTGCAGCAGGAATTGCATATTAAAAAATATTAGTTGTTGTTTTACAGAAGTAAGTTACGGACATTTTATTTCTGATGTCCATCATATTAGAACTCAGGCCTATTCTGTTGTTACCTTCTTCAAAATATTATAGTCCTGAGTCCAGCAAAAAATTTTATTATTGAGAAATTTAGGATTTTAAGACCACCATCTTGTAGAGCACGGCTCAAAACCCCAAAATATTGAAAAAAGTGAATTTCCCAAATATGTGATTTAGGCCCCTTCTGTTCTCATCCGGCAATATTTGGCAAGAGGCCACGGTTTATGAAAATTTGAGAACCGCTGACATAGAGTAAGCAAAGGTAGCTAGTCCCACGTAACCCCATATGATGGGTACTTCATTATATTTTTTAAGATAATGCCATGTTTTCATTGACATTATCTAAGAGCGACACATTCTGACATATGCAATGTATTATTCATGCTCAAATTATAGCTTCAACCATATTGCATTACCAGGCGGTTTGGGAGGTGGCCTTCCAAAGTGCGTTTGCGTGTAGTTTGAGTGATAGAAGGTTATATATGGTTTGGCAAATCATCGTTTTAAAATTTTCGATTTCAATTTTGATTTTATTCCACACTTTTTCAGTTATTTGGTTTAGTTATGGACTCTGAAATTCCGTTTCTTGGTCCGAATTTCAATTCGTTTTCCAAATATTCGAATTCTAAGTGCACGTATTGCAACCCCTTGTATCTATCTAGAATCTAGGGCAGTGGTTCCCAAAATTGATTGACCGGGGGCGAAAATAAGAATTGGAAGCATAATCGCGGTCCGGGAGAGAATATCGCCCGCAAGGGGCCGATACCTGTACCGGTACGTATATTTAAAATAATAACGTGCTTGAACTGTGACAATAGCGTAACAATTGTCTAGAACGCAAAAATTAAAAACGTAAAGTGTTAAACTATATCACTTAAGTGCGGTGGGTCATATTAAATCGTTACGCGGTCCCTGATTCGCCCTCGGGATGCGGTTTGGGAATATGCTTTATAACTATATACTCTCTTGCAATTTTGAAGGTCCATAACTTTGCTCAGAAACGAGTTTTTATTTGAGTTAGTGCGTGCATGACTTTGCCTTGCTTGATAACTTCCAACCAAATACCGACCAAAATTCTGTTCGATCTCTATCCGAAGCAGGATTATTTTACGATATTTTTAACAGCATCAGTATTTTGTCTTGTTTGGGTTTTTTAATTTCATTTCCTAGTCGCACTTCCGTAGTCTGTGACGTCATACTTAAATTATTATCGATATGTATGTGTATTGTGATATGTTGCTAACGCTGACTAGAGGAAATAAGAGTTGTGTGTCGCAGCATTTGGAAGCGAAGTTGTCTTAGCAGTTGACCTATTGCTTGATATAGAGCTGAGGTGGGCAATTACACTTCTGAGTGGGCCAGTTACAGATAATAGACTTGGTTTCTGGGCTGAGACTCAAAACTCAATATGAAAACTATGAAAAAAAAAACAGTTTATTTACAAGAGCTAGTTCAACAGCTGGGCTAACGTTTATATAATAGTAAGAAGCGCAATGTAACAATCGGGGTCATTATGACGTTATTTTCATCGATATTTTCAACGGATATTTATGTTCATAAAAACTATAGTCGTAATTTCAGCAGACACAAGTGGCCCGCGGGCCGTAATTTGCCCACCCCTGAATTATGGAGGTTTCTAAGCAGTTGTTGTTATTGGTTGTTATATGTTATATAGCGCTTATAGCACCAGTGGTTTGGGATATTAAATTAAAAATTATATACTAACCTATTATACAATACAAATTAATCAATTATAATAGGAAATTTATCCTAAATATTTCTACCAGTAGACAAACAGTGTGTCGCGATATAATATTGAGGGCTTCGCTAAATATAAAAATATTTCTAATCTGCCCGCATTTGTAAGAGGACGAGTACAAGAGAAGTACGAATGTTGATATCGGCCATTCAGTCGCGTTATATTCGTCATGTGCACAAAGGATTGTGTAGCCAGGGTCGTAGCCAGAATTTTTTTTAAGGAGGACGAGAGGTCTGGAATTTTTAATTGCCCAGTTAAACTGTAACAGCTAGCGGTTCCGTGGGTTTTCAAGAGACTTGAGGGCTCACACTGGCTGCGCCCCTACATGTAGCGTATATATTTTAAAAATTTTCTTTTTGTAATTTATTGTTAATAAAGTGAAATAATACACAATGTATTACACAAAGTCAATGCGTCCTGAGTTCGTATATTTTTGTATTCTCTCACTTGAATTGATAATTTTACATTCTTTTTGAGCATTCCAGTGGTTTTTATAACCTTTCTTTGAAGGTAGTTTTTTTAAACTTGAGAGAAAAAGCTTGTGACATTTCTTCGGTTATCACCAATTATTTCATCAATTGTCGCCCTATTGTTCATCGTGTTAGCACCTCTACATTTGAATATGGAATAAAACGGGAGGAATACTTTTACGCCAAACTTTTGCCTGAACAACTTGGTTAAAGCATATTTGCTCGCAGGTGAATCGGATTTTAGAAACTTATGGAAATGGTTACAAGAGTTTCGAAAGTACGACTCGTGTTAAACTTGGTGGTCAGAATTTGAATTTCATTTTTCGTCGAGAGACATTACTTAGAACATTGGCTCTCAAAGTGATTATAGTGCTCAGTTAAGGAAACCAAAGGGACTCGCACTCTACCACTCATTCAAATACTGACTTTGCTAATTTTGTATCTGTCCAAATAGGCGATAACTGCATTAATAAAATCTGACAACGGTAAAGTAGAAATGTGGCAACAAGGCGGTAATTCGAATATTACTGTCTATACTCTATAAGTTCGAAACGATAATGCCATATTTCATTACAGCCTTGTTGCCACATTTCGACACTACTTTATCAATATGGTTGTCAAGTGCCAAATTTGCGGCACTTTATAAATAATAGTCGACCTCTTCACTGGATTCACACCACCAAAAATTTGAGAAGCCCGACTTGAAAGACGGTGTGTTTACTTGAATTTTTTCAAGTCTCGTGATAATGTCTGATGCAATATCAGAAATAATTCATAAGATACTTTTCAACTTCTGTCACCTTAGTTGCCACTCGGGTCCCTTACACTTTCAAGTAATTTGTTGTGATTTTGCCTTAAACAAATATTTATAGATAAAACCTACGCGGATAAAAGTTTGTTATTGTACGGAAATAGTGCGTGTAGTCTGTCTGCTGTAATAACTGCATTTAAATGGAATATGATCGCTTCCTGAGATGCGCGTTCTGCGCGTTTCCGATTCTAATGCGGGAGTTTAATTTCGGTCGAGGAACTTTTGAATGATATTGCGATTCCAGTTTTGATTAATCTTATACAGTGATAGACTTTATCTTATTCACAAATGAGTTTTCTTTGCTTTACTTCGGAATTTGTAGAAGGCCACGTCGCCTAGTTCTTAGGTTTTCAAAGTGCTCCATATAAAGTCCCGGGGCTCCTTGAGGTATTCGTTCACTTATTTAAATAATCGTTTCAGTATAAATAAATCGTTTTAGTGGAATTGTATAACATTAAAATTCAATTGATTTTACTTTTTTTTCTGTAATTGTCCAAATAAAGCTCATTAGGTCTCATGTCATTGTTGGTTGAGTCTGATCGAGTCTGATTACACATCTCAGATTTAATTCCCATGCACATACACCACCTCACGCAGCAGGGTGTCATAAAGTGGACAGACAATAACGAACCGAAAACTCCCGGCCCTTCCAAATAATAGCAAATACAAATAATCGTTAGATACCAATGGCTTCTTATGTTGGGCCTGTTCGGAGCGAAAGTTGTGAATGAGTGTCGTGAAAGAAAACGTGTGGAATTAATTATCACCCCCCCGATCCCCCCCCCCCCCATCCTTACTTTCGTTGGGAATCTAATACTTTAACTCAGGGTTGTGCAACCTTTAATAAAAGAGGGTCAGATACAAATACCATGGTGAAACCGCGGGCCGCACCCATTTCAACATGGGTTTTCTAGTAGTTGCAGGCACAAACATTGTGGTTATTAATCTCATGACATGTGTTGTTCGCTTCGCTCAAGCTAGTTGTTCGGGCATTGTAACGTCATAGGCATAAATTGAATTCAGGTATTGGCTTTGCAACGCGAAGGGATTGGCATGACTCATAGGTTCCAGATTAAACTAAAGTAAAAACTCGTTTAGCGGACCGCATACCATTCAAAATTAGCACTTCTCAGCGGGCCACGCAATTTTTCGTTGCGGGCCGCATTTGGCCCGTGGGTCACAGGTTGCATTCCGCCAGTGACAACACCAGTGATTAAAAAATCGATTTTTCCGTCTTACTTTTAAATCATGATTCAAAGATTAACGGAACGAATTAGGGATCAGTGAGGTGTAGTTTCGTCAATTCTCTGGAGAAACACTTTCTTTGACATTATTTTATCTTTGATACGCGATGAATTTGAGGAAAATCAATAAAAAAAGACCTCGATTTTGTATTTCCAAAGGTTAAAAGCCGATTAGCGTGAAAGTCGCACATAAGTACTTCGTATTTCTTTTCATTTCTTAACGGTATTGAAATGGAAAAATTTTAAGTCCCGTATTTTATCTCTGTAAAGTGATTTTTATTAAACCTATGAAAATACTCGAATTTCAAAATCCCGCGAGCGAAAGCCGATTATCGTAATAGTTTTTCAGTTGTGTGTATTTTATACCAGTCAAGGAGGTGTATGAAATTATCTCAGTATATTTTCCTGACAGTATTGTGTTTTAATATTTCAAGTCTGATATTGACTATTTTATTTCCGTGAATCTTTCGTTCTTTGCATCAGCCAAAATAATATGGCGAGAAAATTTTCAGTCTATTCTCCAGTAACAGTATTGAGTTGGGATGTTTCAAGTCTCGCATCCTATATTTGTTTGTGGCCCCGATAGTGATGACAGTATAACAATAAATTTCCGCAAGTCGATATCTCCTCGCTTTTTAATCAAGACTCAGGGATTGACGGAACGAATTAGGGATCACTAAGATGTAGTTTCGCCAACTCTCTGAAAAAACACTTTCTTTGACATTATTTTATCTCTGATATGCGGTGAATTTGAGGAAAATCAATAAAAAAAAACTCGATTTTGTAATTCTAAACGTTAAAAGCCGATTAGCTTGAAAGTCGCACACATGTGTTTCGTATTTCTATAAATTCTCTAACAGTATTGAGGTGGAATATTTCGAGCCTGTTATTCAACCCAAAAAAATATTTGAATTTCAAAATACCCTGAGCGAAAGCCGAATGGCGTAATAGTTTGTTAGTTTTGTGTATTGTATACCAGCCAAGAAAGTCAAACACAAGTATTTCGTATTTTCATTCATTTCTCAACAGTACTGAGTTGAAACGTTTCAAGTTTCTCACTGCCCAATTTTGGTGTTTTGGGGGAGACAATTCTACTTTTTTTTGTTGTATTTCCTCTAATATTGTATAGTTATTTAGTTTCACAGTAATATATATATACGCGCACATTGTAAACCGCTCAAACTGTACAAAAATCAGAGTGCGACACCGGCTACTTAGTATTGTCATTATTGGACACGAGGTAGGCTAATTCATGGATCGTTTTTTTTGTTATTATGTTGTTGTTCTTGTTGGTAATTTTCTTCTTATTGTTACCAAAAAATTCCCTTTTTCTTTAATTACTGGATCAGACAAAACTGGTTGAATAACAAAAAAAATCTTGGACACTGGCTACGCCTATGGGTCAGGCAGAGTTGGGCAACCGCTCGCACACGCACAGTGTTTATTCGTAGCGGGAGAGAAATTAAAAAATCTAAAAAGGAAGTAATTTATCAAAAAAGGTCTGGAACCAATATTGTAGCCTTTCACCTTTTTGTGTTACCATTCAATCGAATATCATTTATACAAAGCGTTCATATCATAAGCTATCAGTGGCAATTAGTACATGACTTTGTTCGGAGCGAATGGCGTAAAAGCGTCATATACAAATAGGAATTGAGAACGGGCCAAATCGCCAATTATGAGGTTTACCCCAAACTTGAAGAAAATACCTTCAAAGCCAATTTTGATACCGTGCAAGCAACGCAGTATCTTTCTAATCTGCCTTCTTTGGGCCAAGTATGATAAGATCATATTTAACGGATTCTATCGCACGGACCATACAAGACTATACTTTACTTTAATTCGTTAATAATTAATGCCAGTCGATAATTTGAAACTCTATCGCATAAATAAATTGCTTTCTTTTGAAGGTCATATCAGTATTTCCCAAGGTCAGATTTCAGAGATAAACATTCACGTTAAGTCTGTTTAAAAGATTTGCAAAAATTTTTTTTCTCACACATTTGTGACGTCTTGATTTCATGACGTCATGTTTGGTAAGAAAATTGCCTGAATAAAAGCTTTTCATAATTGCATTTTTTTTAAATGTTGTGACGTCATGATTTTTTGACGTCATATCTATGTTTGCTAAGCAAATTGTTTGGATAAATTATGCTATCGAAGCAACCCAGATCCAACTTATTTCACGCCTTCGATGAACTTACTTTTATTCAATGCATTATTGATGGGACAATTTATGTGAAAGCTTTCTCAAAACGTGAAGCAAAAAAAAAGAATTTATTTTTGACTATGAATAAAAGTGTGCTATGTACTTCGAATATTTTAAGTAGTAAATCCGTTTCTCTTTAGAAGGTTTGGTTGGAATAATCGAAATTGATCGAATAAGGAATTTGGGTACTACATTAGTGTGTGTACCAGCTTAGGTTTAGGCAATAATTTTATTCCGATTTTCCTTATTTTAGCTCTATTACGAGTTTGGGGACTGTCTGTGTTAGCCAAGTGAATATACCATACCCCCTGTCCATAGGTTTCAGTCCCTTTACACAACTTGATGTAAAGCAGGCGAACAAAATTAGTTACCTTAATATTGGTACACACACACCTGCGCCGGAATTTGTATGTATCCGGTAGCAAATTATCCCAGATGACTATACACGACGTATCGGCCCGGAATCTGTGAAAACGCACAGAAAATAATTTCTAGAGATATGGAGTCGACTGTCTGCTCCAAAAAATTTCTTGTCAAACTAATTTCAAGCCAGAGTTTGAGTTTTGACATTGGTCGATGTTAGAATTAGTAACGCTCCAGAAGTGTGTGTACCAATATGGAGGTAACTAATTTTGTTCGCCTTGCTTTACATCAAGTTTGTTTAAAGGGACCGAAAACTAATGGACAGGGGGTTATGGATATATATCACATGGCTTAACACAGACAGTCCCAAACATGTAATAGAACTAAAATAAGGAAATCCAGATACAACTTAACAACGTCTAAACTACCTTAGTGCCGTATGCACGTACACAGTGTTTACCTACTAGGGTGCTAAACCCATGGTATAGGGTTAGTAGGGTCAATATCCGTAAAACAACATTTCCTGACATATAGGCGTCTTGGGTTAAAATTAGTGGACAACAAAACCTGCGACCAACGACAATACCACTGGAAACCTCATTTCGCAAATCGTATTTACTTCAAGCAAATGTTGATTTTTTATTCGACGATTTACATAGCACGCCCTCTTTTCTCGCGATCAAACACGGAAATGGCGTTTTACACGTGTTTTCTTGATTAAATACACGACTGAGACGGATAAGGTATTCGTCCTTAATTGAACTATCACGCGAAGACGTTGGTCTTATATATCGTAGATAGATTTGTGTTGTTACTCGACTGACTGGATTTGGTAAGACGAAAATGTAATACAGTTTACGTTATGGCATATTGTTAATAAGCAATCCCGCGTAGTTTGTAGGCTATAATCAATGTAATAGATTAGGTAGGAAATTCCAAATAGAAAAGATTCCTGTTTTTCCAGAATAGCCTGGATTTTAAACATTTGTTCAGTATAAAGTAGTTTATTGTTTTCTAGCAATCAATTTTATTATCGACTTATCGAAATTTGTTAAAATGAACTATGAAATGGCGTCCATGTTCGAAACGAACTCAAATCAATCAGATTAGCCATCTTCACTCTTGCTACATACCAGCTTAAAAACATTGAAAGAGATTGACTTGTTGGCTGTGTTAGTGTGCAGAAAGACTCATGAATCTCTATCTTTACTTTGTATATAATCCATGGCCTTTTTTGGATAATATTACTGGAACAAGTCTTGGTTCATTTGCCCGTAATCATAGAATTTTTTAATATTCTTTTCAGTGTAAATTAATCTATGGTTTTCTGACAATCAATCTTATGATCGACTTAGCAAAATTTATTAGAATCAACTCTGAAATGGCGTCCATGTTTGAAACTCCACAATCAGTTCGATACATTCCTTCCGCGAGAAACGAAAAATCCAGCAAGGCTCGAAAAAGTAACGTTGCCACATTGATGACATCCGCGCCTAAAGACTTAAAATCAGCACGTTTGGTGCCTTCTCCTCGAGGACAAAAAGCCACCAAGGTTCGGAGATCTAGTATTGCGTCATTATTGACGTCACCGCCTAAAGACGAATGGGGCGATACCCTAATGACGTCATCCAGTGACGAACCATGGAATAAAATCGGAGTAACTAACATGGGATTTAAGCCTGATGAAAACGACTGTATTTCTCCCGATATTTCGCGCGACAGTGGATTTGGTGACGTCATTACACCCATGACGTCACCAATGACGGAGGAGGCACCTGGTGTATACCATTACGCATTAAGTAGAAGAAAATCACTTGCTGACTCTTTCGATACGAATAATCGTAATTTGAGCACTACTACGCCATCTAACGAACGACTTCCTCTAGTTCGAAACAACCACTTCGAGACGCCGAAGGTAAACTACGGATCCGCAAATGAGCGTTTCCCAGATTCCGTTTTTGATTCTTCTCCTTGCTGCGTGCCGTCACCAGCTTATGACATCATTGGCGATAGATCTCCGAAAAAGGAAAGAAGCACAAGCTTGATTGAAACACAACCCTACCGTCCTTTCAATTCTAAACCAAGAAGTTCAAGCCAACCAACACTAAGGCCGCTTTCGTCTCGTCTTTATTCCACACTCGACAGCGTCTCCGAAGAAGATTTTGTCATCGATAGCAGGGGCATAAGCAGGCCAATGAAACGCAGTTCTCCCGAAGAAGCGATTGTCCCTAATTCGAAGGGTTTTACTTCAAAAACCCCGCTTATTGGTGCTACTGCTAACGGGTATGTTTTGCATTCTCAACTCTGATTCTCAATTGGTGAGGTGTCACGTTGTGGTATTGTACTGTTATTGCCACATAACTGATTTTCTGACCATCTTTTTCTTGATAATGGTTATCTTGGGATTAAGTTTGAATGTGGAGCAATAATCGGACCGCCTGAAGTATGCGCACCAAGATGACGCACAACCTGAACTCAGGTTGTGTACCAGCTTAGGGTTCAGGTTGTGCGACATCTTGGTGCGCATACTGCAAGAGTACCCAATAATCTAACCTGGTGGTTCGGTTCCCAACCCTATTCAGGGGTGTTATCGAGGGCCACACTAAATGTTGGCAGGCCGGTTTGTGGCCCGCGGGCCGCCTATTGCCCGCCCCGTCCTAACCTTACCCATGATAGTGGTGGGGCTAGAATAGGACAGTACTTGATATATAACACACTTTGTGGGCAATCTTGTTATGGATCGGCGGTATGACGCATCGTGCTGAGCGTTAGGAAGGAATACGTTTGCCATCATCGCACCTCTGATTACCTTGTGTAGGTTCGCAGATTCGAATACCCGTTGACGATGTTTATATGCGAGGAGATTGATGGGCTCCTCCCGGACGTAGGGTGGTTTATGTAACTGCTGGTATGTCATGGCTTACTCTACCATTGGGTCCGAACATTTGTGAAAAATAACTGTTTGACTATTTTGATGCGCGCCATGGAAAGGTAAATGGACGAGAGGAGTGGTTCGCCATGTGATTAGCCGCCTTATCCGCATTTCTCCTCCGACGAATGTAAATAGGCCGCCTTACCGGTGTTCCTCGGCGCTTCCGTAGTATGTGCAACAAGATGGCGGACACCTGAACATAGTATGTGTACCAGGTTAGGGTTAGGCTATAGTTTTATTCCAATTTTCCTTATTTTGGTTTTATTACGAGTTCGGGTACTAGCAAGGTGACTCCCGTAGTAATTGTACCTGAAATTATGGCCTAACCCTAACCTGATACACATACTACGTTCCGGTGTCCGCCATCTTGGTTCGCATACTACTAGAGTATCTGTTCCTATCCCTAAGCGCTAACGCAAAGCGTGATTATTACTAGGGTACTGTCGTCGTCCGATTAATCCCCGGTTTACGCGATCTCTCGACGAGAAAAACATATTTAGTTTGGATAATTAATGCAGGTGTTGAATAATTTACTTGTTTTCGAATAGTCTCGTTTCACTGTTAAAAAAAACGTTACATTTTTTCTGCTTTTCCGCGTAAATTGATAAAGTCATTTCGTGTTTCTTTTTATGGTTTTGCAAACTTGAAGCGATAGTTATTCGTCATTACGTTTGGTGAAAAATAATCTTCAAATTTTACAAACTTTTTTAACGCATATCAATTGGATGCGGTGGTGTTTGGGACCCGGTTTAGAACGGATTTGCATTCAAAACATCGCTTTTTACTTTTAGTGAAACAGGTTGTGTATAGACGGAATGCAATAGTGATGTCTCATGATACAGATATACAAAATTAGTACTAGGAACCTGTTTATATCAAGAGGAAGATAAATGCTTCTAGGTAATGCGATTTTAGGCATATTTAAGTTAGGTATAGCATTTTCTGTACCCGGAAAGTATGTGAACGAAGATGGTGGACACCGGAACGTAGTATGTGTGCCAGGTTAGAGTTAGGCCATAGTTTTATTTCAAGTTTCCTTATTTTAGTTCGATTACGAGTTCGGGGACTAGCCAATTGACTCCCGTAGTATTTGAACCTGAAATTATGGCCTAACCCTAACCTGGTACACATACTACGTTCCGGTGTCCGCCATCTTGCTCCAAATACTTCAAGAGTACCGCATTTTCAAGGAGTAAATTACTAATCTTTTTCATATCTCCAGCAATATGTTGCATATAGCCAGCGGTAAAAGTTAATACCTTATGACTGCGGTTCCCAAAGCGCCGTGCACTAGTGCTCCTGAAAACAGAATTGTGTTAAACGCAACTAATATATGATTGAATATTTTACATATATATATATATTTGAAATGTCTTATTGTTTCCAATTTGAAATGCTGTTTATATTACGATTAAATAAATTCATCTTACCTTTCAATGTCGTTTACTTTCTGTTACGTAGCGTCTTTTTTTCCAGCGTCGGAAGTTTTTCTCTGATAATTTGGCGCCGCACGAACAAAAAGTTTGGGAACCGCTGTCTTATGGCATACAGATTTCTAGATATCAAAAATCTTTTATTGGGTGCGAGATGCAAGTTGTTATCAGCGGTTCTACTGTCAATAGTCGATAAATTAAGCGCTTGAGCAAAGGCAAACCTCACAACCTCACGCCGTTTCCTGTTTTTGTTTGGGATTGTTTAATCATTTTACGCGTAGTATGAGTTACGATTTTTTGGTGGTAGAATCTCATACAATTTTAGTAATATCTTGTTACTACCTGCTAGAGGCATAGCCAAGAATTTTCAGGGGGGCAAGGTGTATGTTCTGGAATTTCTAATTGCCAAGTCAGAACGTAAGCTAGACAGTCCGAGTTAGCTATATATGATACAGAATTTTTTTGCTACATTTCAAAATGGGAGGGGGGGGTGGTTTCGACCAGCAAAACCGTGAAACACCCCCTCTGTATGTCTACTTATTTTCTAATCTTTATTTTTCATTATTATTTTAACCCAACCCATAATAAACAGGATATAAGAAATTAGACTAATGAATTTGCCACAATGACAAATTAAGGCTCTTTTGTATAAATCCCCCCGCCCCAAACACACACCTTACTAACTTACTAATTTCCTTCTTTTGAGCGTTAGCGGGGGTGCTTTTTTGGCGAGGGCTTTGTGCAAAAGATTCCAAAATATTACCTATATTTTTAGATAAATGCTCCTTCGTGTTTTTTTTGTTTATTCGTTATGTTTCACTCTGCGTTATGTGGCCCCTTGTCCGGGAGTCAGCGTTGGCTTTGACAATGTGGATATGACATAGCCCATCTTACATTAGGTTGTCCGAAGTCAGATTATTTTCCCACCTTTTGTGTGCCCCCTTTACATAAAAGGCTTTCATTTATAGGGAGATAGGATTTTCTAAATATGTTTTAGATTAGTTGAGATTGACACATAGCCCTCTGACATATGGTTTACTTAGAATTGACATTAGTGTGAAATGGCACTGAAAATGGTGTTTATACGGCTTGCATTTTCGGGCCATGCTCTGCCTCGCGGGGAAGGGATCATGACGTCAAGTTTCGATTGTTCATCACAAAAAGTAATAACAGTATGTGTTAATAACGCGTGTTATTGTAGCATTTATATAACAATGTCGTTATTTTGTTTCCCACATGGGATTACATAATATTGATTATAAAAGAAAAACATGCGCGACAGCTGGTCAGCGACAAAGGTAACAACGTTCAATAGAAGTATCTGCCACGCACAATTCATTATTGAATTCTCAAATATATGGACACAAAATTCAAAACGTACCGCAAACTTCACGACCAACGCAAAGTAATCACCACAAGGTGCGAATCGAACACATGTTCTATTAAAATTCCTGACAAGCTCGTACACGGAAGGGGTTTAAACCTAATTTTATTCAAATTTTTTGCATAATTTTCAGAGTTCACAGAGGTTCGCATGGGTCGAGAATATAGTTGCTTTAGCTTGCTGAAGACCAATATAATGTATATAGATTGTAAGCCGCTAGGAGTATGTTACGCGGTCGGACATGATACTGTACATAACCCAAAAACTTGCTATTTAATTTTAAATAAATGGGAACACTTTTTATTACATCGGGATTGACTGCTTTCATCACGCTTGTCTTGTCAGCAAACTGGGTCCTCTACAGCAGGGGTGTGCAAACTGCGGCCCGCGGGCCAAATGCGGCCCGCAAGAAATGTTGTGCGGCCCGCGGAGAAATAATAATTTCGAATGGTGTACCCGCAAAACGAGTATTTATTCTTTTTCGTCGCAAAGCCCATACCAGTCATATTAGCAAAACAAGCTAGCAAAATTCTGTTGCAAAATACACGATTTATATTACAAAAACGTGTTTTTCACTGCATTCGTTTGAAGTCGGTGTGACAAAAAATTTAAATAGCAGTTTCTTCAGAAGTTTATGCATTTTAAATCTACTATTTCTGCAAGAACCCCTAATAATGCCGTAAGATCAATAGCAAATATAGGCAATTTTTGTGCTTGCAACTACCACAAAGCCTAAATTAAATAAAGGTGCGGCCCGCGGCTTCACCCAGTTACTTGTATTTGGCCCGCCAATAAAAAAGGTTGCACACCCCTGCTCTACAGCCTTAGAGGTACCTATGTGCGACCTTCGTTTTCATGTATGCCGGCATTACTCTATTATTCACGTATAACCTAATCGGATATAAATACTTTATTCAAATTTCAAAAGTACTTTCTGTCGTATAAGAAAATCCAATCCTATATATGCGCCCGGATTACATGTCATACAATATAAGGATAATCTGTCTTTGTCCGCATGTCAGTCAAGATATCATGAATCTGTCTGTATTATCCCGTGATTTAAGATTTATATGTCAGAGTAGTTTGATTTGCTAGCCAGTACTTTCGATTTTATAATTTAAGAGTTTTTTTTATATAATGACAGAAAATATCGTTTTTACGGTATATAGAAGATTTGAAAAATGTTTTTAATATACGACATTTTGAAGAATCAATTCTTATCAGTAAGATAATTTAAATTCGATAGTTTGAGATTGCTATCAGTAGAGGTTGCGCGAGATTATCTTCCAATCCTTCCTCAATGCCTATATGCTAGTGGATCCGTATGAGCATAATGCAAGGATGCTGTAGCAGGAATAAACATATCATATTATGCAACTCAAGAGTTTTGCTGCACTCTAACACAAATGTATTTCTGTAACGTTTCGTCTGGCCAAAATCAGTATTGTCATACAATATAGGGATTATCCGTCTTTGTCTGCGTGTCTGTCAGGATATCATGAATCTGTCCGTATTATCCAATGATTTAGGATTCATATGTCAGAGTAGTTTGATTTGCGGGCCAGTACTTTCAATTTTATAATTTCAGAGTTTTTTTGTGCTGTCTGTATTATCCTGTGACTAAAAATGTATATGTCAGAGCAGTCTAGTTTTCTTCTGTCACTTTCAATTTTACAATTTCGTAGTTTTTTTTTTCGGCGATCCAGAAGTGTGTGTATCGAGGTAACTAATTTTTTTTGCATACTTCACATCAAGTTGTGTAAAGTGAGTGAAACCTTTGGGCAGGGGATATATTCACTTGGCTAACACAGACAGTCCCCGAACTCGTAGTGGAAATAAAAGAGGGGAAATTGGAATAAAAATTATGCCCTAACCCCAACCTGATACACACACTTCGGGAGACCCTTTTATTTCTATAATGACAAAAAAAAATCGTTTTTACGTTATGTAAAAGATTGGAAAAATATTTTTTTTATACGAAATTTTGAGGAATCATTTTTTCCGTGGTGAGATGTTTTAAATCCAATATTTTTAAGATTGCCATCAGTAGAGATTACACGAGACTAACTTCCCCCAATCATTCGTCAATGCCTTTGTGCTAGTGCTAGTGGGACCGAATGCGTATAATGCAAGGATGTGGTAGTAGGAAAAAGGAAGACCATACCATACAATTCAAGAGTCCTGCTGCACACTATAACACAAATGTATTTCTGTAACGGAACCGCATGATTGTTCTTTGCTTGTCACTGTTGTAACCGCTTGCCTGGGGAAATCTGATTTTGGTCGGACGGAACGTTGCAGAAATACATTTGTGTTAGTGTGCAGCAGGACTCTTGAATTGCGCAGTTTTAGAATTTTTGCAATAAGTGGGGTAAGACCGATATGTTCCTCAGCTTTTGATTTTAAGAGGGGGGGGGGGTAAATTTAGCCGGTGGTGGATTATTTGTTTTGCTCAGCGCTGGTAATGCAACTATTTGTAACTTATAAAAATGTGTTATGTATTCGACTGATCATCTTCACCGGCTTATGAGTCACTTTCTGGATATTCAAATACAATTTTATTTACGTTAATAATTTAAGTATGATGTCACACCTGAAAATTATGGGGGGGGGGAGGGATTTGTGATGGCTACAATTTTAGGAAATGGGGGGATGTAGGGAAATCACTGGGTGAGGCCTTCTACACATATTCCGCCTCAGTTGTAATATTTATATACCTAAGCATGGAAAGTTTATACGAATAGATAATAGAAATATTCCGAACTCAGATATATCTCCCATCATATTCATTGCCTTGTTAATGGGAGAACAATTTTCAGAATTTTTCAAAATCAAGACCGTTTTGAAAATTATGTTTTTTGAAAAAATCCTTTTTTTTACATTTCAAGAGGATGGGAGTCCGACCATTAACTCCTCTCTCCCCGTGGCTCGTGCCATTATAAGACGATTTTTGGTAAAATAAAACACTCGAATCTCCTATTCCGGCAGGGGGCTATCGGGATTCCACATAGGCAGCACGTAACCGTATTCTAAGAATAAGGATGGATATGTGCAGTAGTGGGATTCGCACCGGTTCTATAGAACCGTCTCACGGAATTTTATGAGATCAGCGAACCGGTTAGCATTACATGACTTTTTGTAACAGAATCGCCTGAAAGTATGACATTTGTATGATGGAACCGGCTGACAAAAAATTTGAATCCCACCACTGGATATATGGTCTCATTTACCATTTGAATGGCGAGTTCCACACATAATCTCTACTAGTATCTATCTCTAGTAAACGATGTTAGTCGGATAATACGTACGGTACTCACAACTTTCAAAACTCTAAAATTCCAACTTTTTAAATCAGATATTATAAGCTTGGGTGTCGCTGCTCAATAACCAGCCTTGGTTCCCCGCGACTTCCCCTACCCTGGAAACCGTGTAATTATCATCTCGTAATTTGTGCTCGAGTGATTTTTTAACTGATTGGAAAAAACAAACTTGTTTTGATTTGACATGTACTAACTTTCTAGGCGTGTCCGAAAAATTGGCCTCATGAAATTTCGAAGCATAAGAAATTCACCGCATAAAAAATCGCCGCAAGAGCATTTTGCTGTAAAACAAGTATTTGTGATAAAAACAGGTTTATGGGGTTAGGGTATGCTCTTAAATACCGAATCTTTTTTAAATAAAAGGTACTTCGAAACTTAACTGTTTTTATCACAAATATTTGTTTTACAGCAAAATAATCTTGCGGCGCATTGAAAAAATAGCAAGAGCATTTTGCTGTAAAACAAGTATTTGTGATAAAAACAGGTTTATGGGATTAGGGTATGGTCTTAAATAACAAATCTTTTTTAAATGAAAAGGTGCCTCAAAAACCTAACTGTTTTTATCACAAATATATGTTTTATGGCAAAATGCTCTTGGGGCGAAATTTCCTGCGGCGAGTTTTCCTAGAATCCTTTCTAGACATCAATTTATTTATAGCCTTGTTGGAAGTGTAAAACAGGTGGCAAAACTTACCGTTGCATCCATTCATAGAGAAACTCGTCTTACTCATGTCCCTTGTGACACCATTTGTAATGAAATATTCAAAACATGTCTTCTCTTTTCACAGATTAACTATTTATCCGGGATATCAGAGTCAGAGCGGGATTAGGTGAGTACTATTCAAAATTTGTGTAAAATATATGGCAATTTATGGTTACTTGTAACACTTTTTCAAAATCGAATTGTTATTCGCTTTTTATGTGCGTTCAGCAATTCTTTTTTTTTTTCAACTGATTTATAATATGTGTAATATGTATGGAATTTTATCGTTATCTGTAACAATATATAGAAATCGGATTATTTTTCGTCTTTTATGTACGTTCATCAGCCTATTTTTTTCACAACGTGGATGGATATATGACAACGTATAGAATCAAAATATTATTTATGCACGGTCGTCGATAATATTTCGCGAAGATTCTCGATTAGAAATCTTATTATGAAATGTTGTGTAAAACATAACATTTGATGGTTATTTCTTGCTCCATATCGAATTATTATTATTCGTTTAATTAATTTTTGTGGAAAATATTTAGCGGTGCTTAGTTACTTCTGAGGACAAGTATTAGGACAAGTATGTCCGGTAGGGCCTAATTGCGTCGTTTCAATATTGATAGTGCGTCGCAAAACTTTTCTTCTTTTGCGGATTTGTACCTTCGGTGCGTAGAAAAAGTCAAAATTTTCGTTATTCTCGTTTAAATCATACCTGAGAACTGGAAATAACAATATATTATTTATTGTAACGATCGAAAATAACAAGCGCCCGTGCTTGAATAAGGGCTGGTTTGAATAAGGGCCGGTTAGTGAGTTGGTTGAAAAAAATATGGGCCCGGGCTACAAAACGAACAAATGCGGTATTCAAAATACGTGATAAACATATGGTGATGGAGTGACAAGCCGGTGTTTTTGTGTCTTGGCTATTTTTCTAGATTACGGATTACGACCTTTTTTAAATAAAACAAATTTCATAAACAAATTTACAGCCTAAAATGAGATAGACAGGTAATTTTAATTTTCTAAAAACTGTTATAAATACCGGTAATGTTCCATTACATGGTCAAATCTACCAAGGTTTTATTTTAAATGATTTGTTTTTCGAAGAATCTACATGCAAATTTTGCAACTTTTTTCTTACTCATGCACGAGCGAATCACCCTTCATGAATAATCGTTAGGTCGTGTAATTTTCTTTCAACAAATACGTAAATTTACCTGTTTTTAAAGTAATCATCATAAGAAGACTTATCCTATTTTGAGCATGGTCTGTAGGTAAGACATCTTTTCATACGCTTCTTACCGACATATACGACATGGACTAGTAACCGAACGAGAGGACGTAGTTCGTCATAAAACTGAGCCGTCTGTCTTATCATCTTCCCATTCCCCCGGGATAAAGAAGAAAAACCTATCCTATACGTTATTTTGTGTTATCATCAAATGCGATTGAACAAACCGCGTATTTCTAATAGTGTTATGATGAGGTAGGCCGGAAATGCATAGCTCACTTCCCGTAATCGTATGTTGCAGCCTTACTGCAGCCTGACTTGTTAGTTTCGAGAAAACGGTCGTCGTATTTCAGAATTTAGCTGTTCTTTATGGCAAGTGTAGGGCTGTCATTTTCGAATGCCTAAAGATTTCAGAATCGGATCGAATATTTTTTTCGAATCGAATCTCGAATACTTGGGAAGATATGTAATTGTATGTGCTTTGTTTAAAACTTTGATGGATCGTCCAGATGCAAAACTTACTAACTTACTAAACTCAAAAAGTTCGCTAAGTGTTCACACACAATAGAGAAACCTATTTCATCAATAACTAACTAGAAAGGAGGGAGTCAAGTGTCAGAATTGCATTGCAAAAATATAGATTCTTGAGGAATTTGCCGGGCAAAATAAAAACAAGATCGCGGCGATTCGAAATTTTCATTTGAATAGATTCGAATGATTTACTATTCGATTCGGTTCGAACATTTGATACAAAGTGCCCAGCCCTAGGTGAGTGTTTTGAATCCCCGAATAGTATGCCTGTGGCCCGCGGGCCGAACGCAGCCGACAAGAAAAAAATGGGTGCTACCGAAGTATGCGAACCAAGATGGCGGACATCGGAGCGTAACATGGGTAACAGGTTAGGGTTAGGCGATGATTTTTTTCCAATTTTCCTTATTTTAGTCCTATTATCAGTTCGAAGACTAGCCAAGAGCCTCCCGTAGTATTTATACCTAAAATTATGGCCTAACCCTAACCTAGTACGAATATTACATTCCGATGTCCGCCATCTTAGTTCGCATACTTCGAGAGCCCCAAAAAATGTATGGCCGCGTAAAAGCGCCAATTTTGAATGGTATGCGCCCGCTAAACTAGTTTTAATTAAGTTTCAGAATATATTGAACTAGAAAAAAACGGCAGTGAGAGGTTTCCAAATTTTAGAAATTAGATAACGCAGAATCATTAAATACATCTCTTTCGACGGACGTTACAATTTTTAGAATTTTCGGCAGTTCAGAAATATTTCCAGAAATTAATTTAAATGATGATAAAAATTGTTTGTGACGTCACTATTATACCACAAACGGCGAACAATGCTTCAAAAAATTCGCTCTAGCAAGGTCGCGCTGTCATCAACAAAAATAGAGAAGATATTAAGTGTAAAGAATGCTAGCTATATATATATATCAGGGTGTCTCAAATATTTTGCCCGATTATATACTGATAACAATGGTAAGTTTGATAAATGACAAAGGAATTTATAAGTGTTATTACCATAAAATCGGGCGACATTTTTTGGAGTATTTACTTTTGCGACATCTGCAGATATAAATGGTGACCGTACATTTGAACCCATGTACATTTGAACCCATGCTTATATCCACGGGTTCAATCTATATGCGGGTGCTAAAACCCATGGGTTAGGGTTAGTATGGGTTTAACTATCCGTGTAACAAAAAAAATTCCATACGTGCAATAGCATACAGGTGCAATTGTCATGGGTTCAAATGTACGTGGGTTCAAATGTAATGGAACCGATATAAATATACACATGCAGATAGCAATATTTGAATACCTACTATCTTGGTATCGCAGATCGCTAGGATTCTTCGTTCCGGAGAATTTATCAAGCCTATGAGTCCATTCATAATTCAAAGCTGTTGTTCTATTTTTAGTGATGCCTTGCGTATCTACTATCTATGCTATCTGTGTGAACGCTGTTGAAAATGAACGTAGAATTTACCAAAATTTAGGGTTAGACCATGCTTCGTCGATACCCTTCTTGCTCATTTTATTGCAACTATTGATCCTCTGTCTGAAGTAAAATCGGGTAACTGAACTAATTATCTTTTGAAACTTAAGTATATTTATTGTACGTGTGCTATTTATTAAAAAACTGTCAAAATAGACACGAAAAAGTCAGGGTAACAAAATTTAACCCTGTTTTTGGGACATATTGAGTATAGTGTGATTTTGAAAGTTGAACTCAGTTACGTTTATGCGCGTTTCGCGATACATTAAGTTTTGACACACTGTTCAAAGAAAACATGAAACTTAATAAAAGTCAGAGTATCTGTTTTTGAATTATTCATGCAAGATTGCCTAAGCAAGGTCGTTGTCATCGACGACGGTTCATAGTATTATAAGTGCTAGATAAATGTATATTTATATTTATTTACCCTTACGACAGTGGTATCAGCAGATAGCGATATTTGAATACCCTTTATCTTGGTTAGGCTCAGGGGTGCACAACACGGGGCACGCGTGCCAAATTTGGCACACCATACGCTCAAACGTGGCACGCGAACGGTTTTGTGAAAAAAAATTTATTCATGATATACATTAAAATATCACGTTAATATCAAAATCAGCTGTTGTTCAGGACATTAAATTGTTTCAATCAATAGATATTCGGTATTATTATTAAAATTTGTTTGATGTGGGTTTTACGGGAGTTAATTTACAATACCAACGATTAGTGCGACACGCGACAAGATTATTTAGAAAAATTTGGCACGAGTCCTCATTTGAGTTGTGCACCCCTGGTTTGGCTGATCGGTAAGAATATTCATTCCGGAGAATTTATCAAGCCTATATAAATCCATTTATAATTCAAAGCTGTTGTTCATTTTCTAGTTACTTTGTGTATATTGTGCTATATGGTTGGACGCTGTTGAAAATGAACGTAAAACTTACTAAAATTAAGGAATAGACCAGGGGTGGTCAAAGTTTTTGGACCGGGGGTGGGTGGGGGGGGGGGGGGGCAAATATATTTTGTACAAAGCCTCCGCCACTAATGCAAATATAAGTATGCGAACACTCTGAGACACCCTGATATATATAGCTATTATATAGCTAACACACTCAATACTATGTGCTTTTGTTGATGACAGCGACCTTGGCTCGAGTGAACTTACATAAATAATTTTAATTTTCTCAAATATCACATTTTTGGGACCTCCTGAAGTATGCGCACCAAGATGACGCACAACCTGAACTCGGGTTGTGTACCAGATTATGGTTCAGGTTGTGCGACATCTTGGTGCGCATACTTCAGGGGGTCCCAAAAATATGATATTTGAGAACACCCCGCGTTTCAAAATAACAAATTAGTAATTATCGGTATCGAGTTAGGGTACGGTTAGGAATGATTCGAAAATTCGAATTTTTAGCTCAATTTGTATTCCTAGCCCTAACCCTAACTGGATAATTGCTACTATTTTATTTAGAGCGGTGGCGGATTGTTTTTTTGGCCGGGGTTTTGTACAAAATATCCAAATCGACTCATATTGTACACGGCATTTCTATCGATTCTTGTTAATAAGGTGATTTATAACCCGTATGGTATTTTATTCCTTTGTATCACACAGCTTATAAGACGAGAACCATTGTTCCCAGGATACGTGTGTTCTTTGCCATATGGTTGCTGCATTGTTACGTTATAATGATTTTTATTTTCCATACGTTTATATTCTTGCATAAACCGGTATATATCTGAAAGTAATGCACTAAAATAAATACGTATCTTTTCAGTAGCTGGTATTTTAGAAATTAAGAAAGAAGAAGAACAGGTTGTATTCTTCAGTATCGTTAAAAGAAAAGATAGCAAAACACTATTTGCGCAAATGTTCTACCTTCTTTTGCGGGAATGAACATTTGCGCGAATTTAGTTTTCGGAAATACATATTTACCAGCTTGCAAAAATCTATTTATGTAAAGGTTCTACTTTAGGAAGATCTTTATCCGCGAATGTAGGTTTGCAGGTACGAACGTGAATCTTTCGAGCGATTCGCGAAATGGCTTTTTGATCAAATGTAGAACAGAATTTTCAAGATATGCAAATGAAATGACTCATAGCTGGCGCCACTTTACAATCCATGACCTCTTTCGTACCCTCATATCGATTTATTTCTTGCTGAATATGTTTTAGAAACTTATTTATTCAAGTGAAAAATAACAGCATGTAATTCGACTTAGCCTCGCGCAAAATTTTGGAAAATTCGTTGCATTCTGTACCTGAATTGCTAATTATACGGGCATTGGTTTTCAATGTATCAGTAGAGGCGGACTAAAATGATTAAATGAAACATACTCGCGGACCGGTAACAAAATATTGAAATGAATTGATCGGTTTTATAATCTATTTTCGCGTAACATAATAGGGTTGAAAATTACTTAACCGTTAACCGGGTAAAATTAACCGGTCAACCGCAGATGGACGTAAAACGTAATTGTTTAAGTATTTTTACATCATTTAATACATCTGTGAGGGCCAAAACAATATATGGTGTCGGTATATTTTCTTTGCAATTTTAAAATTTTTCAAGACTTTATGGACACCCAATAAACTATTCGCCCTTGCGCAGATTTGAAAGCTCTACTACAGGGGTCGGCAACCTTTTGTCGCTCGCGGACCAAAATTGAAGTTTGCACGTCATTGGCGGGCCGCACATGTTTTTATGAAGTTAAAAACCGAACCGATGACCGATGAATCAAATTTTCCCGCTCGAAGACTGACCATTTGAATATTTTCTGCGCCATTGAAGCATTTGCACTTAGCATCAAGTTTTCTGCGTTTTGTTGCCATTTGTCTAATTATAATTAATTATGGGCTCGTTAAACAAGTAATTGTGAAATATATACTTGTTAGGTTATAATATAATTTAGTCTACACATGTCTCAAAATTAAATTCTGTTACGTAAGGAATATAATCGTCAAAACAGCTGTTTTGTTACCTTCAATTCAGTGAAGCTTTGCGGGCCGGATTACATTGTTCCACGGGCCGGATCCGGCCCGCGGGCCGTAGGTTGTCAACCCCTGCTCTACTATATAAAAAATGTTACTGTCGCCCATGACCGCTAGCGTATTTAATATTCCCGTTCAATCGATTTTTATCTCATCGTGAACGCTGAAAATATCATTTAAGAGAATTATTCATTCGCGCAACCTGAACTCCGGTTGTATATACCAGGTTAAGGTTTAGGTTGTGCGACATCTTGGTGCGCATACTTCAGGAGTACCTTTGATTTTTTATTTTCTACATTTTCTCCCCGTCGGCTACGCCCGTGGTATAATGCGATGCAACTCGGGGATTTTTGGGTGCGTTTTTGCGCTTTACATAGCACGACTCTGAACAACTAGTCGTTGGTATATAAAAGGCCAGAGGCGTATCCAGAATAGCGGGTCGACCACCTCTTTATTTGGAAATGTAAAAAATGGCATTTTTCTGTACATAGCAAGATTTGTATTTTTAAATATTAATACCTGTACTAATATACTAACAGATTAGAACACACTTGTGCGGTATTATTAAATCTACCCCACCATATGGTTGGATTCCACAAGTACTTACTAACACATGCGATATTTTAATATTTAATGTGTAATTAATGATTTTGTATCGCATTCGGTTCATATAATCGAAAAACGATTTATTTGCTTTTACTGAGAAAATTAACAGTTTATTTGATAATTTCCAACAGTTAAAACGTCGGTTTATCGGTTTTGACCGCGGTTGCCTATTCACACTTTATCGGAATTAAACTGAGCTGTTTTTTTAACCGTGAGCTATTAGATTGCGGTGATTCCTAACGGTAAAATATTTGGAAATTCACCGGTTTGACCGTTATATATTTTATATTTTAATATTGAATTTATATTGGATATCTCAATGTCGCTATATAATATAAAAACGATTTATTCGATTTCTTTTGGAAAAATGATGATTGATTCACTAATATCAAACGGTAAAACGTTAGACACTATCTAACGGCTTAACGGTCCCTGCTTATTTCGATTTTATTAGAATTTTGAACGAATGTACTAATTTCTAGCGGTGAAATATTTGCGAATTCCTTGGTTTTACTGTTATTGGCTATTCGGATTTTATCACAATTTGAGGGAATGTATTGATTTCTAACAATTTAAACAAGATTGGTCATTTATCTAAGACTTACATTCGTATTAATTTAGTGATTTCTATCGGTAAAATGTTCAAATTGTTCCACCGTGATTAAATATATGTATTTTTATCAGAATTTTAACGGATGTTGTAACACTTACTCCGCGTAGGATTCCATGTGCGCATCTGGTGTTTTATTATTTAATAGGTACTCCCGAAGTATGTGTATTGGGTTAGGTCATAATTTTATTCTGATTTTTCTTTTTCCATTACGAGTTCGCAAACTTTCTGTGTTAGCCAAGTGAATATATGCCCATAGGCTTCAGTCCCTTCACACAACTTGATGTAAAATAGGTGAACGAAATTAGTTACCCCCTTATTGGTACACATACTTCTCTGGAGCGCAATTGATATCAATATATGTTGATATGGAAATGATTAATTTACTCAAATTGCGAAAATGAAGGTAAATGTACTATTTCCAACTGTTAAAAAATTTGGATCATAAAAGCAAACCAAATACTGGAAAAACAAAATGATCTTTAAAGTGTAGCAGATAAAAAGCAAATTCAAATTTCGGCGCTTTAGAAGTGTATGTGCCAGTACGGAGGTAACTAATTTTGTTCGCCTACTTTACATCAAGTTGTGTAAAGTAACTGAAACCTATGCGCACGGGGTATATTCACGTGGCTAACACAGACAGTCACCGAACTCGTAATACAACTAAAATGAGAAAAATCAGAATAAAATTATGGCCTAACCCTAACCTGGTACACATACTACAGGAGTACCTAAATTTCCGTCAAACTGATTCACTGTATTGAAATATATATATATATATTTTTTTCGTGTTTTTATACTGTATATAAATGAATTTTTTATGGATTTTGGATGTGGATGTGGTTGATTTTTATCATATGATCTCAGAATCGGTCGGTATTGTAAATAAAAGCCGCCTAAAATCAACACATACAGCCAGATGCTAATCGCACTTTCAATGATTTGGATGTTGCACGGTTCCGCTTCCTATTTCCTTTATCTGTGGCCCATAATCGACTATCTTTTGTGAGAGAATATCGGCGCTCCAGAAGTATGTGCACGAAGTTGGCTGACACCGGAACGTCGTATGTGTACCAGGTTAGGGTTAGGCCATAATTTTATTTCAATTTCTTATATTTTAGTTCTATTACGAGTTCGGTGACTAACCAAGTGACTTCCGTAGTATTTGTACCTGAAATTATGGCCTAACCCTAACCTACTATACATATTACGTTCCGGTGTCCGCCATCTTAGTGCACATAGTTCTGGAGTACCAAAATATCGCCCCGAGTAAACCGCTACAAGAGTTGCACCCCTTGGCCGAACTGTTAACACTTTGGACTTAAATCTCTTTTTTTCCAATAGTTACGGGAAGATCCCTTGCCTGGAGCTTTGAGCAGGTATACCTATCTCACAAAAATCGAACATAAATGAAAGAGGATCGTGATCGTGAATGAAGTGAAATATCATTAATTTACAGACTTCTGTGAAAAAGCTAATACTGCGTTCTGATTTGTTAGTATTAGTATAGTTATTAATATTTTAAAATGAGGTGCTCCCGAAGTATGTGCACCAAGATGGCGCACAACCTGAACATAGTATGTGTACCAGGTTAGGGTTATCAGGTTGTGCGCCATCTTTGTGCACATATTTCTGGAGCAAAAAAATGATTATTTTTGCTGTATTCGGGTTTAGCAGCATTTATTTCACTGGTTTCTGGTAACTAGGGTTTAATGTTGCGGTTCCCAAGTTTTTTGATAAATTCCTCTATTCGTCTATTTTGAATGCCTTCTTGTGACACTTCTATCGCAATCGTATCATTTGCGGCATTCCGTCTCTAAATTCCTTTACTTTTCGAATCTATCTATTTGTCGCAAAGCAAACAGTATCCTGGTATCTTGAAAGGTATTTTCAGCTCACATTGTGGTATAGTATCTTTCCTATTGTTACGACACTCAAAACGATACTTAGATATTATTTTTACGTCACAATCCGTCTATTGTGTCGTCGTAATACACTCGATAAAACGAAACGATGACATTTGCACAAGAATATCTTAGAATTATCAATCAAATTGCCATGTATACCGATCCGCCCTAACTAAAGTTAAAAAGTGCTATGAATAGAACGTAAATGGAGTTTTGGTTACAAAAGTACACAATTGTAATTGGTAGACTCGTAAAGTGATAAATTGTGTCGGTTGTGCGAGTCGGTAACGTTAAAAAGCGCTGTGTCGTGTATTGATTCTCAATGTATATCCATCAGTTGAGGTTTTGCCAGTTTCAACTGCCTTTTTTTTGACTGATGTAGTGATATATTGGCATGAATATAGTTGACTACTGTTCCAAACTGCTGTTTACTAAAGAGTTCAGAAATAGGCGGAAGGAGAAATTTAGCGAAAAATTACACAAATAAGTATGGATTGATACATTTTCCGTTTATTCACCAGGCCCATTAGAACTGCAAATATACCATGAATAGGGAGTAAGTTTAGACGTGTGTTTGAGTTTCTAAATCGGTCATTATTTGAGATCAAATAATCTGTTTGCGGAATTTTTATTTTTATATGTTAAATAATAATGTTGCTATAGGCGACGTTCGGCGTCCTTTATTATGTAAGTTGATGAAATTAGTCTCAGTCGCAGAGTAGAATTAGACTTAACTGCGTCGGATCGCGGACAAGGGCGTACCCAGATTGGGGTCGGAACCCTTTGCTCCTTCTGAAATGTGAAAAAAGCAGGGGGTTTTGAAATTACTGATTTCCAATTTCGACCGTAACAGTTAGATACTAGACTCGCAGGGGTCAGCAACATTTTGTCGCTGGCGGGCCAAAATAAAGGTTGCAAGTCATTGGCGGGCCGCACATATTTTTAGAAAGATAAAAACCGAACGGATGGCCGATGAATCACATTTTTTTCACACAGATCAGAAGTTAAATTTTTAGCAGCGCCCGAAGACGCACCATTTGAATAATTTCTGCGCCATTAAACAATTTGCACTTAGCATCAACTCTCCTGCGTTTTGTTGCCATTTGTCCAATTATAAAATCTAGGCTCATTCAACGAGTAATTGTGAATAATATATTTGTTAGGTCATATTATAATTTAGTCTACACGTATCTCACAATAAATTCTGTTACGTAAAGAATATAATTGTCAAAACAGCTGTTTTGTTACTATAATTCAGTGAATCGTCGCGGGCCGGATTGTATTGCTCCGCGGGCCGGATCTGGCCCGCGGGCCGTAGGTTGCCGACCCCTGAGGTAGACGGTCCGACTGGAGGGAAGATTCTTGACGGTTTAAAAAAGGTTTTCAATTTTTTTTCTCTACATTCCAAAAGGCTGGCTACGCCCTGTTTTGGGTAACTAATTACAGACAAGTAAGAAGACACAATTTTTGTGTGGCCTGCGATTTTCCCGACTTGCCATTGGCCGCACAGATTATTACATTGTGAGTAGAAAGGTAGGCATTATTAATCCCAATCCTGTCAGTTTAATATTTTTAAAATTTGTACAGACGAATTCTTTGATTCTTATCTCGCATTAATATGTCATAATTCATATTGTTGAATCATAATTCTTTTAATCCATTGTGTTGAATATTTAACTTTCGTAAATATTGTATTATAAATTTTGGAATTATGCTTCAACAATGTGTCATCATGACGTTACAAAGGAGTATTTTGTTGTCACAAAGTCAATGTTTTTTCCTTTTCGGAGTGAATAACAATTCGTCGAAATATATTTCTTCGTATTGTGTTTTGATACATACTTTTTTACGAAGCATTTAAGAGCTTTTCACGTCAGGTATCCGCAGATTTACATGAGGAGAGGTTGCGTTTCGGAAAATCTTTCCCGATTGGCATCGCACAGCTAATTTATTAAACCTTCGGTGACGTGGCGGCCATGCTATTTGAACGCGAGTTATGTAAAAATAGTGGTTTTATATTAGTAATTTGATTTTGCGTCCATAATAATCATAGTATTTGAGCCTTGGGTGGCGAAATTTTACAAAATTTGTTGTTTATAAAATTTAGGTCGCTTGAAAAAAAGATTCGGGAACCACTACACTAAACCTCGTGAAAGGGGTTAGGGATACTGGAGTTTCAGAATAACTAGATAGGCCATCGCAAACAGGATTCACAAAATCTCCCCCGCTAAACCTTGTAAAAACAAATTTTCCGACAATAACTAAATCAGGTCGGAAGCCAATTTCGTCGGTCACACCGGAACTAATCCTAACTTAATATTTTGACAATAATCGAATTACTGTGCTGTCCAATTTTAATTTGTGGACGGAAAGTTTAATTTGTGTTGCCCTGAAGGTTAATTTGAAGGTTATTTGTTTGTGCCAATCATCAGCGTGGATTTTTAGCGCGAGTACATATTATAAAGGGCTTATGTGACTTGAATGTTTGTATGTTTGAATTATCGTTGTCTAATTTTAGCGCGAACAAACATTATAAAAAGCTTATGTGATGTAAGTTTTCCGTATGTTAGGCGTTGTAGAAATTTGCATTCTCATCAGCAGGGCATATTTAAGTGCAAATATTTATTTTGAAGAAACTTTGCATTGCAATCATTAGCGTTATCTTTTAGCGCGAATAGTTATTTTATAGGGCTTGTGGGAGCTAAATATCCGCATGGATAGCAGTGCAGAAGTTTGTTATTGTTGTAACTGTAAGTTTCAAGTAAAACGAAAAAGGTAGCGATTACTACACACTATTACCATCTATATCAGCACCTTCTATTCCAGCTGTCGGCAACCCGCGGCCCCAGAAAAAAAAAATTGTGGCTTTCACACGACCACTATTTTTTATTAATGCATTAAAACAAAATTTGCACATAATTTATTTTCATGTGCGCACAGATGTATGGCTTTCATTTTATAGTAATTAAGCAACAACACATGGTAATTGTATGTCGTTTGTTTGGCGAACGTGCCGATCTTTCATTAGCCGTAATTAATAAAGAAATAAGAGTTGCGAAGTGCGTCATAATTTCAAGATTTATGCGGCGATTGTTCATAAGCGAAAATTAATGTTGCCCGCACGCAACTAAAAATTTGCATTTCGGCCTAGTAGTTTGTACATAAAGCAGCGAGGTAGCCAAAGCGAGGTTCTGACATTTCTAATTGCTATAGGTTATATCGTAACAGCTAGCAGGTCCGTCCGGTACAAATCGAACTGTGATTATTAAATACTGAGTTCACACGTCAACTTGTCAAGTTAAGCACAAAGTTTCAGTTGTTACTCGACAATGTAAATAACCGCACAGTTTTCTGGGAAAATAAATATTATTACTAATTAGGTTTATGAGGTCACACTGGACAGTTATTATGACTTCATAATTTTCTGCTAAATATATTCGGTATAATCTAATAACAATAGCAATAACCTGGTCAATGAGGCGTTTTTGAAAAGGCAATTTCCGAAGTACAGTGTATTTTTTTCCTGTTTTTATGCTTTATGTATTTATTGTATAAATGGTGCGTCTCGTCAACCATGGTGGTATCGCTCATCGGGGAAATAAACGAAAGGCAGATAATTGGGTACTCCCGGCGTATGTGTACCAGGTTAGGTACTCCCGGAACGCAGTATGTGTATCAGGTTACGATTAGGCCATAATTTCAGGTACAAATACTACGGGAGTCACTTGGCTAGTCCCCAAGCTCGTAATAGAACAAAAATAAGGAAAATTAGAATAAAATTATCGCCAAACCTGTTATGCACATACTTCAGGACAGGAGTGCCGACAATTGTGTATGTTAGGCTTGATCCGGAAGATTTCGCAGGAAGTTGAGTTCTCGGTGTTGATGATAGTGGTTAGGCAGTGGTTCTCAAACATTTTAGGCCGCGCCCCTCGTCCGCCCCCAACCCCCTCAAACATAACTGGCTAATATTAAGCTACAAATAACAGGTAGTATGGCAAAAGTATGTTTTATTCGAAACACACGTTGAAAATACGTGTACGTAATAAGGAAATGTAAACAATAAATGAATGTAAATATCCAAAATAAAGCGGGCAAGATCAAATCTGACAAATAATTTATCTTTAAATAGCTTCACGCCCCCCCCCCCAAAAAAATAATAAAATTTGTCTACGCCCCCCTTTTGGAGCGCGCCCCACCGTTTGACAACCACTTTGTTAGATCAACCTTTTTGGAAGAGTGGAAACCAAATGAAACATCTGCAAAACTCCTGTGCAATAGTTGAATTGTATTATATTTTCTTGTATAAACTAGAAATATATTTATATAAGCAAACCCAATACTGCCAATAAGTGGTCTTCGGAATGGGGGAAAGTTTAATAATAATGGCAAACAGGTTTTTGAATATATTTGAACAATATGCATATAAAAATATAGACTCTCTGGTTTAAATGTTAACTTGCAGAACCCCTGGACTGTACTCAGTACTGCCGGCACCTTAGACTTTATATTGAAGTCGCAATTTAAATATCTTCGCTTCAAACTTCATTCCTATCACCCCATCCAAGGTTTAATGTCTGATGGCAAAGATTCCGGCCCTTTCCTTGAAGCAAAAGCTCTTTCATATCATTGGACGCTTGTAAAAAGCGTTCATCTCATCGAAGTCGTCTCATAAAAATGTTATTGTGTACGTTAACCTAATTCGGGTGAAGTTTGGTACCGGTATGTAATTCTAACCTGTAAAGATTCCGGATTTCCAAAATGTAGTATATCTTTACATATTTAGGGGCGCTTGTGCTGCCTTGTTTGGAGTGCACCGTGAAAAATACGTCTCATAAAAATATATTGATTGTGTGGGAGAACAAAAGCTCCAGGTTCAAAAGATCGCAATATCGTATAATGGTTATAAAATAACAATCGGGCGGTTGCGTGAGTATAGAGAGTGTTTTCAAATGTATGGTTTTTCGAAACCGCGGTTAAAAACCACTGGGCCAGAGGCTTAGACGTTAGGTTAAAGACTCGATTTAAATATCTTCGTTTCAAAATTCATTCCCTCTACAGCGAGTTCGAGCAAGGTTTTTGAATCAGGGGCCAAAAATTTTGCCCACCTAGACTGGCGGGCCGAATAAGTGTGACGTAAATAGTTTCATTTTATGAACAATATTTACAGTGTTACAAAGGCAAAAGTGGAAAACAATAAACCTCGTGCTAAAACTAAATTTAATCGCAATATCAAAAAATTTCTTGTCCTTTTTTTTTAGCTAAAAACATCAAAATTCGGGTCAAGTTTGGTTGTGACATCATCAGCGGGGCCAGATTGAATTACTCAGCAGGCCGGATTTGGCCCGCGGGCAGTAGTTAGCCCGTATCAACTCCACATCACTCAGGGTGTAATATGTTTCGTAGACGATACCAACCAGTGAAGATTTCAGACTTCCAAAATATAGTATCTGTTTACATATGTGCTTGTCCTGCCTCGTTCGAAGTGAACGCGTGAAAAATTCGTCTCAAAAAAATATATCGATTGTGTGGGAGAACAAAGGCTTTAGGTTCGAAGGATCGGAATGCCGTGTAATGGCTATAAAATAATAACAAAGATAGGGCGTTTGCGTGAGGAGAAAGGGATGTTTTTCAAATATATGGTTTTATGGTGTTTTGTAAATTCACAGCCAAGGAGGCTATGCACATATTTTTTTATGAGGCGCTTTCACTCTGATTTAGCCAGCGATGTAATTGTCTAACTACTAGTCTGGACATTTGCGACTGCCGCTCATAAAATTCTATCGATTGTGCGGGAAAACAAAGACTTTAGGGTTCAAAGAATACGAGTACGGATTAATGGCGATGAAATAACAATCGGGTGTTTGCGTGAGGAGAAGGAGTGTTTTTTTTTTTAATTTTGTCCTGTGCGTTTGTTCCAAAAAAGATGGATGGATGTCGTAGCAAGCATAAAGTTGACTATTCCATTTAATTCAAAAGTCTTGCTACAAACTAACACAAGTGTATTTCTGTAACGATTCGTCTAATTCGTTTTTTGTGTGCGATTATGTCATCATTATGAAAAATGCGCACCGTGCCGTGGTTCCGTGACTGCATTTCAGCGATCTTGTAATCAGACTACCGATACTGTAAAATTTTTTATGCTACTTCGTTTTGGTCTTTGTGTCCTTATATTTGAGCATTGCTCGTTTGTTTTTGTAAAACCTTGTTACGAGCCTTGAAAGCATTGAAATTTTCTTAAGGTTTTTGAAATTTTCTCAAATGTATTTCTGTAACGTTTCGTCTGATGAGAATACATTTGTGTTAGTGTGCAGCAAGACGCTTGATTTAAATAGTAAAAACAACCAGTCGTTTACAATTTATTTAAGGAATTTTCACGTGGCTGTTTCTTGGTTACTAACGATCTGAGGTTTGGCCCCCCCCATGTTTACCACCTCACCCAAAATGCAATCTGAGCAGGCATTGTCGAACCAGGAAATTTCCGGACCTCCTGAAGTATGCGCACCAAGATGGCGCACAACCTGAACTCAGGTTGTGTACCAGGTTAGGGTTCAGGTTGTGCGACATCTTGGTGCGCATACTTCAGGAGTACCAAATTTCCTATTTTAAAAATAGCGCCTGATCATAAATCAGTTGGAGATTTCACAGATCTTTGGATACTCTCGTAGCGTGTGTACCAGGTTAGGGTTAGTAAGGCCATAATTTTATTCCGATTTTCCTTATTTTAGTTCTATTACGAGTTCGGGGACTGTCTATGTTAGCCAACTTAATACACCCCCTGCCCATAGGTTTCAGTCCCTTTACACAACTTGATGTAAAGTAGGCAAATAAAATTAGTTACCTCCATATTGGTAAACATACTTCTGGAGTGCCTTGTTCATTCAATGCCATGAAGCTGTTCTACAAGAACAATAATTTGAAATTATTTTTGAAAATTGCTATATTTTTGATATTCAACGATTTATATAACCATAAGCAAATTACCATATTATTACCCACAATATATGAAGCAAATATCGTAAGGCATAAAGTGTGGAAATTGCTACATTTTTTATGCAACGATGTATTCGTATTTATTTGGTCATGCGCATAATAACCATAATGCTGACAATGACACAAAAATTGAAACGGATAAGGTATTGATAATCCCTATACTTTTCGATTCTTTGTTATTGTATTATAATTTGCGGCGGCAATACGGCGGTAAATGTTATGCTATTATGAAAATACTGATCGGCAGTGTATGATTATATTTGATTTTCAAAGGATGGGTTTATAAGCTATTCCATATGTATAATAGCTTGTTAATATTAAATGGGGTTCATGTTATTGTCACAATATATTTATATGTTTAGTTATTTTGAGAATTATAATTGTCATTATTATTCATTCAAATTCAAATTATCAGTTTTTGAGCTATGCCAGCCCATATGCATTATAATTATATTTGATTTTTACCAGCTGTGTTAATAAGCTATGCTATATGTAGTATATCGCATTAGTGAACCGAGCCGTTGGAGGGGTTCTTTTTAATATGCTATTTCGAGAATTATGGTCGGCAAGGTATAATTATATTTGATTCATAAATAGACGCCTCGCCGTTGAAGTCCATGTTATTGTCGTCTTAGCTGGGTTACGAATTATTTCGGGCGCGATAATTTTAGAGGCTCTAATTGTCTTTGTTACGTGACAATAAAGTATTTTTAGTACAGAATTTTATTTATTCATGGATTCATTCAGTAAATATTTTCGTCGATGTGTTGTCGTACTGCCCTTTATGTACTTTATTAGTATCGTAATATTCGAAAGGGAAAATGCAAAGGGGTGTCACATGATGCGCTGCAAACAAACGCCTAGACCTAGAAGAGCATTGTTTTTAAAACATTAGAATATTTTCAGGTATTTTCCTGTCAAGTCTAATTTGCTAATATGTTTTTCAGTTTCATATTGTGTTTATCTTGGGATAAGTTTGTCTACTATACTGTTATTGGCACAGGTTTTTGCAAAATTTTTGGTAATTTTTCAAGGTTTTTCACTGTTTTGTACGTTTCTGGTATTTTCCTAATTTTGCCCACAATTGTCTGATCTGATTTATTATTTTTTATTCCGTTTAGCTTTGGCTTAGTTTGGGTACTGTACTGTTATTAGCAGTATCTTACCTTACCCTAGCAGTACTGTTATTATCTGGTATCCTTTGTACAAAGCCCCATGCCAAAAACACCTCCACCACCGCTCAAAAAAAAAATAGCTATCAAGTTGGGGCTGGAAATCAAATTTTCGAATCAATCCTGACCCCAACCTTAACTTGATAATTTCTTCGTACATAATATTCTTTATTTTAACCTAAAGATAATCCGAAATAAAGAAAACAGATCAGAAAGTTAGTAATAAGAGCCTTACAGAATTACTCTTGTCGCTTTAGCAGGGCGTAACCATAGGGGTCGGGGGTCGGGCCCTGTAAAATGTAAAATATAAATGATTTTCCTGTATCATACATTGCATTTTTTTCGCAGCTTGAAACGTTTTTCAGACCCTTAAGACTATTAAAAAAACGCCAGTATTACCAACTTAGTTTTATTATACTCAGGTTGAGATGATGGATATGCGACTTGAACCCTGGATTTTTTACTTGCGCATTCGACATGCAGGGTATTTCTGAAATTTTGTATTGAATTAAGAACTTTGATATGCCTCGTGCAACTAATTGTGGATAAAGGTGGATTAAATAAAATAAAACTTAAATAAAATAAAACAACTTGGTTAAGACATATTTGAAACTGACTTCATAACAAATTTAAAATTGTACCGGGACCTTATGAAAGCACTGGACACCAATATGTTCCTCACGTCTAACAGCTGAATACACTGGCAGGATGCCCGTCATTTTAATTTTAAAATATTATGTAAATCGATTCCAATGTGATGTCATAATAGTATCGCTGAAATTTAATTTTTTGCGTGTTTATGTTTCCCAAGGTGACATATGTTACACGAGTGATTTTTTGTGATTTGTTGACTTAGAACGCAAAAATATTGATAAAACGAGGCGCGGTACGAATGAATAAGCGAGATATAATAATCTAACGCGTCTGTGTGTACTTAAAAACATATGCGATTATTTGTGTAAAGATTTCTGAGATTCGATGTGAGATTACTTTACCAGACCTGGTATATTTCTATTTTTTCGCCACTCCGGAGCGCTTACTATGGCCCAATTTTGGCGGGAATGGTGTAGGCTTGTATTTGAACATAGCGATTTTTCATTTGTTTTCAAAAAAGGAAAAAAGGGTTGATTTGCGAATAAAACTGATTGAAATTTAAATTGTGATCCATTTTGAACGAATATCATTTTGGACGTGTGTAAACATAGAATTTATGCGCGTGGCTAGAGTTTTCAGATTATATTAGTACTGTAGTGATTATAGTGTTAATATATCAGTGATGTTAATTCAACGTATATTATAAATATTTTGAAACTATGTAGTAATTGTAGTGTTTATATATTTGTAGTGTTAATTCAATTTTTTTATAAACTGTTGAAACTCTACAAAAGCCAAAGTTGTGCCTAATACTGGCTAATGCTCGCTAACGAAAACGTAATTTATATGCACGGTGAGACATGAATAAACAGATATGGTATAGGTCAATGCTTTCCAACATTTTCAGTTCATGGTTAGAGATTGTATTTTTGCATTTACGTTCTCTATCTTTCAAAAATTTCTGTGAGCACAGCTATCACAACTATTTCTAGACTATTTTTTTATTTCTGCAATTAGACTAAAAGTCTTACGAAGACAAAATGATCAGTGATTATTTGATTCATACTCAAATTTCCGAAACACGACTAAAAATTACCAAATAGACGGAAGCGAGATAAGTGAATGACAAATTGTCGGACGTTTATTGTTACGTCACTTTTACATCTTGCTGATTAGCCAATATTACGGAAGTAAACAAGGAAGTCGATGGTCGAGTAAACATCTATTGCGGAGAAAGGCGATTTTTTATAATTCAAAACAATAAATTGACATAGCGATCCATACCCATATCCAATAACACATTGTTATGGTCAATATTCCGTTTGTTCTAACCAACCTTTGTTCCAACATGTTTGAGTCATACACAATGGGTGTGTTGTGGGTGGGTCATCAAAATATCGTCATATCCTAGTTATTTTTAATTGACTCTGAACAAAATAAAATTGTACATTTCCAAAATATTTTAGTTACAAGATAAAGGAGATATGGTAAAAGTCGGCTATGACGCCACAATGGCGAAACGGCGCCAATAAATTTAGGAAATATTCTAGAAATCCAATCTCACTATTTCACGTTATACACAATTACTCCGGACAAGGCCATAGGATATGTTTGTTGTTACTTTTTTATTGTAAGGCTTTGGAACCTTTTCAGTTAGGCATATCTTTTATCCAATATCCAAATTTTTTGTTTTGATATTTTTTTTATTTTGTTTAATTTAAAAAAAGAGGTGGCATTAATCTTACCTCGTCTAAGATAGTGATATACAACAACAGAATATTACAAAATTTTCATTTGAAAAATACTGTATCTTACTATATAACGCTTAACCCTCATTTTATAACTTGTTATTGACTTTCGAACATAATATTAAGGGAATTAGTGACAGTTATTACTTGCAATATGGGAGTGATCGATGAACTTATTCGATACTCTTTAGAATAAACAAAAGCAATGTTCTTTATCGACTGATATTGTTTACCAATAATTACATTTGTGTACGTAATAAGGGAAATTTGCAGGGTGTATGACGGCATAATGACACATTATTTTGTAAATGTATATAAGCGCGACAAGGTCCAACGTTTCCCTCAATCGATTATATTAGGTCAGGTTACTAGGTTAGGTCTAACCTTTGACTTAGCCTCCCGCATATAATTATCTGCATGCATAATGGATGTTTTCTAAAACTTCCTGGTTTACTTCCGTAACACCTTGCTAATCAGTCAGATGTCAACGGTGACGCAACAATTTAAGTTTAATAGCTGCATAGATCCCGTTTTTCAGTCAGACAGATTCTAGAGCATGGCTGTAAACATTAGCTGGTTTACGGGGTTTTGCCAGTTTCCAGTCGTATTTTGAAATTTCGATATAAATAAGATAACTCAATGATCATTTATTAGTTTAGTTCAGTTTCGTTTTTCAGTTGAGTTTTAGTTTAGTTGTAGTAATCCAAAATTAGTTCTTAAAAATCTGAAATGAACAAGACAAAATTAGTTTTTTTGTTGTTGCTGTAAACTTCTTTTAATGATACAATGTTTGACTTTTTCGTTATTTTGCTGCTTGGTATTGGTTTTTCGCGCCTCCTTTACCCTGAAATACCATTTTAACGTTTGTTTTTTATATTGTCTGTACAAAGTGTATTTACATGATGGTGGAAAAATAAAATACTGATACTTCCTTAAGTGATTTAACCCCCATAACACCCATCGATGGAGAGGGCCATTCAAATGCCATTGGCACCTTATAACCAACCTTACACCTGACTGTTTAACAGTTCGGTTTTCAGCAAAAATTGTCCTAAAAGGGATGCTATATATGATATAAAAGGCGCTATTAGTTTAACATTTCGTTGACATTGTGGTTCCCATATTGGTCATTTATTTATGAATGACCACATAACCACCCCCAACCTAACTATTTGGCGCTCCCGGAGTATGTGTACCAAGATGGCGCACAACCTGAATCATAACCTGTTTCATATAATTCGTTCAGGTTGTGCGCCATCTTGATGCCGTACTTCTGGAGGTCCAACTATTTGACAGTGCACTGTTCAGCGATAAACCGCTTCAAATGGAAGGCTATATAAAATTCTGTACCGATACCAATTTTATAAGTCTTTTGACCCCTGTGTCCATATATCAGAGCATTGCTCTCTTCTTTTACCATCAATACGACATATTTACGACAAGATTGTAATCAATTATGAGCCCCTGGAGGGAAGTTTTCGTTATTGCATTGTGTGATGTGTATTCGATCGGCCGGTTATTACTAATTACACGATTAATTACATTATGTATTACAAAAAGCTCTGTGTGAGTTTAGTTTTCGATTATTTGCGAGAGGGTTGCGAGTTTGCTATGTTTTATTGGACACGAAAGGTACATTCGTATCTTTATGTTATTATTATTATGTTGTTCTTCTTATTATTATGAAAAACCCCTTATCTCATTACTACTGTACCAATTGCTTTAAAATTTTTAGCGGTTAAAAGTCATATTTTTCGCCAGAAGGCTATTACTTTATTTATTTCAAATATTTCTGTGGGCTGTATAGGATTCATTTTTTTGTGCGCGATGATGTCATCAAAAATTGCGCACTTTATGGCACAGTCTTACATTGCAAAAAAGCTGTAACAGGAATCAATGACTATTTTATATGATTCGCGCACATTAACCCGTGTGCATGTAATGTAAGGGTATTGTAGTAAGGATAAAATGACTATACAAATGAGTCTTACTGATAACCAACACAAATATATATTTACATTACTGTTCTGCTATTTTATTTATGTACTTCGATTCGGCTTTTGCGTTAGTCATAAAGATTGTTGTACCGGTAGTCTACTGTTACAGACTGCATACCTGTACTACTTCGTTTCGGCCTTAGTGTCACCGTAGTTGAGAATTGCTCTCTTGTTTTAAAACAGGTCGCAGTCGCAAAATTTTATTTCGTTGGAATCGGAATTTAGTACTTTCAATGGTTATAATAGAATTTAAAGTTCTTCTACAGAAACTAAAAGCAATATGTGTTCTTTAACAGTCAATAATAGGAGGTGTGCATACGGCATACGCCAAAGTATTTGCTATTAAAATTTACTGAAGTTCGTAGTCGATCGTGAGTCGAACCCGGTTTCAAAATTTTTTTTAGCACTGCGTGAAGATTAATACGGTTCTCAACTAATTTGTGGACAAGAAATGTAGCGTAGATTCTAAGATTGGAGTTGATGGTTGTCTGGGGCTTTTTCGGAGCGACAAACGTAGATAAGCGTAGTATATATATATTAAAATTGTTAATTTGAAATGGCTATATATATTATTTTTTTTAAGGAAAGGCACATATTTAGCTATTTCCAAAATTTTATTCCGTACAATGAGCCATTGAATTGCGTGCATCGATATGATATCGTATCTTGTTGAACGAATTATTGCGTTGTGATTAAGTCAATATAATCGATCCCCGTGTCACTAGCATATGTATCCAATCAACAAAATTTCGGATTAGTCGTTTCGTACTGCGTCAACGATCAAGCCGATTTTAAACTGATAAGGTATCGTTTTCGACTGAATTATGCATAAGTGAGAATTCATGCCGCTCCAGAAGTGTGTGTACCAATATAGAGATAACTAACTTTGTTCGCCTACTTTACATCACGTTGTGTAAAGAGACTGAAACCTATGGGCAGGGGATATATTCACTTGGCTAACACAGACAGTCCACGAACTAGTAATAGAAATAAAATAAGGAAAATCGGAATAAAATTAGGGCCTAACCCTAAATGGTACACACACTACGGGAGTACTGAAATCATAGGGTAGTCCTCGTTAATTTTGCTATAGTATACGTGCATTATACGCATACAAATCCTACATGGTAAAAAGATAGAGCAAGGATAGGTATTAATGATAATGTGCAGCAGAAGTTTTAAATAGTGGCGTATCTACGTAAAATAGCGTCTATGGCAAATTTTAGTGATGCGCCCCCTTGATCGTTGACTGACTATTTTTAACAACTGTTGTTGAATTGAGATTCTTGTACGTTGTTATTTAAGTATAAATACGATTTCCAAGTGTTACTCTCGCTACTCGCATTTTACACACGCAGACACCAATGCAAAATACTAGCGAACGGATAGATATCAGGAAAGGGGGTTAGTGTCGTTGTGCAGCAAGACTTTTCCACCACTAACATGCTTTAAAGTATGAATCATAGGTTCTCAATGTGCACCATACGGAGACCCAGGTCTCCATGAGAAAAAGCTTAGAGACTCCGCGAGCTATTCGTTCACTTATTTAAATACTAAATATTTTTTTAAATACAACGCAGCAAATACATCCGATTCATTACATGAGATAAACTTAGTTTACTCTGGGACATTAATCGGTGAATAAAATGTGCCTTTTTTTTTATTTTTATAAATTTATTGTATTTTTATTTATTTATTGTTTAATAGTCAACCACTTCAAGGCCCCGTAACCCCAAAAGTCTGAGAGCCCCTGCACCATATAATAGTCACCTTTTTTCCTACTACAGGCATCCTTTCTCCGTGCATTATACATTATACGGATCCGCCATTGCAAACAACATAGGAAAAGATTAATCTCGGGTAACACCATCCGATAGTTGAATAATGCATGCCGTGCCATGTCGTTTATTGGGTTACGATTTCCATGTATTTTCGAATAGGTAGATTCAATGTCGAGGTCAGGGAAACTCACTCAAACGTGGGAAAAGTACGGTTAGAAAAGCTATAGAAAAAGTTAGGCTATTTACTGTATAAGTATTTAAGTACAGCGACGAAGCATTACAAGTTCTCACTGTCAGGAAAATAGATTTTATTGAAGTTTTCGAGAACTCGCGAAAAGTGCGATACGTACTTATTGAAGAGTTATATACGTTATTTAATATTAACTACGCTTTCTCGCTTGCTTGGGAGAATCGGCGTCTTCCGGCGAGGCACCACTCACCTAATGGGAAATTGGTTTTGAAGCTGGGATGTGTATTCTTCCAATACAACACAGTTAAGTCTAACAATTCGCGCAATCGCGAGAGATATATATGGTGTCCATAAAGTCTCAACATTTTTCAAAATTGCAAAGGGAATTTATCATATATTGGTATTGTTTTGGCCTTTATAGATGTATCAAATGAAGTAAAAAGACATGAACAATTACTGATTAATAAACAACAAACCTGGTTGAGATATATTGAGAACTGACTTCATATTGAAATTAAAATTGAAAGGGACTTTATGGACGCCCTGTATGTCGATTACATGCCAGACTTAAATTTTCCTTTTTGATATTTAGTTATACTATATTTCTTAAAGCATTCCAAGTTATAGCTCACTTAAATACGGAAAGTGTTGCAATAGAATTAAAAGTAAACACCAACTCTTAGAGAAACTTTTACGGGTTTATTATAGTGACAGAGGCATGGTGTATGCGATGCCAGCACGGTAGATTCTAATGTTTAACCGTTAGACCAACTGTTCTCGCAGCCCCACATTGAGGCCGCTAAGCGGTTGAAGGGGGGACACAATGCTAGACGCAAAACTGATTTCTACTTTCCACTTCCAAGAGAACTCCCCATTTTTTTTCATTACGTTGCTTGATAAAGGTGTTTTCAATGTTGTCGAGAATGAATTGTTTGAAATTATAGCGACTTGGAATCTACCAATCATGATAATACTCCAAACACCACTGTAATGATAATAAGGAGGCCATGAGTGATAAAAATTCCCAGAAGGAGCCACCAGCCATAAAATGTTAGTACCCACTGCGTTATGCCACCTCGTCGTTCTTATTCCAATTGGATTCGACCCCGCGACCTTAGTCCTCATTTCCGGAAACACCTGTGTTATTAAGAGTATCACGTTCGCCTGTTAAAATTCTTCGGGTTACGAGATTACGATTTAATCGATTTTATCGACTTTGACTGTCGCTTGCATTATTTGCTTCAATAGGCTTTATGTGACGTTTTCTCCCTGTGAGAAAGGTATTGATCGAAATTGTGATGGTGTCTGCTGTTTAATTGCAATAATAGTTGTTTATAGTGTAAGGAATTCGCTCGTTTGGGTTATGAATCTTATTTGTCAAAGACTTGAATGGACTATAGTCGTCATCTCAGTTAATTTCAACGCGTTTTCTTTATAGAAGTAATATTCTATTTTGAGTATTCGCGCTGATGGTTTCGCGGTAATTGACTTTGCAAAAACGATTTCTCGAAACAGGATTTAATCGTTTGTCTTGATTTCCTGCATTTCCAAATTTGGATTCATTGTATTTTTTGCTAGAAGGTTATTTTTATTCTTTGCTAAATTTGCTATGAATCCTATGAGATCTGATATTTCATCCAAAATTTCGCTATATTTTAATTTTTCATGGCAACACGGTTTTTTATCCGCCAATCGGGATGACTGTTTCCGATTTGACACGACGTTACGCGAAACTCGGGAGATTAAAATTGATACCGGTAGGTACCGTACGATAAGTACTTTGTTTTGAATTTCGTGTCTCTCTTATTGACGAGAAGATTTGTATTTATAGAGAGTGAAGAAGATTCATAACTTTTGGCAAACCAGTACGTTGATGATTCGAAACGATACGACCATCAGATTCTGCTATCACCCAATATACCAATCCAAATATACTTTTATCTCAATTTAATTAGATATTGAACATTAGGGGTCGCTACTCGATAACCTGGTCCCGCGGCTTCCTTTCCTCAGTAAAAATGTGTGTTGAATTTCATTTATTTTTCTCAATTTTGTAAGTTATTTCTTACGTTATTTCTGGACATAGTAACTTGACTATGACTATCTAATTTGGCTATTTCTACCTAAAAATCGTTTTCTATGTTTACAGTTTAAACGATTGGCAAGTTAAATTAGGCGAAAAAGAACCGGAGCAATGTCGATGTGATAAAACTCCGGCACCACCACCGAAAAAAGAGACTCCACCACCTAAAAGTGGTAAGCATAGAAATTAAGAATGATGATTAGCATATATATATATATAGCTGACATGGTCAAAGTACCGCCCGCGGGCCGAATCTGGCCCACTGGGTAATTCAGTCTGGCCCGTCTGATGCTGTCACAACCAAATTAAAACCTAATTTAGGTATTTTAGCTAAAAAAAGCTCAATGATTTGTTGTGATTGTGATTTAATTTTGGTACGAGGCTTATTTTCCCCGTTTTTGCTTTTGAAACACTCTAAATACATTATGTCACGCTTACAGCGCCCGCCAGTACAGTTGGGCAAAATCTTTGGCAGAGGTCCAAAAACTTTGTCTACACTTGCGTTAAACAATAAATTGCTTAGTTTTAGCCTCATATTAATCTTTCTATCTTCGTGCTCATATAACTTTAAGCATTGCTTTTTTTTTATTCAGATTCCTCGTCTTCAATTGAATACGTCACAGGTCGACAGGTCAGTATCGGAGACAGCGAAGAACGACCTTTAACAGACGACGAAGGTAAATATTTATTTGTCTACCTACGTCCTACACTGTACGTCACTCATTATGCGAAATTAGATTCTGCTTTTTTGATCTATTGATACGGCTTTTCATTAAAAGTGCAACTATCTATTCCACTCTTAGGCTCTCGTGATTTTGGGTCCGCAGTAGAACTGGGCATTTCGAATCGAATCGGATAGTAAATTATTCGAATCGGTTCATATGGAAATTTCGAATTGCCGCCATCTTGTTTTTTATATGGCCGCCAAAAAGTCGAAGTTCATTCTACAATTTCCTTTATTGAAGCCATATTTTTACAATGTAATTCTGATATATGAGTCTTTTCTTCCTAGTAAGTTATTCATGAAACATGTTTCTTATATGTTTGAGCGCTCAGCAAACTGCTTTGAGTGATGGATTCTAGGTTTTCAGTACGTTATGTGCTGGGAGGGACCATCACAATAAAAATTCACATACATTTGAATATCTTCCAAATATTCGAGATTCCATTCAATTCGAAAAAATTATTCGATCCGATTCTGAAATCGTTATGAATTCGAAAGCCAGCCCTACCCTCCACAGTCTTACATTGCAAAAAAGCTGTAACAGGAAATTAATGACTATTTTATTTGATTCGCTCACATTAACCCGTGTGCATGTAATGTAAGGGTATTGTAGTAAGGATAAAATGATTATTACAAATGAGTCTTACTGGTAATCGACACAAATATATATTTACATTACTGTTCTGCTATTTTATTGATATACCTTACGAAAACACTACATGAAAAAATCCTCTGTCTCTCAGGTTCACAAGAGATCGAAGGCATCGTGAAAAAATTTGGTGGCAGCTCAAAAATGTCAGAAATCATGGAAGCGCCACTCGGTCCTTCGCCACTCAAGCCAGCAGCAAGTTCCAGTACGAATGGATCAGGTTCATACAGCGGCACAGCGTTGTTATCTGTGGATATGCCACCACCTAGTGGTAAGTTGCTAAGCAACATTTATTGTAACTTGAGCTTTCTTCATATAAATTTCGACAATTAGATATTTTTACTTGGAAATCACATGTTATCCGCTTTTATATAAGAGGGAATACTACAAAATACCAGCGGTGACTTTTGTTATATCATAATTCACTTACTGACAATCGCGTGTTTTTCAAAGTTTTTTCTCTCCCTCGGGTTAAATATGTAAATTCTTCATTATTTCACAAAACGTCATCACGGCGACACCATAACAGTTCAGAGACCATGAAACCAATCTATATCATCTTCTTTATGATAATTTTAGACCATGACTAGCCAAGTGACCCCCGTAGTATTTGTACCTGAAATTATGGCCTGACCCTAACATGGTACACATACTACGTTCCGGAGTCCACCATCTCGGTTCACATACTACGGTAGTACCCATAAAACATCAATTAAAAAACTCGAAAAACTAACATTTTATTTATTATTAGCTGGACGCAGACGAAAATCTCTCAAAACAATTTTCCGATTGGGTTTTCTGACGACAAAAAGTAAACAGCGAACTAAGAGTAAATCTGACGACGGTATGCCCTCACCTGATACTGGACCGGCACAACCACGTGAGTATGACGTCATATGGATTGCGTCACTAGTTGATTATTATGTCATATTGATTTATAAGCAAAAATGCGAATGCGATCCCTCTATCCCTAATTTAGTTTTGGCACGAGGCTTATTGTTTTCCACTTTTGCTTTTGCAACATTGCGAATGTTGTTCATAATATGTAACATTTCACTTCACACTTACATGGCCCGCCAGTCTAAGTGGCCAAAACCTTGGGAAGTATACTGGCAGTGAATGCCTCTTTTATAGTGAAATTTTTTGAATGAGAGGTTTCGCAATATTTTTTTGCGTACAATGTGAATCTGTGTATCATCTTGCAGAATGATTATGCATGCGTCTTTTTTTTTTTTTGGGGGGGGTTCTTTCCAACTGTTGAACAAACCGATTTTCAAAAGTTAAAATATGGAAGGGCAACGAGAAGACCTTTTTTTTTATTTATGTTTAAATTTAATCTTGGGCTCTCTGGCGCTTAATATTTCGGCTCAAATTTTGGAAAATTTTTATAATCTACACGTGGTTTTCCGTTAATTGATTTCAGCCATCTTCGTTTCGACTACGATTAATCATACTCATATTTTTATACATTACTCTTTGTATACCTAATAATTGTTTAACCTTTAACCTTTTGTGTCTCATTTATATCAGCCGGACGACGCGTCGTACAGAGGCGAATGTCTCGTTTAGAAATGAACGAACCAATAGAAGATATTTTTTCCGAGGTCAAGTTTGAAACCATACAAAAACGTCCTTCTACGTCAAATAGCGCCGGAAATGACGTCAGCGAAGATGATGACGACATAATCGAAGATCCTGAGGTCATAATGAGATCGATTATGAGCAAAAAAATTGTCGCTAACGAGGATGACGATATTTTCTTCGAAGGCGTCGTCAAACCCGGAATTGACGTAAACGGTGACGTCACAAACCCGGAACTCCTGGAAAAAGATCTTTTACTTCCCGAATCGGAAAGAAATCGTCCCCCATTGGCGCCCGTTTCGGAAGAAATTTCAATAAAAATTTCAGACGAAGACTCGAGATGATTATTACGTCATCAATGACGTCATGATTACAAATGACATACTGTAAATGATATTTTTTAGATTATAATACATTTATTACTATTCTTCCGTACGCGGTATCAATTTTTATTATTTTGTAACCATGTTATAATTAGGCCGTCTCACCTCTCACAAGATAAATATCTAAATATCAGGATAACTAGGAAAATCCCATACCTTATGTGGACTCTATTTCCGGCATTAGACAACAATTAGCTATTTAAATAAGTACGTAATGTCCTTTCCTGTTTTTTATAAGAAAAATTCTTGACCTGGGCTTGAATAGAGATAAATAGTATGAAATATTATTGAGTCGTCTCATCGGTTTTCCTCTTCCCAGGAAAAATGCGAAATGCTATTCAATTCCCATAATATTCTAAAATAGTGATTCTCACCTTTTATGAGTCGTGGCTCACTTCAGCACGCGCATGGTCTGTTCATAATTTCAATGGTATTCATGGTGTTATTTTGATTAGTGGATTCTAAATCCCATTATGTTTTAAACCAGGGGTGTGCAACCTTTTTTATTGGCGGGCCAAATACAAGTAACTGGGTGAAGCCCCGGGCCGCACCTTTATTTAATTTAGGCTTTCTGGTAGTTGCAAGCAAAAAAATTGCCTACATTTGCTATTGATCTTACGGCATTATTAGGGGTTCTTGCAGAAATAGTAGATTTAAAACGCATAAACTTCTGAAGAAACTGCTATTTAACTTTTTTGTCACACCGACTTCAAACGAATGCAGTGAAAAACACGTTTTTGTAATAAAAAATAGTGTATTTTGCAACAGAATTTTGCTAGCTTGTTTTGCTAATATGACTGGTATGGGCTTTGTGACGAAAAAGAATAAATACTCGTTTTGCGGGTACACTATTCGAAATTGTTATTTCTCCGCGGGCCGCACAACTTCTTCTTGTGGGCCGCATTTGGCCCGCGGGCCGCAGTTTGCACACCCCTGTTTTAAACAATTCATGCACAACAAAGTGAAAACACCTTGTGAAATACCCTCATCAAGTAATAAAAATAGGAAGAACGGGGAGCTTTCTAGTAAAGGGAAAAGTAAAATCAGTTTTGCGCCTGGCATTGTGGCCCGCTTCTAACTGCTATGTGGCCCCTTGGGGAATGTGGCCCGCATTTTGACTAACCCTCTTTGTCCAATTTCCTCCCAGTGCAGTAACACCGATTTTAAACCAAAACTCCCTTATTACCCAATCAAAACAAAAAACGATCTGTTGCACTTTAGTTGGCTATCACTCCACTGTGAGGTATTGTATATATAATTAAATACTACTTATTAGTCGCTAGAGCTTTATTATTATGTGATAATAGAATAATTATGATATCAAAATGGTCAAATTATGACGTCACTATTACTATTTTAAAAACTGTTCATGGATTCATTATGACGAAAATACACAAATTGTATGCTTTTTTCGTGCAAGATCGACAATTGTAATCGTAAATTCTTCAATTTTGTACTTTTATTCGATTCTGCTTTATTTCTTGCATTTCCATTATCTGAGTTTTTTATAGGGGAGAAGTCGCTCAAGATATATTTTAACAAAATAATTCCAGTTGTAACCTTTAGCTTTCACCGTTTCAGTCAACAAATTTATGCAATACTGAATCTCAATAGAATCGGAATATTTCAATAACTTGACAAAAATTTGGATTTTGACCTGTAAAGCAAATCACTTCTATTTTGAATATAATTCTATGTCTTTAATGAGATTTTACATTAAATATCGGAATTTTTGCAATAAATACCTTTTATCTTACACTTTGCTGAGAGAAAGAATAAGGATACAAAGTAATTTGGTTTGAGAGCATGTAACATAGCGGGGTTTAAAGACGACGGCGATCGACAGTAATAGAAAGACCGTCTTCCTCGCTAAACGACTGTTAACTGTCTTAAGAATATTGACGGAATACTCAGCTATTCTGTTGTCCCAAAAATATACAACATAAAGCACTCAGAAATATCATCATCGCTTTAGGGTTGGACATTTCGAATCGTATGTTATGTTATTCAGAGCAAAAAATTTCGAATCGCCGCCATCTTGTTTTTTTTCCTTCCGCCAATGGTCGTTTCTGTAGTGAGTTACATATTAAAACGTTTTTCCTATTGTGTGTGAACGATCAGCAATCTGTCTGAGTAATGTATTTTACGTTTTCAGTAATTCATGTGTTGATAGGACCAATTACAATAAAAAAAATTCACATACAATTATATATCTCCCAAGTATTCGAGATTCGCTTCGAAAAAAATATTCAATTTACTTCTGAAATCACCAAGTATTCAAAAATGCTCAGCCCTACATCCCCCCTCACGGTACAATAGTGTATTTAATACACTAGTAATACACTGTATTACAAGTGCTCATATTGATAGATACAAGTCAGATACATGTGCAGTGTAAGTGGAGTAAAATATACGAAGTAAATATAATGAATAAACAAGCAATTGAAAAAACGAGACAACAATGTACAAACGTACGTACAACGTGGAATCGTCATATGAGAGAACTAACGTATACGTAATGGTATCGTAAGGCAGAAGTATGATATGAATGTATATAGTATATGCTATTTGTTCGGAACGTGAAGGTTTAAAAACGCCTCGTATTAACATTTTATTGCTAATTTGATTGACTATAATTCTAAATGTGTACTGAGATTTGCGCGAAATAAATTCCAGATTTTGGCAATAATAAATTTTCACTTTGGTACCAGAAATAATAGGTCAAATGGTATTATAATATATGGTGTCCATGAAGTTTCATAAAGAAATTTAAATACCGTGGCGTATCTAGGGTATGGCACGGCTCAGGCCGTTTTGATAGGAAATTGGAAATAATTGAAACTCGTATTTTTACTAGAATAATAACGTACAAGTACTTCAATTCAACAACAGTCTTAAAAATTTCCAGTCAACGATCAAGGGGGCGCATTTTCAAACTTTGCCGTGGGAACATTAACTGATTAAAAAACAACAAACCCGCTTAAGATATATTGAGGACTGACTTTCTTTTGAAATTATAAAGGGACTTTATGGACACCCTGTATACACATATACGATATGGAAAAACTGTGACTTTTTCCTGTCTTCCAAATATAATCGACGATTCTGCGGTTTCCCTGCTTGTTATATTGTTACACTCAATAAGGATTTGGTGGTTGTGACCGCTTATATTTTAATTATAGATTAATTAATTAGGACGGTTCATCACAGTCTTCCACACAAGAATGAGGCCGCGTTGTGTATATATAGTGCGGCAAGGATCAAGTCCATGCATCTGAAAACAAACAACTGGCTTACTAATCCCATACACGACATGGACTGGTAACCGAACGAAAGGCCGTGGTTCACCATATAATAAAGCCATTTTATTGAATTTACTCTCCCCCGGGATAAATATATATATAGCCTAAATCCCAAGCCTAAAGCTGATTGGGCGAGTCTTGTTGAGGGCATGCTGACGATGGCCAAATAAGCAACGTGTGTCCTGGATATATTTGGTAACCTATGTTAACTTTTGGGAGCCATAGGCAAAATTGATAGACGGGAACCTAGTCTGGGTAAAAGTGTGAAAAATTAAAATTTTGTAAAATGAAGTTAATTCGTCTTAAAACATTTTATTTCGTTTCAACTAACTACTAAATCGTGATCAAAATAACTTCACACGGCATGTGTGTAGGAAACCTCATGCAGTATAGAATTATTATTGAGTACATGTTGATTTACATCTGACGCGCGGCCCACGATAGATGGTCCTGGATAGGATAGAATAGGATAGGATTTACATATTTATCCCGGGGGAGAGGAAAGCCGATAAGACGGCTTATCCATATGGCGAACCACGGTCTCTCGTCCGGTTACCATTCCAAGTCGGGTATGGGATTAGTTTTACTGTATTGTTTGTTTTCGGAAGCATGGACTTGGTGGTGGAGGAAGCCGTAACCGATCAGCGGTTACGTGAACCACCCAACGACGGCGAGGAGTCCAGCAATCCTCTCGCACATAACCACCCCTGCATGGGATTTGAACCTGCGAACCCACGCAGTGTAGTTAGAGGTGCGGTGGCGAGCGTATTCCTAACGCTTAGCCCGTTGAGCCACACCGCCGCGCCGCCTGGAAGGACGTAACCAGGGGATTCACAGCACTGTCTCCATTCGACACTGTACCTACACACTCAAACCTGTAACTATGTTCCACAAACCGAGATTGTATACTAAAATCTTATATAAATATAAAGATATAATCCTAGGCAAACTGGATGTTTGGAGGTGGATGGTTTGAGTTGCGATAGGCATAAAATGAACAGAATGTGTAAAAAAATTCACCAGTGTGTTTTTATTAACACAGCCATTGTTTATTTTTATTTGTCACGCTAAATTACTTCGGATTCCTCAAGCTGCGTTAAATTGCTTTAAGTCAAGTCTATACTTCCGAAAACAAATAACTGGCTAACTAATCCCATACCCAACATGGAATGGTAACCGAACGAGAGGCCGTGGTTCGCCATATTATTCAACCGTCTTATCAGTTCCCTGTTCCCCGGGATAAATATGTAAATCTTCTCTCATCACACATGGCATAATGTGAACTTGCTTGTCCTTGCAATGATTCTTAACGTCACCCACGCTATTTTAAATTACTTACCTTTAAAACACCAATGCACATAAACTTGGGCCACGGAGCACCTGACAGTTGACAGTAGCGGTAGCGGAGTATTCTGTCGGAGGCATTGAGGGTGTGGACCTTTCCCCGAGCATCGACTTCCTTGTTTACTTCGTGACATTGGCCAATCAGCAAATTGCAAAAAGTGACGTAACAAAGCTACCTTTTCGCATCCGCTCAGACACTTTTCTCATTCAGACAGATTTTCAAGCGTGGTCGTAAACATTACCTCGTTTTCGCATTTTTGAACTCTATTCGTTAGTTTTCAGTTTTGTTTTGGAAACTTAAATGTAAATCAGATATGTCAATGGTCACCCTGTCTTCCTAGGAGTTTTAATTTAATTGCAGTAATAAAAATTAGTGTAGAAATAGCTGTGATAGACTAGGCTAAAACTCTTCAACGGTAATTTTAAAAAACAGATTGTTGTATGCGATGAATCATAATGATGATTTGAAACACATACCCCATTTTACAAGCTCCAACTCGCAAAAGAACTCTTAGAATAGCCCCGAAAATTTTGCAATGGTAAAGTATAGGAAGAATTTTTCGGGGGTCAAAGGTCGGGGAAAGGTCATTGTAGTGGCGAATTTTGAGAAAAAATTAAAGCTTTGTTCATTCGTTTTTTCCGTGGTCATACAGGTATCTCCAAAGATATTAATGCATTCTATTTGACGTAAATTTCGCTCGTGTGTTACCAGTATGGGATATTTTTGTTTAGATACAATCTTGAAGGTGAAATCCTCCAGATCAATAACGCGTTTAGTGTTTGTATTTCACTTATCTTCCAGTAAATCAGCGCTAATTATTATTGTAGAATTAGAACAAAAAGTTCAAAGGAATTCGAAAAAACTTAAAACTGAATGACTTCTAGTAGGCATTTAGATTAATCCAAGCATATATTTTGATAACAACCTTTATCACGTGGGTCATGAAAAGATCAAGAAAGGTCGAATTACATGCATGGTTGGCTCCGCTGTCCTTTGGTTGACGTTTGCTAGTTTTCTTTTGCTGCCCTATTCTCCAAGTTTAAGGCTTATTTTCAAGATTTAACAAGTTTGATTACATACGTTACGGTACGGTATATCTTGAACACATCCTGCGACGGGATATCAAGGCTCGGCGGTGTGGCGGATGGTGCTCAGCTTTGAAATACTGGTACAGTATTACCAGGCAAAGGCAGGCATCAGACCATACGGTCGGGTACTGCTATGGCTATTCTGATTTTTTTTTATACGGTACCGGTACCGGTACCGGATTATTTTGGGTTTCGTGTAGTTTCGTACCTAACCTACTTCTAATAGGCGTAGCATAACAATTTTTCGATATGTCAATCCTAACCCCCATCTGACTACATCATCCAAAAATAAGGTCACTACGACATTACAATCATGTCATAGAGCTTGCCAAATATACGTACGATCGCCCGAAATAGCCACCGCGCCGAAGTTAAAGAACTGACTGACATCATCGATCTCTCTCCTATCGGGATCGCGGGTCTCGTGTAGTTTCGTACCGTACCTAACGTTTTTCTAGTGGGCGTAGCTTAACAATTTTTTTGATATGTCTATCCTAACCCCCATCTGACTACGCCATCCAAAAATACGTCACTACGACATCACAATCACGTTATAGAGCTTGCCAACTATACGTACAATCGCCTGAAATGAAATTGGCCCCGACGATGAAGAGCTGACTGACGTTATCGATCTCTCTCCTATTGGAATCGTTGCGACAAGAAAACGAGAGAAATAACTGTTTGATTTCGGGTGCTCGTTTGCGCGTCTTGGATGGTAGTTCGTATAGTTTGAAGGGCTCTATTACGTCACTGTGACGTCGTGTTGATGTAGTTTTGAAATGGTGTAGTCAGGTGGGGGTTAGGATTGATACGTGAAAAAATTGTCATGCTACGCCCACTAGAAGTATGTTAGGTACGAAACTACATGAGACCCGGGATCGCGACGAGAAAACGAGAGAAATAGCTGTTCGATTTCGGGTGCTCGTCTTGGATGGCAGTTCGTATAGTTTGAAGGGCTATATTACTGTATTACGTCACTGTGACGCAAATTTTAGATGGCGTAGTCAGGTAGGGGTTAGTATTGACAGGTGAAAAAATTGTTATGCTATGCCCACTAGAAGTATGTTAGGTACAAAACTACATGAGACCCATTATTTTTCCTAGAAATCCAATGGCTGAATGGTGACTTTTTATGATTGTCCTTTTATTTTTTTTTGCACTGTGCCGATTTGAAGACCCTGACAGTCTCATAAAGAAGGGGTTAGCACTCACAGTTTGACCAGTAACAGTAATTGATTTTCTCACGTCTCATGTAGTTTCTTACCTAACATACTTCTAGTGGGCGTAGCATGACAATTTTTCCACGTATCAATCCTAACCCCCACCTGACTACGCCATCCAAAAATTACATCATTACGACGTCACGGTGACGTAATAGAGCCCTTTAAACTATACGAACTGCCATCCAAGACGCGCAAACGATCACTCGAAATCGAACAGTTTTTACTCTCGTTTTCTCCTCGCAACGATTTTAATAGGAGAGAGATCGATAACGTCAGTCAGTGCTTTATTGTAGGCGCCAATGCCATTTTGGGCGATTGTACGTATATTTGGCAAGCTCTGTGACGTGATTGTGATGTCGCAGTGACGTAATTTTTGGATGGCGTAGCCAGATGGGGGTTAGGATTGACATATCAAAAAATTGTTATGCTACGCCCACTAGAAGTACATTAGGTATGAAACTACACGAGACCCATTTTCTCTAATGTGGAGGCTATTCTTGCAATTGGAGAACTGTACGATACTGTCTAAAACAAAAAATATCCACCAGCATTCGTGAGAATATTTTCTTCCCATTTTGCCATATTATTTTTTTAGTTTCCCTGTAGTTTGGGTTGTAATATTTTAGTTAAATCTAGTTTATAAAATGTATTCAAGATTTGCAAAGAATTTAGTCAAGCCTGCGAGACAGCTGAAGCAGGTTGTTCAACGCGGAGAAGCAACACGAGCTGTTGTACAAGTCAATACTCCGGAAACACGAGTAACAACTTTATCCAATGGATTCCGAATTGCAACTGAAAATTCTGATCTACCGACATGTACCGTTGGTTTATGGATTGACGCCGGAAGTCGTTACGAATCCGAGAAGAACAACGGTACTGCGCACTTTTTAGAGCACATGGCGTTTAAAGGAACATCAAATCGCTCTCAATTGGAATTAGAATTGGAGATTGAAAACATGGGTGCACATCTTAACGCTTATACTTCTCGTGAGCAGACTGTGTATTATGCGAAAGCATTTTCGAAAGATCTACCACAGGCCGTCGAAATTCTCGCTGATATTATTCAAAACAGCACTCTTGGAGAAGCAGAGATTGAGCGCGAACGAGGCGTGATACTGAGGGAAATGGAAGAAATCGAACAAAACCAACAAGAAGTTGTTTTCGATTATTTACATGCGACTGCGTACCAAAATACTCCGCTGGGTTTAACGATCTTGGGGCCGAGTGAGAACATCAAGTCGATAACACGAAATGATTTGGTAACGTATATCCAAAGTCGATACAAGCCATCTTCAATGGTCATGGCAGCAGCGGGGGGCGTCAACCACGACAAACTGGTTGAATTAGCGAAGCAATACTTTGGAGCTACGGAATCCAGTGTAGCAGAATCCCTATCAAATAGCCTTAAACCTTGCCGCTTCACTGGGAGTGATATGCGACATCGGGACGACAGGATGCCATATGTTCATGTTGCCCTTGCAGTTGAAGGAGTTGGATGGAATCACTATGACACCATACCGCTGATGATTGCGAATCAAATTATTGGAACATGGGATCGCTCTTCGACTAACGGAGCTCATTTTCCGAATCCTCTCATGCGTAGAATGGCAAACGAAAATCTTTGCGTTAGCTTCCAGTCATTCAATACTTTGTACACTGACACTGGTCTATGGGGAATTTATTATGTCACAGATAACGCAAATGTGTTTGATTGTACGGTCCGTATTCAAGATGAGTTAATGAGAGTCTGTCACCAAATCTCAGATTTCGAAGTTGAACGTGCGAAAAACACGCTTCTTACTAACATGGCAATTATGATGGACGGGACAACTCCAATTTGCGAAGACATCGGAAGACAGATGTTATGTTACGGACGCCGAATCCCATGGCCGGAAATGACAATGAGAATCCAACAAATTGGAACCCAGGATGTCAAAGATGCGATGCAAAAATACGTTTACGACCAAGACCCCGCTGTTGCGGCTATCGGACCCACAGAAGCTTTGCCAATGTACACCAACATTCGTGCTAAAATGTACAAAGTACATTCTGGATTATTTAACTAAAATGACTCTCAATTCTGCAGAAATAACTTTAAAAAAATTTAAAATTCTGTCTTTTGCTGTTTTTTATTGAAAAGTGTTCTCAGTTTTGGGCATTTTGATTCTTTTTAGTCATTGGTGGTGATATATTTTTCCTTCTTTGAGTTTTTTGGGTAACTTATTCTGTTATTTATGGTTATTACTTATATCAAAACTCTAAAAGTTTCATAAATATAGCGTAATACAGTGTGAGTCGCTAGGAAAACAGAAAATTTGTCAAACAGATATTTATTTTTAAAAAGAATAACTTGTGCAAAGATTTTTGAAGGCATACCAGATTTGCTCGTTTTGTAGCCCGGGCCCATATTTTTTTTTAAAACTCACTAACCGGGGCCCTTATTCAAACCGGCCCTTATTCAAGCAAGGGCGCTTGTTATTTTTAAAATAAAATTCTACACAAAAATTATGATATCTTTGAAGACAAATATTTGACGACATTAATCCGTTGTGACAAAAGCGCTTCTTATTTCCTTATCGCCCTTATTCATTTTTATGTTCTGTTCACACGGGCGACTATTCAAACGGGCCCTTAATCAAGATCGGGCGGTAAAACGAGCATATACGGTATGTTATATTCCACTTATAGATGCTCAAAATGTTGTCCGTGCACTTCAGAGCGATGTCTTAACCTAGAAGTCCAAGCTCGTGTAGCGTTTTGAAGATAAACTTGTGGGATATTGTTCCAATTCAACCTATACCTATACTCATTTTATTCATGATCTCGTCTTACTTTCAAATTTTCTGCTTTTTTCTAGCGACCATTCTGTATGATATTTCATTACCTGGGTTGGCAAGTTCTGTTATATTAATAGAAAATCTTGATTAATTTTCATCAAATGATTGTATTATTCGATATTTCAGCTTTGAGTACTATTCTGTTGGTGTTATTGTTACAAAATCTCTGATCATTTTTTTTGTACTGTTTATCTTACTGATAAGATAAGTTCAGATAAGAAGCTAGGTTATTACCTTCCAACTTATCCCAATCTATGATAAAATAGAATGGAAGAAAAGAGATCTCAAATTTATAATAAAATTTGACGTTCCATATTTAAAAGTATCATCTTATAATGTATTCAGAATAGTAGATTCTTAGATTTGAATATCCTCTGATTTAAAATAACTATCCTTTGACATTACTAGGTCAACCAAAACTCCATATAACTAAAATAAAACTCAGTTTTCATTTGCTGTCAAATCTCCTATTGTTATGTCATAAATATATTATTTGCTCATAATATGTTCCAATTTGAATTCTGAATGCTAAACTGTTGTGCTTTTTTGTTTAACTTAGTTATTTTAGTTAATTTAACATAATTTATAATAGTTATATGCAACAGAAGCTTCACTCAAAGGAGATTCTCACAATATTCAGGAAACTTCAAGAATCAAGAGTGCATCAACTGTGACCTGGCCTGGAGAAATTTCCATAAAAACTGTTCACAATTATCAGTTCACCATGGAAATATTGTCCTATAAGTGACAGCAATTGTCCTAGAAGTGACACAGCGTTCCTCTGAAAAACATTTGGTTACAAAGTTGAGTGTTCTTGAACTTGTATAGATGCGTTTAGTTGGACATGTGTGTGACCTGTCTTGGAGCAAGTCCTCAAAAAAGCTTTTAATACTTTGCTCAGCGGGAATGCTATTTCTCGCCTTGCCTCTGTAGAGCATTTGGTTGTGTATTCTTTCTTTTCGCACACTAACAATTGTAACAAAGAAAAAATTAGAAAAAGTATTTTTTCAACAACATCAAATATAGAATCCGCAAACAATTTCAGCCTCATTTGAGAGAAAAAGACAATTTTTCCCAATTTTTGTCCCATTTTAATGAACCATGTCGAAAACCCCAAGCCGTCGATCAGTTCTAGTGAAACATGTCGGAAATGAAGATGTGGAGCATCACGTTACTATGCTTGGAGTCAAGAACCAACGAAAAACAAGATCTTCTATGGGAATAGCAGCGGAGTTCTTTAACGATGTCCCAAAAATTGAGAAGAAAAAGCCTTCTGAGTACCCTAAAAAGAAAGAAAAAAGCGTCAAAATTGCGGAAAATGAAGAAAAAGACATTTTGAGTGAAATCACGTCACTCGTTCCGACATCGTTACTTGAAAGTAACGTACAATATGGAGGAGTAGATGTGTACGGTTTTAAAACTCCGAAACGAGCTAAACAAATGTCGAAACTAGCGTCTGAATCTGCAAGAAAAGTATCCAGTGCAAAACAATCGGCGAATAATGAAAATAACGATCCATTGGTTGAAAAAAGTAACTCCAAAACGCCGAAGAAAAAATCGAAGACTTCTAAGACACCTTCCAAACCAGCCACAGAAAGAGAGCCTAAAACACCAAGTGTCAAGTTCGCTGAAAATGACACCGACGGTTCATCTAAAACGCCAGGTAAAAAATCGAACAACGATGCACTTGATACACCAACAAGAACCTCGAATCGCACAAAAAAATATCTTGTTCAAGAGATGCAAGCTAATCAACAAGTTGACAATAATTCTGACTCCAGTGAAGAGGAAAATAGTGAAGATGAAGTAGAACAAGATGAACGACAAGGTTTGTGAATTAAACTATCTTGATTAAGTTCATGTCTCATGTGAATCAGCATGGACTTATGAATCGTTTTAGATAGGTTATGATTTGCATATTTATCTCGGGGGATGGGAGAGCCGATAAGACTGCTTAATTATATGACGAACAACGGTCTCTCGTCCGGTTGCCAGTCCGCTGGTTGTAGTGGCGAACGTATTCCTAGCACACAGCAAGATGTGTTGGTATCTTGTTCTCATGGTTACCTTATTAGAAAATCGCTCTTGGACTAATTGCCTCTGAAATTTTCAGTGTTTAAAGATTGAATTTTTCCTAGAAGGCTAAAATTGATTTCAAAACTTGCTGTGGTATCTAAGGGATTTGATTTTTTTTGTGCAATGATGTGCCGGTTTTGCATTCATTACTATCTGGTAGTCAGACGAAGTCATGAAAACCGCGGTACTGGTAGTCTACTGTTATTAAAGATTGCATACACGTACTACTTTGTTATGGTATTCTTGTCCATATATTTTTTAACTCAACTGTTAATTTATCATTTTCTTAACTGGCATATTTTTCTTAGATCAAACCCCAGTGCCGCAGCCATCAAAAAGAATTGCCTTGCCATCGGAAACAGAGCTTTATTTCGAGGCTCATAAAAGTGGAAGAAAATTGGGTGCAAGCACTTCTGATCGAACTCTAGCACGACTAAAAATACCTCAAATGAACCAAGAAACAATGCATTCTATCTTAGAGGAATTACAGAACAATAAAATCGCGGGATTAAAAAATTCTAATCCGCATATGTTCAGCAAAGTAGAAAAAATCGAGCTTTCTCGCCAGTGGCTGATTCAAGGCTATGAAGGATATTTTCGTAAATGGATGTTTTATATTTTTAACGATTATAATATTCTACTATACGGACTGGGATCAAAACGCCACCTAGTGCATGAATTTTGTGAAAAAATGCTCTCAGAGTTCGACAAAATTGTTATAAATGGTTATTTTCCAAGTTTAATCATACGCTCAATTTTGGCGTCAATTTGCGAGGTTGCGGACGTAAATATCACCATCGGAGGGAGCCAACAGCAGGCTCAAGTTGACGCAATATGTAAAAAATACACAGACAATGAGTTTGTAGATCATTTATTCTTGATAATTCACAATATTGATGGAACAACTTTACGAAACAATAAGACTCAAAATATTTTAAGTCGCCTAGCGTCGTGTCCGCGGATTCATGTTATTGCAACCATAGACCACATAAATGCTCCCCTCATATGGGACCAATCCAAGTTATGTCGATTCAAATGGCTCTGGTACGATGTAACAACGTACGAACCTTATAAAGACGAAACTTCATTTGAGGGTTCGCTTCTTATGTTGACCAGTGGAACTGGTATCGGTGGTTCATTAGCTCTAAGCGGCCTCGTCCATGTGGCAAGAAGTTTAACTCCTAATGCTCGAGGAATTTTTAAACTTCTCACAGAGTTTCAAATCGAGGAGTCAAAATCGAGTAATTATATCGGACTCTCTTTTTCTGATTTGTATCAGATGTGTCGTGAAAAGTTTCTTGTCAACAGCGAGCTGACGCTGCGGACTCAACTTACGGAATTTCTCGACCATAAACTTGTTGAAATCAAAAAAGGTATTGATGGTGGCGAATATCTCTCTATTCCCCTCGATAACGCTACTTTGCAAGAATATTTAGATCAATCACTTTGAGAATGAGGAATTTTGTTAGAAGGGATTGTGATTACTTGTTTTTGAGTTGTTTTCACACTCCTCCAAGCTTTGTTCGCCTAATATCCACTGTTCAGAAACCGTCATTTTCACTCTGATATTCATGTTTTATTTTCACTGAAGTTCGCTGTCATTTTTTGTGAACTAGACCAGAATCTTTTCAGTTCAGAAACTGAATTGATTGATTTTCAGTTGCTTTTTTCACCCATGTCTGGCTCCACTGATATGTGATAAAATTCTTGAGAAGACCAAAATGTTTGCATATTTTTGCTTACCATTGTTCGAATTTTGTTTAAATTATTTGAACACACTTAAGATGTTCATCCTCCAGTTAATTGAGAAACTGAACTGACTGATATTCTTTGTTCCATTTTCACTCTGAATTAGGCTCTGCACAACCAGTCACTGATAGGCAAGGTAATTAGTTTCTCGGGACCCAGAATATTTGCGTTTTTTTGCTCACCGTTGTTTTAATTTTGTGTAAATTATTCCAACCTTCTATTTATTTTCTCATTATTTCATAAGGTCAGTAGTTATATGTTCATAAGGGTAGTGAAGAAAGCCGTAACCTAACAGTGTTTTTGTGAGTCACGCTGCAAGAGTCAGAAATCAAGTAATCATTTCTTTTTATAGTTATTTACCAGATATTCTCCAGAGAAATGACAGGGCTGGGAAGTATTATTATCATATTGCTTTCCACTGCCACTTGAAAGTGTATTTGGATGCTGTGTCACACAATGAGGTTTAATGACTATTTAAATCATTACTGTATACTGTTTACTCTAAATTCCTCTTTTCGACTATTTCGAACTCTTTATTCCTTTCTTAATATGTTTAAAAACTGCTTTATTTTTCCAATCGTTAGTGGGTTCAAAAGTATTAAGTACATTTTGCATTTCCGATTTGGTACAGTACAAGTAATTAATTTTCTAAGGTAATAATAATTATAAATAAATAAGGTAAACATAAATAAGCATTAGAATAAGCAAATAAAGAATATTAGTATTTGTACTACAGCAAATACTATGCAAAATTCCCCCTGAAAATAACAAAATTGGGGGGGATTCTCCTCGGCTGGGAAATGTTACTGCATTCAATCAATCGTGTATTTTGTTTCTACAAATGCCGCCTCTTGAATACAATTATATTATTTGAATTGCAATGAATCTTGTTTAAATCGTCACGAAAAATACCTGTGTGATCTGGATAGAGGATTGATAACCTCATCATGTGCAAGGCATATTTTGAGTCGTAGAGATTAGATCAGTGGTGCCCAACCTTTTATTATAGCATGTGGCCCTTTTTTAGATGCTTATAGTGCTCATGGCTCCCTGTTTATTATTCCAGTGGTATTCATAGTGTTATTTTGAGTTGTAGATTCCGAATCCCGTTGGGTTCAAACAATTCATGCTCGATAAAATGAAAACACCCTGTGAAATAACCTTATCAAGCAATGAGACTGGGAGGAATGGGAGAGTTTGCTTGTAAAGTGAAATCAGTTCTGCGCCTAGCATTGGGGCCCCCTCCAGCTGCTGTGGGGGCCCCTGGTTGGGAACCGCTGAGATAGGGTGAGCTTGATTGAACTTACGTGCATCGGACTGGGCCACAGGGATCCTCTCAAGTTAGGAGGGAGAAACTTATTAAACAGCCTATGATCATAAGGTCAGTAGTTATATGTTCATATGGGTAATGAAGGAAGCCGTAACCTAACAGTGTTTTTGTGAGTCACGCTGCAAGAGTCTGGAATCAAGCAATCATTTCTTTCATAATTATTTACCAAATATTCTCCAAAGAAATGACAGGGCTGGGAAGTATGACTCTAGTTCTGTATTCACTGAAGTTGCCTACAAATTAATTTACTCAACCTAGTCTTTAACCTGTCATGGGAAAACTACACCCATGGGCCAAATCTGGCCTGTTGGGTAATTCAACCTGGACTGCCTGATGCTGCCACAACCAAACTATAACCAGGTTTTGATGTTTTAACTAAAAATAACTGAAGGAATTTGGTAAAATTACGATTAAATTTAGTTTCGTCACGAGGCTTATTGTTTTCCACTTTTGCTTTTGTAACACTGTGAATATTGTACCCAAAATGAGGAGAGGTCGTAGTTTTTCATATGATTGAGTCGTCTTATCGGTTTTGGGATAAATATGTAAATTACTTCTTCTAAAAATGAACGTAATTCTGAAATCCCACCATTCACAATAACGATGCGAAGTATCATGCAGGAATATATTCGAAAATCATAAACACAATTGAAACAAAATTTCTACAACAACAACATGATTTAAGCTACAAACACACAATAATATCACGAAACTTGATCTTGTGTCCCGATCTTTTTAACTGCTTGTCCAGGCACTGTTCATAGCTTAAATTTAACCTTCTATAATGCAGAATTTAGTTCAATGTTAAATATTCAACTGAAGATAAATTAAATATAAATGACCACTTGTGTAAAAAACTAGAATTTGTTCAGAGCAAAAAATGATGAGGTACGAATTTGAGAAAAAAACGTTAAATAGAAACAAGGCATGATTATTATTATGAAATTAACATTTCATAGATGTAATATGCTTTTGGGGCTTTCAAATCTGATAAATTCAAAATAACATGGTTATTTCAAATGCTGTAAAAACGAAAGAAAATAACGAGAATATCGGTCAGAGACCGAAGACTTATCGATTGAAAGTTAGGGGATCCCCCAAAACAGCGCTCTTACTCCATAGTGACACCCTGTGTCCCATCACTAATTAATTAATAACTCGCTAATTATACGAAATATTTCGCCCAAAATCAATAGGCTTCTGGTCCGAGATAAGATTAATGCACATGCAAAATCTGGAGCAGATTCAATCTCGCTTGCGTGAGATATCGCGTGCATCTACCAGACATACAGACAGACAAATACCAAATCAACATACTTACCGATTAAAATCGATGAGTAATAACCAGAAAAAGACCAACCACTTGTTCGACATATGAATAACAAATGATAATACAGTGGATAAATAAATCAAATTAGGCAAGGAATTTATTGCTAGTGAAAACTAATGCAAGATTAATTTTAAAACACAATTTTGTTTAAAAAATAAAAACAATTTTCTCATAATTACTGAGGTTCAAGGTTGATATTATATAAAAATACAATGGAGAATAGCCCGAATTGTTGTTTCTAAAGACAATTTATACAAAAATAACTCTTAAAACAAATTTGCTGAAAAAGGGGTACTTCCGTAGTGTGTGTACTAGGTTTGGTTTAGGCCATAATTTTATTCCGACTTTCCTTATTTTAATTTTATTACAAGTTCGGGGACTGTCTGTGTTAGCCAAGTGAATATATCCCCTGCCCATAGGCTTTTGTCCCTTTACACAACTTGATGTAAAGTAGGCGAACAAAACTAGTTACCTCCATATTGGTACACATACAAGCAAGAAATACAATTAAAAATAAATAAAGAGGTCTGAATATTCTGTTGGAACAATTCAATTTGAGAATATTACTCATCGATTTGAAAAATAAATACAGTGAATAATATTTATGTCCAAGACAATTTATACAAAAAAAAACCTAAAACTAATTTTGTTCAAAAAAGTAGATTGAAAAAGAAACAAGGCACAAATGAACAATTGATTATATCTATAAAAGCAAGAAATAGAATTAAAAAATTTTGTAGGAGTAATTAGATTTGAGAATATTACTCATTGATTTTAATAAAAATACAGTGGGAAATAGTGATGTCCAAAGCAATTTGGGGAACTGCTGATGTAAAATATCTCATGAAAAAACAAAATATTAGTTGGGTGATTTCCTATTATAAGTAACAATATTATTACACTTGTACTTGTCACTAATAGTCTTGTTTCCAACCGTCGGCCATTTTGTGTACATTTTTTTTGAATATAAGAATATTATCATCCACTAGATGTCCTTCTATTTCTAAAATTAAATCATTTCATCGACTGGAGAGATCTTGTCATATCTAGTTCAGTGTGCGCTCTGGATACATCGGTTTGTAGGGTGTGAACATGGGTTTGTAAACGCTGAACTTCCGATTCTTTTTGATCTAGAGAACGCTGTATATTCGCAACATGTTCCACAAGTAACTGCTTGTCATGACGAAGTTGTGTATTTTCAGTGTCGACTCTAGCGAACCGTGACTCCAGTTCAGTCAAGCGTGAACGAACTGTCTCTCCTTGAAAGTTGGTGTGTGACATGTTATCTTGCATTTTCAGAATTTGGTTTTCTAACTCTCGACATCGCTGTTTCTGAATCTCAATCATATCGAGTAGTTTTCTCGACTCTAGCGATTTGACCTCATCTTGACCTTTCAGATACGCAATTTGAGATGTATGTGACATAGCTCTTGTTTCTCTTTCTCCGCGAAGGATTCTTTCACGGTCCAGTTGTTTCGACAACTCCAAAATTTGACTTTGAACTGCCGTGTTTTCTTGAGTCAATTTCGAGACATCTCCGAGTAGTTTGTCTTTTAGAATTCTTTCTTGGGAAAATGCGAGCTCTTTTTCTCGTACTTGTTGCCTAAGCCCTCGAATTTCTGTCTGCAGGTCGCGAGTGATTTGTTCTTGCATTGTAGCCGTTTGTTGGAAATGTCGCTCTTCGCTTGCATGCATGTCAGATTGTAAGCGTAGATTTTCCTCTCGTTTCCCTTCGAGAAGTAAAGCGGTTTCAGTGTGTTGAGTGATTCTTTGATCAAGTTGAGATTGTACGAGAGCTAAGTTGTGTTGAGTGTGTCGTAAATCTGAATTCGTGCGGTCTAATTCTTGTCGTAAATTTACAATTTCAGAATCTTTTCGAGCTATATCTCGATCAGCAACGTCTTTAAGCTTTTTGAGTTGGATAATTTCTTCTCGGAGCATTCCTCTATCAACGTCAAACGTTGTTACTTTCGCTCGGAGTTCTTGATCAAGACGATTCTTTTCATTTGTGAGCATTGAGATTGAAGCGTCCTTTCTTGAAACTTCGATTTTGAGATCATTCGTTTCGCTGTGTCGTTCCTTGAGCTGAGTCATCATTTGATCAGCTTCTTTGACTAATTTTGGTTGAATATCGGTCGCTTTTTTCGCTTGATCTCGTAGATATGTCGTTTCTAACTCAAGGAAGTAGATTTGTTGTTGCAGATTTTTGATGTACTCTGATTCGACCTCTTTTAGAGTGCTACTCTTGCCTGGCGAGTACGCTGGCGGATAAACCGCCTTTTTCTTTTTATTTTCGGACCCTTTTTTATTCGGCATTTTGTGCTTTTTTAAGACAAATTAAAGAAGATATATATAGGCTGAAATTAAATAATATATTGTTGGTAATCAGATTTGGAATTCCACAATTTAAATGTCATTATTTTCATTTATTGCAGTATCATGCTCCATTTTCAGACAGTGTCTCATTGCTATCTTTTGGCATAGGATCTTAGTCCCAGGGAGAAAAACGCTGCTAAGATGGCCTAACATATGGCAACCATGCTCTCTTGTATGATTACCGGTGCATTTTGCGTATGGAAATAGTTACCCAGTTAATTTGTTTCAGATGAATGAACTTACAAATGCTAACCTTTCGCTAATACTTGGAATGGTATAAATTATTTGGAAGTAACCAATTTTCCATTATCAGTGAAGCTTAAAATTCTCAGTAGTTGATTGCAACTATTTGGGCTGGTGCTTCATTGAGAACAAGGAGCAATGTGGAACAAGCCTATGCTTCCGAAAACCAATAATTGGTTAACTAATACCATACCCAACATGTACTGGTAACCGGACGAGAGGCGGTGGTTTGCCATATATTTAAGCCAGCGTATCACTTTCCTTTCCCTTGGGATAAATATGTAAATCCTATCCTACTGTCCTAACTGTGAGGCTTTGAGTGAGTGGCTCCACATAAATACATCTGTCTCAGTAAAACCACTTCCAATCTCTGAAACTCCAGCCCAATTTAGATTACTGCAATAAACAACAAGACACACATCGAATCTCCTTACTTTTCGTGTGCGCTACATCTTTTTACAGTGAGTGGTAGTTCATGATATCAATGCCAGGACACCGGTAACCAAGTAAATTGTACCGGTACCTTGTAAAAAGTACAACAGCCCAAAAGTTTATGACTATCGTGTATACATACATTTGTGTGTTAAGGTTGGCCCAAGCCTCATTTAATTGGGCTTGTGTTTTTGTGGGCAGGCACATGAGATACTTCTCATTGTTTTAAACTTTTTTATAGATTTTGCTTGCCGCCCAAGCCTCATTTAATTGGGCTTGTGTTTTTGTGGGCAGGCACATGAGATACTTCTCATTGTTTTAAACTTTTTTATAGATTTTGCTTGCCCTCCAGAATTCTCCATATTTAATTTGTGTTTGTTATGGAGTTTTCGAAATAAACTATCTATCTATCTACCTGATGCTTTAATTTGCAAATTTACATTGCATATAATATTTGTACATAACTTGCGATTGGCTAAAACTACAAATAATCTAACGGTCTTCTCTAAATAACATAATCATTATCACAATAATGTTCCAAATTAATCAAATTATCGCGTCTGAATTATTTAATTTGATTACAAAGTTATCGCTATCTCAAATGTTTGCAGAAGAAGCGCGTCATCAAAACGTCGTTATGGCAACTGATCACTCACTTCGATTGATCTTGAGTGACACCTCGCGAATGAATAAATTCGTAAATTAGTTCGTAGTGTTTGGAGTCGCATAAATTGTTTCACGGATAAAACCGGAGTGGAGGCTTGACCATACAGCTCGCCGGCCGGCACGGTTTCTTTCTTACATCCTCGACGACCAAAAAAATGGCTGCTTAATCTTTGACGCCCGTTAAAAAAAAGTGTGTAAAAGGGAAAATAGTTTTTTTTTCGCCGGTCTTGGTGTGGCATCTTGATTTTCGCGGGCCCGTTTGCTCCCTTGGGTCAGCCAGAGCTGTCTGTCTTTCCGCTTCCTTGTTGGCATTACATCCAAATTTCGACAAAATATCTGCTTGATCTTTGACGCCCGTTAAAAAAAACGTCTATAGTTTTTTTTTGCCGGTCTTGGCGGCATTTCTTGCTTTCTTTCTCTCCCCGCGGGCATAGGATGATGATGCTCTTTTACTCTCTCCTCCTTGTCTTGGACCTGCTCTTCTGGCACTCTTTGTCTGACTCACCTGCGTTGGTTGTTTTTTCTGTTTTCCTGTATTTTCTTCGGCTTTCCGCCTGATCCTTTCTCGCTTATCTTATTTTATTGTCCTGCTTTTTGCTATTGGTGGTATGCCCTTCTTTCGGCTTTCCTCCCGTTCCCAGCCTTTTCTTTTTCCTCTTTTTTTCTTTTCTTTTTCCTTTCTTTTTCCCCAGTCTTTAGCTATCCTCTGCCTACTGCCTACACTTCTTCCTTTCTTTTTTTCCAGTCTTTAGCTATCCTCTGCCTACACATAGTGGTCTTCTCTTTGGATCCACCTTTGCCTGCTCTGGTGGTCGCACCGGCCTTCCGCTTCATCCGTCTGTCTGTTGTCCGTTGTCCTCATTTCTGCCTGGTCTATTTCACTTGACTGCCTGCTCCTGGCGGTCCTCCCTTTTATCTCCTCCTCGCAGAGTTAGCCCAGGCTCTCCTTTTTTCACGCATGACTCATCTGCCTTAGTGATTCCACTCCAATCTGCGTTATGGCCTTCCCGTCTCATCTGCACGTCCGCTTTCCTTCCTTGTTCATCTCACTTGCCCGCCTGCTCTTGGCGGTCCTACCTTATGCCTGCCTTCCTCGCCTACTGTCTCTACCTAACCCACACACGGTTCTTTTCCATAGCTCCGTCTATCTCGTGGGATTCGAACCCACGCTTATACCTGGCCTAAGGTGTAACCATGTCTCTACGCTTCCCCTGCGCCACCGATACCGACGAAGACCGTTGGATCAGAATCTTACCTAATTAACAGATTTTAATCAACGTCACGCTTGGCAACCCCAGACTAATTATCTCAAATTACTGGACTCGGCAGTTGGCGAAGGGTGCAAAGCGTTAGATCACGGTTACCCGGCGCCGGATCGCAGGTTTGAATCCAATGAAGGACAATTATGTGCGAGAGGATTGCTAAACGCAAGCGCTGGTCAGCTAAGACTCCCTCCACCATAAAGTCCATCCACGAAACAAACAACTGGTAAACTATACCTATGTATACTACGCATGGACTGGTCATCGGACGACATAATATTGTGCGCGATGTGGTTGGCCGTAACATCGGCCTGTTTCTCCACGGGATAAATTCCTATCCTGACTTATGCAATAGCGTATCAGCCTGCAGCATTGGAAAGCTGGAAGCCTGTGCATTTATGTCTGAATGGAAACTGTTGGCAACCGGGTTTTAATACTTGACATATTCAATTTTGATTATCATATTGTGGCCACTCTGAAAAAAAAACGGACAAACAAAATGTAGAGGACCTGGAGGGCGAGCAGTCATAAGAACACAATAAAATAAATACACGATATAAAATCGGGTAATACCTTTTAAATCAATTTAGGATGTGAGACACTGATCAAAAGGAGATCATGGCAATACTTTATACACACTAGAATTCAAAAAAGAAAAATGTGGTTGCGGTTCTTATATCGTGCAATATTTTTTTAATAGGGAAATCTAAAGTTACATTGGTATTGACTATTGGTAGTGGTATTATATTGGTATTTTCAAATTTGTGGAAATTCCATAGAGCTGGCGATGTTTTTCACTTATATTCTATGTCGCAAGGTGTTTTGGAAACTCTCCGAAATTTCCGTTTTGTGTGTTATTCCTATTCTATGAACGTTTCCTCGACCCTTGACCCCTGGAAAAAATATTATCAAAAAGATACAATGTTTACAACCAAAGTGACTATGGTCACTTTGTTTAAAACCATGCTTGAATATCTATAAATTCCAATTGTTACGTCATTGTTAACTTATTGCTGATTTGTTATTGTCACGGAAATAAACAAACAAGTTGCTGCTCGAGGAAACATCCTGTCATAGCAGAGTTTATGAGATTTTTTTCATACATCTGCATAACCACAAATTATCGTTTGGCTTCAAGTCAGTGTACGAGACTACATATTTTATTGAATGAAAAGGTACATGGTGGCTAAACAACACGAGAACATCATCTATACTAATTGTTTTATTTAATTTATTTTATTTTTTTACTATTTGTATACTTTCCTCTTGAACATAAAATGTTAAAGGTCGTTTAATACTTTTTAAAAGGTCAAACAAATCGGGTCATCTCGGCACGATGACGTCATCCCCAGACGGAACGATCGATGTGTTTGAGCTCATAAATTTATAATCAGTTTTGTTCAAGGCTATTGTAAAGTCGCTGCTTGTACTTTATGTTTCATTCACGGGGCAGTGGTTCTCAATCTGGGCGTTGGGAGATAATTAAGAGTGCGTTACATGTCGATTCCTTTCCAAAAAAAAAAAATAAATATAAAAAAAAAAAAAAAAAAAAAAAAAAAAAAAAAAAAAAAAGATGTGAAAGCTTTGAGACAGCAGGTGTCGAGGGATGGCGGTTTGTGATTTTTAGTTATTCGAGGGTTTGCAGTTGCCTCGACAAAGCTATTTCGGTTTGGAATTTTAGGTTTCGTTATTTTTACGTTTGGCTGTGTGCCAATTCCATTAATGAGTTGATAGACTTAGTTTTAATGCAGAACCAAGTGGAATCTCAGCCGTATTGTTTCTGCCATTCTGAGCTGATTGTCCTGTTGACCGTGACAGCTTGACAAGATACGGTACCGGTATTAAGTTTTACTAGTTTGCTTAAGCAACTGATAATGTATAATAGTCTGTTGCAATATAATAGTAATATTACAAATCAAAGTAGGCTAGTCAAGTCTTGCAGATCTTCTCTTTTCCTGTTATTCGGTTATCTGGTTATTGCGAAAGACTGAAAGAGGGATGGGCCTAAATAAATCTTATTCCAGTATTCTATTTGAACAGTGGAATAAAAAATAGCAACAAAATAATTATGAGTTTGCAAATGGATTTGCTTGGGTTGCATTGCTCATCAAAAACAGTCACTAGGGTGGCTTACCCACTTCGCGGCCACGACCTAATTGCGGCCATTAACTTCGACGATCTAATTAATGTAGAAAATTTATCGAATTGCGACGATAATTCTCAAACGTTACCGTCCACTTGTCCCTCGTAGCTCTGTGAAATTACACTAAAATGCGGTCACAAATAAAAAAGTTACGACCGAAAACCTGACCGAAGAAAAAAAACGGATCATTTTTTCATGTCGCCAACTACCCATTGTCCCATCAAAAAAACTTGAAAATTCATACAAATATAAGAGATAGAGTTGTGTTTCTTTCAACCATCTTTAAATTTTCACGTTTTTACATTGTAAAGGAGGGGGAATAGGGGGGTGCGCATTTCCAATACGTCGATAATATCTTTGCCGACCAATTTGTGACCACCGTGCTTTTGTCTGTTTGATTGCTGTGATGCGGTGCTTTGTATATAATTTGACGAGTTTTGTTCGAAATGACTGTGTTCTTAAAATATATGACGGTCAGAAATGCAATTAGAAGCCCATTTTTTCACGCATGGCTGCGTATGCCCTAGTCTTGACATAGCAGAAACGATGTTTAAGGCTTGAAATCTGTGGTCGCACACTGGTTGTTCGGTCGGCAAATATGTCTTCCGCGTGTCGTACTTTGGTGGTTTGTATAGCTTTAACCCCTGTTTGTAGGAAGGTAATTCGAGGTTTAGCATGTAGAATAAATGCCAATGCACCTACGGTGAACGGGTTCGAAATATTGGTTTCTGTTTTATAGCGGTTTGAATGGAATCGTCAGCAGACTGGCAACACCACCCTACATTTTGAAGTTTTCTTTCAGGAGGAAGTTGATTTAACTGGGTTAATTCATATTGCTGTATTGTTGGATGCAGAACGGAACAGAGCTAGAGAACATTTTTTTGCTAGCTTCACAGAAATCATGGAATATATTTTATGATCGTTATATTCTTTTTACTTCAATGTGTACTGTATTTCGTGCTATTTTTCTTCTGTTTCACGCTTTATTCAGTAGGTAGTAAGACCCCAATCATAGTGATGCATCACCTTTGAAAAACCTTTAGAACACTTGTGCACACTGAAAGTTGCTATTTTTAATAATCATTCACAAATTTAAAAATATTTTCTTGTTCTACAGGGATTTATTAGTAGTAATATCTCACTTGGTTAGGTATTCTTTGATCAAATACATATGAATATTTAGAAGAAAACATTACAACGTTCATTTGGAGAATTGGATTATAAACTGCTGAACTGTTTGGCGTCTTGATTCAAGATGACTGACGCAGGAGAGGCTTCATCGGCAGAATGCAGCATAAAGGTATTGTGTATGTTTATTGACGTTGGTTAGTATCACACCGCCCAATAGCCATTTACGAAGGCCATTTAAATGACGCTTAGAACATTATATTTTTCTCTAATATGATGTCCATATGGGGGAAACCATTAATGTACAGATTAGAACCATATTATCTCCATCTTTACTCCTAACCTTCTGTCCACGTGCCAGCCCGATAGCCATGTATGGAGAAACCGATCAAATGATGATTGATAGCTTTGATAAGATAGATAATTTGTCCTAACTTTGCCATTGTTCCAAACAGTAAATTATGATATACAAGACGAACACACAGCACAGAAATTCAGGGAAGTAGATAAAACTTGAAGATAAGTTCAAGAAGAAATGAGAGTACTACATGGTTAATCTATTGTGACATAGACTATAAATGCAGAAATGTACCACTTTCGACAGAGTAGAGTAAGCAATACAAATAGTAGTTGGTACTATTATATACCCATTCTTATTCCTAGCCTGATGTATATATGGTAGGTCAATAGACCTCTACAGAGAATGCCATTTGAATGATGATTAGGACCACATCTCCATTTTTACCTTGCTATCTATCTGGCAGCTCAGTAGCCCTCTACTGTAGAGCACATTTATTTGAATTTAGGATTTACATATTTATCCCGGGGGAGAAGAAAGCCCTTTTGACGGCTTAATCATATGGCGAACCACGGCCTCTCGTTCGGTTGCCAGTCCAGTTCGGGTATCGGATTAGTTAGCCAGTAATTTGTTTCCGGAAGCATGGACTTGATCAAATAACTGAATAGCGATTGATACCATAGTTCCACCCCTATTCCTAACCTGCTGTCTATATGACAGTCCAGTAGACCTCTACTGAAGAGAACATTCGAATGGTGATTGGACCATAATATATCCTTCCTTATTCCTAACCTGCTGTCTCTATGACAGCTTAATAGCCCCCACAAAACAGGCTTTCAAATGGTGTTTGATGCTATATTATATCCAGCTTCATCTTTTCACTCATTTTTGCAAGCTCTCCTCAAAATACTAACTATGTATTAAAAATTTCTAATGTGGGACTTTCAATCGATTCAAGCCAAAATTATAGATGAAAGTTAAAAGCATTTTGAGGTAATAACACAGTGAGGGATTAGCTATTGAAATTGTATTGTAAAGAATAATCTCAATCAAACTTTCGAGATTTTCAATGGGAAAAATTCTAATTACTGACTTTTCAGAATGGTTGTTTTCCTGACCCTTGATGCCAGGAAAGTTATTTCTATATTTCACAATTGTAAACATTGGTATAAACTAGTTTAGATGTTTCAAATTAACATTTTGATTTAAAATATTCAACCACCTCTTGCATAGAAGTATCGATAGAAAAGTTTGGCATAATCTATCACTGCTATTTCTAGACAACTTTTTGATTACTGCAATTAAACTAAAACTCCAAGTGAGGGAAAGTATAATTAGGGTATTTAATTCATACTTGAATCCGAAACAATACTAAAAACTGACAATGTTTACAACGATGCCAAAAATTTGTCTGAAAGACCAGCAATAGCCTACTCAACAACTGATAAAATTTTCCATTGTTATGTCACTTTTTGCATGTTGCTGATTAGCTAATGTTACGGAAGTAAATAAGGATGTGTTTCGGGAAAAAAGGTCATGGTTCGTTATTCCTGAGCTGTGACAGAAAACCATTTTTTGATGTGAGACCTGTGGACGAAAATCTATAAAATAAACGAACTTCTATTCTTTTCAGGTAATGTGTCGGTTTCGGCCGCTCAATCCATCAGAAAAGACAAGAGGAGATCAATTCTTGGCAAAGTTTCCTTCTGCTGAGCAAGTTACCTTTGGAAGCCCGGTATGAGAAATGTTTTTTCACTTTTTCCACATTAAAAATCTATGCCAATTTCAATTTAATTGAGTTATCGTATAATATAAAGTGGAATATTGTGCTCAAAGTTGGCCAAAACTGATTACATTTAAAATTATATTTTGAATATGAGGTATCAGGGAAGTAAGAGTTCTTACCATATAGTGTATATTCAATATTTTGAATTCAAAAAGACGTTTATTAAAAAATATCGAATATATTCTAATTTGAGTATTGCTCATTGAAAAGGCAAATAAAATTGTTTGTCTCGGGCGTGCACAAAAGTGAAATAGACAGTTATTTGATAGGTTTCTGATATTTTATAATTTGAGAAATCTCCCTAATTAAATGAAAGGGTTTCTGTTTCTACTGTATTTTTATATCAATTATTTTTAACCTGCCTGTTGTATGCAACCCAATTTACTTTATGTATAGTGTGGGCATGGTGGCCTAGTCTAGGGCTACTCAACTGGCGTACCCCGGTCCGAATCTGAACCGCACCTCAATCTTTATTTTGAATCATTAGCCCGATTTTTAACGTTTCATTTTATAAAATGGCTTTTATTGTTTTGAATATATATGAAAAGAACTATAACACCATAATAAACAATCTTGATTAGCTGATAATCATTGACCGGCCGAGGAAGTGGGCGTTAATAAAGGATGCCGAAATATAATTTCTGGAAACACCGGACCCACATAATTTTGTAGTTTTGTATGCGGATCTTCGGTAAATACAGTTGGGTGCTCCCGAAGTATGCGAACCAAGATGGCGGACATCGGAACGTAACATGGGTAACAGGTTAGGGTTAGACGATAATATTTTTCCAATTTTCCTTATTTTAGTCCTATTATCAGTTTGAAGACTAGCCAAGAGCCTCTCGTAGTATTTATACCTAAAATTATGGCCTAACCCTAACCTAGTACACATATTACATTCCGATGTCCGCCATCTTGGTTCGCATACTTCGGGAGCCCCTATAGTTGAGTAGCCCTGGCCTAGTGGTTACCAGTAAATATGATTACATATTTCGGGATCAATGTCCATGCCATGCCCGCCACTTCACCCTGGATATAATGAATTATGTAGCCGATGTCAAACTGAAAACATTTCGATCTTCCCAAACTACGGCTGCCTTGTACAGAGAAAAGTTTTATAAATACTTCATAGGAAAAATTTATGATATTCAAAATATTATTCCAGAATGTATTCGTAATAGTAAAAAGAATAAAAAAGAATCTTTTTGGTCATCCTTGCTCGCAATTGAACTTTTCACAATGTACGTCAATGTTGTTTATGTTTTTGAGTTATATTACCATAAAAAAGTGATTTTCTCCTATGGATTATTTCATCATTGAAATTATTTCACATCGTTGCCATTGCCGCACTGACGATTATTCGATTCAAACTTTGCCTTTGGGCCTCTCTATGTTTGGAAATACTAAACTTGTAAGAGGATTTCCAATATGACTGGAATTATATATTTGACATAGTAAATTCATTATTTGGTAAGGACTAATTTGAAAATTTGGCAATTGAAGTCTAATCAGTAGTTTTTTATACTAAAAATACATATTATATGAATAAAATAATGAAAAAAAACGGCCTTTTAAGGCGAAGAGAAACAAAACAGACAAAGTAACACTATTTTTCTGCCTCGACTCATCAGGTGGTAATATTGGAAAACCCTGATTTTTAGCACTAAAAATTAATGTAGACTTATTAGCCAGAAAGTACGGTATTTTAGAATGTATTTGAAATAGTAAATTATTTGGTTTGACCAATCCTTGCGTAAACATCAATTTGGTCCCATGTTCAGATTTCCATAAGTGAGCAAAATTTGTGTATATTTTATAAATGTTATGTAATGTCCACTACCTATAATTTGAAAGTCTCACGTTGTGACCAAAAACCTGAATAGGTTACATATTATTTGGTAAACAAACTCAATTCGCAATATATATAAAATATAATATGATTCAAGTCAACAACATTATTTTAAAATGTATTTGGAATATTAAATGATTTTGTTTTATCCATCTTTGCTCCAAAAATCCATTTGGTCCCATATCAGCATAGGAAACTATTTTTTCAGAAATGGACTTTTTAAAAATGGAAATGGACTTCAGACTCGTTAAACCTACTGTCACTATAGATCAACGGTTTCCAACTTGGGGCCCGTGGCTTCCAATGGGGACACTATGCTAGGCGCAAAACTTATTTTACTTTCCCCTTACAAGAAAACTCGGTTCTTTCTAATTTCATTGCTTGATGAGGTTATTTCACAAGATGTTATCACTATGTTGAGCATGAATTGTTTGAACATTACAGGATTTGGAATCTAGGAATCAAAATAACACAATAAATATGAACAGGAGTTAAAATTCTCCAGAAGGGGACTATTTGTTTATTGGTATAAATTGATGTTTTATTGAACACAAACAATACTTAACATAAACAGATCAGTTGTCACCACAAATAACAGAATATAAAGTTAGACATAAGACAGATGTTTCCTCTGCTACGCCAAAGTACTAAATGACCCCTGGAGACCAGCATGGCAGTATTTATACCCAGGAAGCATGCTTCAGTGGTTTTACCCACGTGCTGTGCTGTCATTGGTCAGTTGAAGAGTGAGAATAGAATTAAAGTACAGTTATCTCAGGATGACAATCACCTGGATAAAATGTAAATGAGAACACACAAGTTAACACCAAGGGCCGTCTTTTGGTCAGCTTTTCAAATCTGTACTCGTTTTAGTTTTGATTCTAGGTCAGTGTGTTATGTTCATAACAAAAATTTGATTTCTTCAAATGTAAACGTAAACTACTTTGTGAAACCATGTGAGCAAAATTCTTTGAGGAATACTTCATAAATAGTCCACTAATTTTCATTTTATTTGCCCATTCTTGCTTCAAACATCTGTTTGGTCCTATATATAGGGCTTTATAAGTTGAGGAGAGCTTGTGGCTACAGGTCCTATTATTGTCATAGCACTGCATAATATGTTTTAAATTAATTTTCAGATTTTTGTTTAAAAACGCAATCTGAAAATCCACTGTGGAATGTCAGCACACAAATACTTTGTAATGTCCACTACTTAACATTTTATACCGGTATAATTCATGTAGAAAGAATCACAGCCTCGAGGCGAAAGTTATGTTGTGATATATCGATGACCTTAAAAGATGTCATTTGATCAACTTAGGTAGTGCATTATCGTCTCTTATCTGGCGTTTTATGTCAGTCACATTACGGCTAGGAATGCTGGTAAATGAATAGTAATATGGGTATGCTGTAGAACAGTGGTTCCAAACTGTATTGATCTGTGGCCTCCTTCCAAAGACTTTCAATACTTGTGCCCCCTGTGTATAAGTATTTCTAAATTATTCCTAAATTCAAAAATTTAATATTTCGAATTTTTTTCAAATATTCGATTCAATTTGGACATTCCTGATGACAAGCCAATAAGTTTTATCCGCTCTGATCTGGTGCTGTATGTCAGTCACATTATGGTTAGGAATTTTGATATGTAAATAGCTTGAATGTAAGTTGTTTTTATGCTCTGTAATCATTTTCAATGCAAATTATGATTTACCGGTAAGATGATTCTGGAAAAATTCAAAACTATCAATGTTATTTCATAATCAATCATTCAAGTACTGGGATGATAGAAACATCAATATTTTCTAAGAAACAAGACATTGCTTGTAGGAAAAATATGAAGTGTTCCAAATTTTACTCAAAATTGACGCAAAATTAGACACATTCGATTTTTTCCTTGTGAAATATGTGCATTCAGAACAGTGTTTTTATTCCCAAACCACGGCTGTGGGCCAAATGCGGCCCAAGCAACGGTTTAATATGGCCCGAACTTGAATGAAATAGGTAAACATTTTATGTTTTTACCTTCCGTGCTCTAGTAACTGCCAATTGTTATGTTATTATCATAGTTTGAGTATGTGTATATTCGTAAGTCGTAACAATTCAATCATATCGATAGCTTAATTCTACATACTGGTATCAACCTATACCCGTTGCGGGCACTCTTTCTCTCAGCTCGAGAGTATCCTTCCACTTCTAATTTTGGTCCCCAGTTAATCAACTAATTTAGAATCTTCCGAATCAAAATGAATTTTGAAAAAGAATTCAAAATTCCTCATTAACCTTAATAAAACAAATAGCAAGTAGTTGGTATGTCATAAAAAATCGAAGCAATTATCAAATTATGCATTCAAGGAATTTAAACAACCATAAAAGACATTAACCAACTGTTATGTAATGACCCAATAGAACTTCATTTAATTTATTTATTGTTATCACAAACATTTTTCTTTTGTCTTTAAGAATTTCTTAGACATCTGGAGATTTATTGCATTTCGCCTGGGGGCGTGAAACTGAAAAATTTAAACTTGAGGTCACTAATCTGCTTAAAATTTTGGAATTTTATTTCTAGTAAAAGTTTTCAAATTATGTACGATACTTTTTGGATGTGATTTCATCTGTTTACTATCTGAATATCTTATAAATCAGTGGTTTCCAACTGGGAGTTTGTGCTCCCCCCCGAGGGGGCACAGAGCAGTTTAAGAGGGGCCCCGATACAAGGCACCGAATTGATTTCATGCGATTTTGTCTGCTTGAAATTTTGGTGCTTTTATTTCTAGTTAAAGTTTTCAAATTATGTACAATACCATCTGTTTACTAAGCATCTTATAAGTCAGTGGTTGCCAATTGGAGGTTCGTGGACCCTTTGGGGGACAGGGCAGTTTAGGGGGGGGGGGCACGATACAAGGCACTGAATTGATTTTAATGCAATTTTGTCTGCACACTGCTCCTTCCTTGAAATATAATCTCCAGCCCTCTGTAGGTTAATTCTAGTCCCAGGGCATTCAGCATGTATTCAATATAGGCTCTGATGTTTAAGCGACTAGGCCAGGGGTTGGCAACCTTTTGTCGCTCACTGGCCAAAATAAGGTTTGCAAGTCATTGCCAGGCCGCACATATTTTTTGAGAGTTGAAAACCGAACGAATGGTACTTTTTATAATGAAAATCAAGCAGTGATACATCTCTCGAATAAAATATAGATTTATTTCCTCATTGCATCTCAAAAAATCCCATTTGAATATTCTCGGCGCCATTGAACCCTTTGCACTCAGCATAAACTTTTCTGCGTTTTTTTGCCATTTGTCTAATCATAATTAAATTATAGGCGCATTAAACGAGTAATTGTGAATAATATACTTGTTAGGTTATAATATAATTTAGTCTACACGTGTCTCGCAATAAATTCTGTTACGTAAAGAATATAATCGTCAAAACAGCTGTTTTGTTACTATAATTCAGTGAAGCGTCGCAGGCCGGATTATAGTACTCCGCGGGCCGTGGGTTGCTGACCCCTGGACTGGGCTATTGCTTTTTATCGTCTTTTATCCAAATTATTTTTCTTTTTTTCAGTCTAGAACATACACGTTTGACAAAGTCTTCAACGAAACGACGTCACAAGAACAAGTATATTTAGCTGGGGCTAAACCGATTGTGAAAGGTAAGGACATATAACACATAATCTTTGTTGGTTTGCACTTACAATTTTATCTAGCATTTCGTGTTGCATGTTTTATCCACCGATTCAATAATGTTCTATGCAGGTTTATCCAAATGGTAAAATGGAGAGGTTTCAAGCCTAACAATTTAATTAGAAATTTTAAATTTATCTATTCAATCCAAGAGTCTTGCTGCACACTTACACAAAAGACTCTTGAATTGAATAGAATAGGTATTTTTACTCTTGCTATAGCATCCTTGCGTATACGCATACGAATCCACCTGCGCAAGCAAGAAAAGGTAGTTAGTTTCACGTAACCCCAGCTGTTATTTAAATTTATCTACTTGATAACTTGTCAGGGGACATTTAATTTGTTCAGCTGGAATGAATTTAATGTATGATCACTTGATATATGAACAAAAACCACTTGTCATAAATTTATATGTAATGTTGGATTTACAGGATCTCTTTTGTGTTTATTACTGCCATATTAAAATTTATTGGAGGCCCACTAGAAAATGCTCAGCAGCCTACGATTAGGCTGTGGCCCACAGTTTGCCTACCACTGGTAAAGGTTGAGTTTTTGTTCCACCCTCTCTGATGAACAGAGATAAGATGGGCTATAACCAGGGTTACCATATCATGCTTATTTCTATAATTTGTGCTTATTTTTGAGTTGCGTGCTTATTTTGTCTTAGATATGTGACATTTAGGGTAGATGGGCTTTCATTGAAAAGGCACAGACACCCTTTGGGTTGTTGTTTCCTGTTGAAAATGTCGAATGCTGGATTTTTTTATGTGTATTGTGTGCACTTTTCTATGTGGCTTCTTACATTTCAGAGGTTGCATGGCTGGGTATAGACTTGTGTATGATTTCTTTCAAATTCATTATGTGTTCCGCAGTTGTTAAGTACCTCCCCTCCCCCACAAAAAAAAATAAAAATACCCATTCGACGCCCGTGCCTATTTTTGGCTCTAGGTGGATGGTAACGCTGGCTATAACTTAAGTTATGCAACGCTATGATGGACAGAATCAAGAAGTAGAGACCACTAAATTAGCGATAGGGCAATAACAAGCAGTACCCAAAATTCCAATTCTTCATTCCCTTTTCTATTTCTTCACACCACTTTACTAATTTCGAGCTCTTTATTGATGAACCCCGACCGGAAATAAACAGAATCATAGAAAAAAGATCAAAAGTTTTAATGGTGATGCAGGAATAGGATAGCACCCAAAATATAATTTCCATACATTTAAGGCAAACTTGTATTTTGCTCAAATCTAGATTAAATCTCAAATCTAGATACACAATTCGCATTTATAATTTTCGTATTTCAGGCCTCCTATTACGGTAATGCATTGGTCTTATTCCTCACAATTCCTGCTCAAAACTAATGAATAATTTACATTGCTTCTTTCCAGCTGCCTTTCAAACTGCGCCATCGCAATATTAATAAGTGTTCCCTTTGGGCATTTAAGACTTTCTATACAAATACTTTTAACGCTTTTTTGAATTGCTTGAAAGTGAAATTTTTCGGCAAATTTTTCTGGCTTTTGTTTGATCAAGTAGTTTGAATCTATCGACATCATTTTTTTTGGATGGTGGTTTGTGGTCATAATAGCCACGATCACATGAAACACTACAAAGCCAGGTTTACCTTCCAGTTTTCTAGTGTATATCTGTCTATTATATGAACCTTTAAACCAGGGATGAACAAAATTTTTATTAACAATTTCAATGTCAAATTATAGTTTTATCTGTTTATAGAAGTCAATAGAATGTTATGTTATATTGGATGTCCCTTTACAGTTTCAATTTTGTTATAAAGTCAGTTCTCAATATACCATATCTTAACCAGGTTTGTTGCTTTTTAATCAGTAATTGTTTTAAGTATTTTCACCTCATTCAATACATCTGTGAGGGCCAAAACAATATAAGGTATCGATAAATTTCATTTGCAATTTTATAAAATTTTAAGACTTCATGGACACCCTATATTATGTCTGTTATAGAAGCAGAATTCAGAAATCGTTTTATGATACGCGGTCAATAAAATTTCTTACGCATTCTGCATTCTGTAAAATTTTCAAGGCTAAGGAATAACAATTATATTTGCAATTCAATAAAGAGCAACAGAAAATAACTTGAAATCGGTGTATAAACATGATAATGCTGAAAGATGACAATGTTTCATGTTTTTTTCATTTTTTGGAGTTACCTTCCCCCCCCCCCCCCTATTCTGTTTTTTTTGTTCGTCTGATTGTCAGATAAGGACAGCCTAGAACAAGGGTTTTCAAACGATGGGGCTCGCTTCACAAGGGGGGCATACACAATTTTTTGAGGGGGGGAAGCTAATCAAAAATAGAAAAATTTGTTAAATTTGATCTTGCTCGCCTTATTTTGGGTATTTACACATTTATCCACGTATTTTTAACGTGTTTTTGATATAAAACATACTTTCGCTTTACTATTCGTTATTTGTAGCTTATTGTTGGCTAATAATTTTTAAGGGGGGGCGCGAGATTGACAAATTCTAAGAAGGGGGCGTGGCTTAACAAGTTTGAGAACCACTGGCCAAGAATGAAAATATTCTAAATTATTCCTAAAATATGAGCTCACGGTATTGGTCATAAATAATCAGTGGTGCTATTTGGAAGTAAATTCTTAGCTCTTAGCTCGAGATATACTATTTTCTTCCTTTGTTTTTTTTACTTTCTAAATCTTTTTTCTATATCTATATTGACAATGGCCTTTTCTCCTTTCGTTACTTCAATCTTAAACTCGATCAATAAATTGTAAATTTTTTTTTTGTTCATTTTTTTTCCCCGTTTTCTAAGCATTGCTTGTTTGTTTTAGTTCCGAGTTTGTTTAGTTTTTAAATTTTATTTGGTTTTGGCTGGTGAAAATGTAAAAATAACTTAAGTGTAGAAGATGAGTAGTTTTTTTAAGAATCACGTAACCGCTGGTCGGTAACGGCTTCCTCCACCATCAAGTCCATACATCTGAAACAAATAACTGGCAACTAATTCCATACCCGACATGGATTGGTAACCGTACGAGAGGTCGTCGTTCGCCATATGATTAAGCCGCCTTCCTGTACCCGGGATGAATATGTACCGTAAATCTTATATTTTTATCCTATATATGTCTTGATAAGGCACTTTGCTTCATTTAGCTTCAAACCATGGTTAGAATGGTATTGCAATGGATATGGTGTTAGACACGAGGTTTTTAAAACCACACAGTTCTCACTTCCTCTACAAATGGGCCACAGAGCAGTTAGAGGGGTCCATAATGATAGGCTCAAAATTAATTTTATAAAAATTTTGTTTGTATACTTTTTCCTTATAAGTAAATTCCCATTTCTGTATTATTATAAATACCACTGGAATGATGAACAGGGCTCTATGATGGCTAAAAGCCTCTTGGAGCCGAGAGCCATATAAGATTGGGAACCACTGCACTAGACTCTGAACAAATAGCCATTGTTATATGCTGACCTTGGAAAATGATATTTTCTATTCAGCATAGATTATACAACACCCTTTTGGTATGTTTCAGGGTTTTGGTACTGAACCTCTAAAATAAATATCATGACAATTCTAGAATATATTTTTTTTAATTTGTATCACTCTTGGAATTGGAATTATGGTAGATATACAATGATTTGCGCTTATTTTTTACTAAACATAACCAAATTCATTAAATTTTTCGATTATTAGGATGTATTCGAATATGATAGTTATTGTTGGAATTCTAAAAATTTATTTCTCAATTTTCTTACTTTGTTTTTTACCGTATTTTGTCCAGTCTCTTTCTTTTGTCGGTCGAAACTTCTTCTTGGGGAACACTGTTTTAGTCATTCCAATATATATTGATCATGAAAGTTAAATCGAGTGCAGAACTGGAAACAATATCCCAAGTCTTATTCAATATTTTTTTTTTCTATGAGCCCTTCATGTTTTAGCTATGAAACGAGCGCCCCAGAAGTATGTATACCTATATGGATATAACTAATTTTGTTCGCCTACTTCACATCAAGTTGTGTGAATGGACTGAAACCTATGGGCAGGGGGGATATTCACTTGGCTAACACAGACAGTCCCCGAACTCGTAATAGAACTAAAATAAGGACGATCTGAATAAAATTATGGCCCAACCCTAACCTGGTACATATACTATCTTACGCTTTTAAAAAGGTATTCATTGAATCACATTGATCTAGGATTTCTAATTTGGTAACACAAATTATAGCGATCAAAAAAAAAAAAATTTAAACAATAATTTAGAGTTCTTTTATGGAGTTTATCTGTGCATTGTGCCTATTAAGTTGGATCTAGTTTAAAAATATTGTTTTCTGGAGTTACCATATATCCTCGCATATAACCCGACCTCCTAAAAGGTGAATTTATAAAAATTTCGGCCTGACAATCGTATGCTCTTAACGTGACAACTTAGCATGGTTTGGAGTGTAGCTGTTGGGAATTAAGTTAGCATAATGTCATTTCGTTCAGGATTCATTAGTTGGGTCCTAAATTAAAATATTATGTGTGAAGTTAAATGAAAAAGATACTTTTCCTGTCAAATTTGTCAATTGTTCGATGACAATTGTTCTAATTAAAAAATATTTTTCAAACAATTTTCAATTCATTAAATTTTTCTGATTTTACCAAGTTTCAGGTCTGAACTGTTGATGGGGGCTAGCTATTTCCATTCACTTTTTTCCATTGTTTTTTATATTGGCCTTTGCTGCTGCCTTGGTTTTTTTCACATTCCTGGTAGTTTCCTTGATGACTCCAACAGCAACAGTCTGTCCAAAACAGTTTGCCCAAAATTTTTTATTTAACCTTGCATTTACCATATTCTCTTGAAAAGCAAACAACAGGCACAGACACTAATATTGATTATTTTATGCTTCTTCCAATCCATCAAGTCTTATTGATCTTAATAGATTATTTAGGTAAGCGAAGTTCTGACAGTAAAAAGGTTTCAGAATAAGTTAATGGAAACTGGTGTAAACTGAAGTTTAAATAAGAACTCTAGCTCGCTAACGAAACCTATATCGAAAAAATTTTTTCTAAGAATTTTGGAAATGTAGGATTTTGTCCTGCAAACCGTTTTTTCTACCCATACTGACTTTAATAGCAGCTCTTGATTTTTGTACAAATATTTGATGGCTTTTAGATATTTGATAAGAACATCAACATATGATATATGGTATTTTGCCGTAATTGTCAACGCTTTTCATCTTCGCTTAAAAATGACCTTGTAATGCTGCGACTGATATGTGCTACCATTTTAGAAAGAACCGGAATTTTTCCGGCTCAGCATTGCCTCCCAAACTTATTACACCAGGGGTAAGGTTGGGGGCATGGGATTTGGACCCAAGATTTCGCGATTCAATCGAAGTCTGGTTACCCACTAGGCCACCCATCCCACCCCACCACGGCACCACCTGTATTTCACCTGTATTTATACTTTTTGAGTAGCTCCTAAAATATCAATGGCAGCTTATCTGTTGCTGATTTAAGACCTAAGGTATAAAAATAACGTTTTGTAAAAAAAGGTCACTTTTTGTTCCACATGAGGTCAATGTCTCTCTACTGGGCTACGATTCTCTATGATGACACTATTTTCAAGGATTTTTTGCCATTTCTTCAAATTTCAAACTTTAAAGACACTTTGGAAAATGGAATAACTGTTTTGTGCTTATTTCTCAATATCAACATTATTTGGCAACATTTTTCTCAACAATTTAATTTTAACCACTTATGGAATTTTAAATACACATAGCGTTTCAACTGTCAAACTATCAGAATAGACACTATAGGCAACGCTTTCATTTACATTATTGATTTTTTTCTGTGAAGAGTGCTAGAAAGTATTCAATACAACTTGTACTTTTATTGAAAGTTAACAAGATTTAAACACAGATTTACCAATGTTCAACGATATCTGCAGATTTATTCTAAATGGGCCTCATTTCATTAATCGGTGCTCCCGAAGTATGCGAACCAAGATGGCGGACATCGGAACGTAACATGGGTAACAGGTTAGGGTTAGGCGATAATTTTTTTCCAATTTTCCTTATTTTAGTCCTGTTATCAGTTCGAAGACTAGCCAAGAGCCTCCCGTAGTATTTATACCTAAAATTATGGCCTAACCCTAACCTAGTACACATATTACATTCCGATGTCCGCCCTCTTGGTTCGCATACTTCGGGAGCCCCCATTAATCTCTAGTCCACATGCGAGCTTTAATTAAGATTTAAAAGATTTTTAATCTCCACTTTATCTATCTTATTTCATTATTTCACACTAGACCAGCAGTTCCTAAGCTGGGACCTGTTGCCTCCCAAAGTAGCCACAAGGCTGTTATAAGAGGCCATAATGATAGGCATTTAAAACTAATCATAATTAAATTTCGTTTGTATGCCTTTTCCTTATGATAAAATTCCCATTTCTTCATAGTCCCATACTATAAATACCACTGGACTGATGAACACGGGGGAGCCATGTCTTTTAAAACCTTCTGGAAAGGGGCCGCGGGCCACAATTGGATGGGAACCACTACATTGGTTTTTGGGGTGCATGTCTTATAATAATATATTATTTTAGAATGTTCTAGAACTGTAGGTAATTCGGTTTCCTAATACCCGATCTGAATATATAGGTTGTTCATAAAGTCGTTCATAAAATTGCGAAGAGAATTTATCGATACGATATAAGTTTTGGCTCTCACAGATGTATTAAAGGAAGTAAAAATACTTGAACAATTACTGATTAAGAAACAACAAACCTGGTTAAGATATATTGAGAACTGACTTCATAAGAAAATTGAAATTGTAAAGAGACTTTATGGACACCCTGTATAGCTTTGTGAAATGAAAATACAAATTTCTTCTTATCTTACAAGTTAGTCTTTCTCAAGTTTAGATCAATCAGTTAAATAATCAATAATTAAGTTAATCAATTAAATTACAGTAATCAATAACTTTATTTCTGATAACGAAACTTTCTTGAACTTCTAGCCGTGAAATTAATCTTTAAAACAATCTTAGTTGATCAATAGTGACATCATAGAGTGTGTTATTGTGAGAGAACAATCTAAATTATTTATGTACTTGAGGGGATCTTTCTGAAATATTTATAAAGAACCGCGTGTGTATGTGAAATAAAAAAATTAAGATGAATTACTTTTTTGACAAAAAATTGTTTTTTTTTCTTTCCATTTCCAGTGAATTTTAATTGTTTATGTTATATTTGGTATTGAAGTGTTGCTCAATAGTAATTGTATATGTGATAAGTATCATAGCGTAAAAACTTGGAAGCAATTTTGCTTAAGTAAAGCCACACTACGATTTCAAAAAGAACGTTGATGGCAAACAGATAATAATTTTGAAATAATGAATTAAATAAAAAGGAAATAAATGTTATGTAAAATGATTTTTTATATTTTGTTTTGCATATTTTATTCTTGCGTCTATAGAAGCAGTACATGCCCTTTAGTACATATCCATTTTGAAGATTTCCTTGGGTCGCGAGATTTTATAAAGTTTATTTTTTTACAAATTTTGCGTCACTTGAAAAATCACTGCTCTATATCTAGAAAGGGTAAACAAATTGGATGATCTAATATTATGAATGTATTCTTGATTAATATTTATTAATATTGAATACACCAGGAGTGGCCGACATGTCGATCGTGCCTTATCGACATGCCTGCAAGGAATATGTCTTCAACCAATATTTAGCATCGTTCGTTTAAACATGAACATTAAGCAGCGGATTCTGTCAAAATTGAACCCGCCGTACCAAATGGGGAGAAGTTTTATTCCGTATGAGCAATCCCACGAGTCCTTTTTTAAGTTCAGGCAACTACTCCAACTAAAACCAAAAAACTGTTGTTCTGTGACATCTAATCGATTAATTCTCTATCTTTCAGATGTTCTTGAGGGCTACAATGGAACTATATTTGCGTATGGACAAACATCGAGCGGAAAGACACATACTATGGAGGTAACTTTTCACATAGATTTACATAAACTTTTCAACGATCTAGTTAGCCCACACAAAAAGTTAAAAATGCAGTTAGCACATAGCCTTACAGTAATAATGGTACCAGGCGAAACAGCTGTTGCACAATCTTTCTATAAAATGTTTTGGATTTTTGATTTACTCAGTATTCTCCACAGTCCATAAGCAACTTAAGAAAAATTCCATACACCTTTATTTAGACCAGGAGTGCACAACACAGGGCACGCGTGCCAAATTTGGCACGCCATACGCTCAAACGTGGCACGCGAACGGTTTAATAAAAAATATATGTATTTAATATATACATTAAAATATCACGTTTATATCAAAATCAGCAGTTTTTCAGGACATTAAATTGCTTCCATAAATTGATATTCAGTATTATGTATTATTATTGAAATTCGTTAGGTTTACGGGAATTAATTTACAATACAATTGTGCGTTGCACTTGACAAGATTATTTTGAAAAATTTGGCACGTGTCCTCATTTGAGTTATTCACCCCTGATTTAGACCACTATGTCCATTTTAATATTTTCATGATTTCCCTGATCTCAACAATTTTCATCTTACCCAGGGTATCCTTCATGATGAAAGTCTACAGGGCATCATTCCGCGTATCGTCGAAGATATTTTCAATCATATTTATACCATGGATGAAAATCTGGAATTCCACATCAAAGTTTCCTATTTTGAAATCTATTTGGACAAGATCAGAGATTTACTGGATGGTAAGGTTATTTTATGATATGATAAGCTTTATCCTGACGAGGAAATCTGATAAGTCATCCTGGTATAGCGAATTGCACTTCTTAAATAGACCAGTGGGTTAATAATGGATATTGCAATAATCAATGATTTAGTTGTTAGGTATGTATGACTTTTGGTGGCGGAGCTAGCCACCATAACTGGCCAAACAATGGCTGCCATAACTGGTCAGCGGTTAGTTTATGAAAATCTGGAATTCCACATCAAAGTTTCCTATTTTGAAAGATTTATCTTGACAGGGAGAGCTGATAAGTTAACGTCATCATTTAGCAGGGTGTAACCAGGAATTTTCAGAGGGTGGGTCCGAAATTTTTAATTGCCGAGTTATTAACAGCTAGTGGTTCTGTGCAGGGCTGGAAAACATGGGGTTCACAAGTCTTAAGATTCTAAAAAGCGTTTCAACCCATGAAAAAATGCTATTATGTCAGATAGAATTTGTTTTTTACATTTTAATAGGAGGGTTACATTTAAAAAGGGGGTTCTGAGAGTTGAGACCAGAGTCCTATTTTTAACTAAATTATCTAGAAATATCTAATGCTGTTTTAATTTTTATTATCCGAAGCAGTGGGTATCAACCTTTTTAGTGTAGCAGGAGCCTATTGAAACATTCTAGTGTCTCAAGGAATCCATACCAGCCTACAGATTTCAACATTTTTGTAAATTCTGAAAACGAGAGGCTTTTCATATGTATTAAGCACAAGGGTATTAGATATACAAATATCCTCGCATATAAGTCAACCCCTAAAAACAGTCCCAAAACAGTGAATTTAAAAAAATTTGCATGTAAGCCGACCCTACAAATAGTAACATGTCGTATGCAGTACATACTATGCACCTATCACAGTAAGAAATGTCTTAAAATCCTTTAAATTCATCCTCGCTATTACTGTCAAACTACCCAAAGAGATTTTTTTCAGTCCTGAGTTACAAACAGATTTTCATTTAATCCTCTCTTATATCACATGCTTTGGTTTATTATTAATAATGAGAGCATTATGCCAATTAATTAGTTTTATATTCGCTCAGTATGACTTCAGTATGCACGATATAGGTAACTGGATATGCAGTTACATATTGTGAGACAAGCAACAGATAGAGTGTTGCATGCCCACAATACTAGTTTCATTGCCGGCATTTTTTTCTGAGAGTTATGTTCATTGTATGCTTTATTAGAAGTTGTAGTTTGGAGTTTTTTAGTATTCTAGAGCTTTGCCAATTCAGAAATTGGCAGCTTGAATTTTCGTAGTAGCCTGCACGAACTTTTTTTCAAAGCGTAGTTGTGAAAAATGTTTCATGAAAAACACAACAAAAAGAGACATTTATAGAGATTAATGTCAGCTGAATTTTGCCTTATATTTGAGATTGCTAGTATTTTTGTAAAAGTGCTTGGAATGGGTCTCATATCTGAATCAGATTTTTGTAACAACTGGTGTGTAGTTTTCCAACTTGTATTGCAATTTACTGTTCTAGTATTTGTGAAAAACTTCATTGGTAAGTTCATTACATATGCTTGTGTGTGTGTGAATTTTTTAAGAGGGGGTTCTGAAATGTCTAATTGCCAGTTATACCATATCTGCTAGCGTGTCTGGCCGAAAAAAATGGGTTTTCAAGCCCCTTGCGAGTCTAAATAGAGTTTCAAGGTGCGGAAAATTGCTAATTATGAGTCTGAAGAATGCTTTTTTTCACATTTTAAACAAGGGGTTTCTGTCCCTCACCATACCCTTGTATATATTAGTGGTTGCTTTAATAGTGCATTTTTGGAAGGAAGTATGGGGGGGGGGGGGGTTAAAACACTAATTGCAAAGTTAGGCTGGAACAGCTGGCAGGAAAATGTGGGTTTTCAACATTCTTTGGTTTAACCACAAACCCTACCGTTAACAGAAATAGTTCTCACTAAGAGAGAGCATGTCATGAGGTCGCGGCATAGTCCAGTCATGGTCACAGTAGAACGTGGATAATTGATACGCTACAAAAATAACGTAGCGAAGCTCGAATACGCGCTGCTGATACAATTTTTTTTTTCCAATTTTAAAAATGGGGGTTCCACCCTGCAACCCCCCCCTGGGTACGTCCCTGCCCTTATAGATCAGTTGCTGTTTCTTACGAGCCGTATACAAAGCAAATAAAGACTTCCCACTTACTTTTCAGCCTCCAAGACTCATCTGTCTGTTCATGAGGACAAAAATCGAGTTCCTTATGTGAAAGGATGCACCGAACGATTTGTCGCATCACCTGAGGAAGTTATGGAGACTATTGATGAAGGAAAGTCAACTAGACATGTTGCTGTGACAAGTGAGTAATTTTTTTTTGGCAAGTGGGGAGGGTTTTATGTGGGGGGACAGAATAATTCAAATATACAAAAAGCATATTTGAAATTTTCTCTTGAGGCAAGGTTTTGCTCCGTAAAGGTAAGAAGGGCTTCTAGTTATAGACAACTAAAGTTATTTGTTGGGCGCTCCAGAAGTGTGTGTACCAATATGGAGGTAACTAATTTTGTTTGCCTACTTTACATCAAGTTGTGTAAAGAGACTGAAACCTATGGGCAGGGGGGAATATATCTCCTGTACACAACTTGATGTAAAGTAGGCGAACAAAATTAGTTACCTCCATAGTGGTACGTGCATGTACTGATTCCCAAGAATGCAGATAAACGTTAACTTAACACAGAGTTTATTAGCTCTTTACTTTAACACAGACAAAACAAAAGTGACCAGTAAACAATACCAGACTAAATAGGTGCAGTAATTATAGGTGTAGACAAAGTAATCATTGATGTGAACACACTGTCTAAAGTAATTAACACAATATTACTACAGTGCACTTCTGGAGCGCCTGTATATTTTATTATCTTTTATCTATTTCTTATCATTTGTTTCAGACATGAATGAGCATAGTTCCAGAAGTCACTCCATATTTCTCATCAACGTAAAACAAGAGAACACAGTTACTGAAACTAAGCTTACTGGGAAACTATATTTGGTGGATTTGGCTGGAAGTGAAAAGGTACACAGTGGATTGTAGTTAAGAGCGTTTGTTATAGGTCTTGGGTTTCAAACTATATCCCTGATGGTTTGAAAAAATTGGGTTTGAAATCTTGGATCGGAAAGATTCTTATCCTTATAATGACAATGTTAGCTTTTCAAATCAGGGTTGCTTTTTTCTTGAACCATCTTCAGAGATAAGTGTGAAATTATTTAATAATAAGATGTGCAGCTTCGATGGCTCGGTGCATTAATCGGCAAACTGTGGGCTGCGGCCCAATCGTGGGCCACTGAGCCTTTCCTAGAGGGCCTCCAATAAATTTCAATTATGGCACTGATACCCAAAAAGTTCTATAAATCAAACATTACATATAATTTTTTGTCAAATGGTTACGTTCATAAATCAAACAATTATGCATTACGTTCATTACAACTAAACAAATTGAATGCCCTTTAAGAAGTTTATTATGTGGTTAAATTTAAAATTTCCAACAAAATTCTTGCCTATTTATTTTTCTCTTTATGCCTCACTTAAAAAACTTTGCCGACTGTTGGCGTAGTGATTAGGATTGTGATACTTAACCAATTTGGGCAAACCGTATCATCTCTTTACTGTGTGATAGTAGCTTATCTTATCTTTCTAGCTCATCTTTAGCGTTTCTTTTATTGCACTATAGACATCATTCGATCTTTATTTCTCCGCAGGTTGGCAAAACAGGAGCAGAAGGCACGTTACTTGATGAAGCAAAGAATATCAATAAATCTCTCTCTGCTCTGGGAAATGTCATCTCTGCCCTAGCTGATGGAAAGGTAGGATTTTGATTGGAGGAAAATATTTTCTTTTAATTTAAAGAATATAGTTTGGTGGTTTTATGCAGTGATTGGTTATTAAAAGACATTTTAACTTTAGTATAATGGATGCATAACTATAATATGTAGTCCAGTAAGTTACTAATAACTATAAGTTTTTACATTTTTTCAAAGCTATGACTTTTTAAGTTTTTAACCGAAAATGAGAACAATACCTATAAAAAATGCAAGTTATCGCTGATGTTGTATATGCCACATAGGTTTTATCCTTGGACTAGGATGTCAGCGAACGCAAGACTTTATCACAAATATCACAGTAAATAGTCAAATCTAATTCGGCTCTTGTGTATTTTCGCTCGTCATTAACTCCTAGAGGGCGTAGCGTAACAGTTTTAGCATTAATCATTTCTGACCCTCACCTGACTACGTCAACAAAAAATTACGCCACTGCGATGTCACAATCACGAATTATTCTCAAATCATGATCATTAGCTCGGAATCAAACTGACTGCAACTCTTACTAATAGTAGCCTGATGGTTCCATTACATTTGATTCCACGTACATTGAACCCATGACAATTGCACCTGTATGCTATTGCACCTATGGAATTTTTTTTGTTTCACGGATAGTTAAACCCATACTAACCCTAACCCATGGGTTTTAGCACCCGCATATAGATGGAACCCGTGGATATACGCATGGGTTCAAATGTACATGGGTTCAAATGTACGGTCACCTAGCCTGATATGTAAGTACAACCACCCGTCGGCTGGGATATGACAGTGTATGTTAATGAAAACATGCTCATATATAACATTAATCGAGTTTACATATAGTTTGTCCATCAAGTCTTGAAAACTTATGAAATTGAAAGGGAATTTATCGATACCATATATTGTTTCGGCCCTCACGGATGTATTAATAGAAGTAAAAAATACTTGAACAATTACAGATTAAAAACAACAAACCTGGTTAAGATATATTGAGAACTGACTTCATAAAAAAATTGAAATTGTGAAGGGACTTCATGAACACCTGTATATTAACAAACTTATCTTCATTGTAATTTAATGTTTATAAAGTAAAATTTTATTTTCATTGCGTCATGATTGGTATTACAGAAAATAAATGTGTTATAAGTTTAAAAACTTCAGATACTTATATTTTAGAGATAGAAATCTGTGCTGAAGATTATCTTCAATTTTTATTTTCTATTTCCATCGGAAAATTCAATGCAATTATCCTTTTCCAGAAAACCCACATTCCATATCGTGATAGTAAAATGACACGTATCCTGCAGGACAGTTTAGGAGGAAATTGTCGAACCACAATTTTTATTTGTTGCTCTCCTGCGAGTTATAACGAATCCGAGACAAAGTCAACGCTACTTTTTGGTGTGAGGTGAGTGATAGTGTTTTATTCTCAGTTTCTGGAGATTTTTTGATGGCTCGTTGGATGAGATGTTTAAAATAGATCGAATATTCGAATCAGGGATGGCAAAAATCGGTTATTCATGTAGTAGGTGTACCATGTTAGGATTAGGCCATAATTTCAGGTACAAATATTACGGGAGTCACTTGGCTAGTCCCCGAACTCGTAATAGAACTAAAATAAGGATAATTGGAATAAAATTATGGCCTAACCTTAGCCTGGTACACATACTAAGTTCCGGTGTCCGCCATCTTGGTTCACATACTTCGGGAGTACCATTTTTCAACCTAAATTTTAACAAACTCTTAATTTTTTAACCATCAGAGCCAAGACCATCAAGAACTCCGTACAAGCGAACGTAGAATTAACAGCCGAGCAATGGAGAAAGAAATATGAGAAAGAGAGAGACAAGAACAAGCATCTAACTCACGTCATCGCTCACATGGAGAAGGAACTATTAAGATGGAGAGCAGGTTGGCCAGCTTTATCATTATAGGACAGTACAGTGGTTCCCTGCCGGGGGCGTTGCCAAGAATTTTCAAAGGGGGGGTAACACTTCTTACTGTATTGACTATATGAAAAGTTTTTGTTTAATAATTTAATTATTTATTTAAAATGAGAAATTATATCCCGCAATGTGCTCCCGAAGTATGCGAACCAAGATGGCGGACATCGGAACGTAACATGGGTAACAGGTTAGGGTTAGGCGATAATTTTTTTCCAATTTTCCTTATTTTAGTCCTATTATCAGTTCGAAGACTAGCCAAAAGCCTCCCGTAGTATTTATACCTAAAATTATGGCCTAACCCTAACCTAGTACACATATTATATTCCGATGTCCGCCATCTTGGTTCGCATACTTCGGGAGCCCCCCGCAATGATGTTTGATCATTTTTTGAAATATAAATGAAAAAAAGCATATTTCTGTATCATACATTTTTTATCAAAAAAATCATTTTTTATTAAAAAAAAAAAAATTTATCAAAGGTTTTGTGGGCCTAAAATTTCTTCGGGCACTGAAAATGGGCCACAAAGTAATCAAGACCACTACTTCAGAATGTATTCAATATAACTGATTATCAAATTCTCAAGTAATTTAACAATTCTGAATTTTCTCTTACCAGGTGAGGCAGTACCAGAAGGAGAACAGGTCAAGCCCAAGGAGGTGCGAGGAGCATTAGAAGAAAATAAAGCGGCCGCTCCCCCCACTCCCGCTGCAGTCGTTGCAGCTATTACTAATGAAGCTAGCAAAGAAAGTGGAGACCATGTTGCTGAGGTAAGATGCAAAATATCTCTGGTTCAATGCTTTAGACTAGCAACTTAGTAGTCCAGTATCTATTCGTTGGCACAGCTCTTTTTCAGGTATTCCTGTAGTATGTGTATCAGGTTAGAGTTAGGCCATAATTTATTCCGATTTTTCATATCTATTAGGAATTCGGGGACAGTCTGTGTTGGCCAAGTGAATATACCCTCTGACCATAGGTTTCAGTCCCTTCACACAACTTGATATAAAGTAGGCGAACGAAATTAGTTTCCTCCATATTGGTACACATACTTCTGGCCCATCTGCTATGAATATTCATTAGAAATAAAGGCATGCTTGTCAAACTCCTATAGATCTCTTAGTTGAGGGATCATTCAATATTGTTGCTTGAACTGCTCGATATCTCCTGACCTCTTTGAGTATATTACTTTTTCCCTTATTTTATTTCTAGCAACTGCACTTCTTGACCATGGCACACTACATACATGGAAGCTAAAACTTAAAAATATAAAAAATAAAAATAGCAAAATTTTTACTTTTGTACAAGATTAAGCATGTTCAGATATTTGGCGAAGAAGAAAAAGAGCGTTTCTTAGTGCTGTGCTAAAATTTGTCGTTTCATCTTTTCTTTTTGTTACTTAGCAACCACGATCATTGACCGTGACGCCGAACAACTCATCCACGTCTATTTCATCTGGTGCAGCAACAAACAATGTGGCCTGGGAGGATGAAGATAAACAGAACTTATACAAGATGTTGGATGATAAGGTGTGTTGGGGGTGTGGCGTCTTTTGTCAGCGGCATAGCCAGGGAGGTTGAGGGTTGAACCCCCATTTTGAATTGTAAAAAAGGTGCTCTCGAAGAATTCGTACCAAGATGGTGCACAACCTGAACATAGTATGTGTGTACCAGGTTAGGGTTGTTCAGGTTGTGTGTCATCTTGGTGCACATACTTCCGGAACGCCGTAAAAAAAAGAATTCTTCTGTAAAATACAAAGCAATTTTTCGTAGATTAGAATGCTTTTGAGAGTTTAGACTCACAAAACGTTGGAAGACCCATGTCTGAAGTCCTACTTGCTACCTGTTACGGCCAAACTTGGCAATTAGATATTTCAGAATCCCCCCTTTGAAGAAGCCTGGCAGTTTCAAAAATTCATGTTTTGTTTCATCTTTCTAAGACAGTTTTGCTGTTTTTCCTTTTTGGGTCAAAGTTCACAAATTGAATCAACTTCAAATTTAGTCCAAAGAATGGAGAATAGTCAACATTTTTTTTCAATCAAACTATCTTTTCACCAAGATGATGAAACCAATGAACTGACCTGACCTGACTTGCAGGCTGGCTAATGATTATTCACTAGTCAAAATAGCGCTATTCACATTGTTTATTATGGCATCACAGTTTGTTCCATATATAGTCAGGTGCAAATATGAGCAAATTAGGAAATAACAAAGTTGTACTAACCGTCTCTCCTTTTACCAGGATGATGAAATCAATGAACTAACACAAATTGCTGAAAGATTGAAACAGCAAATGATTGAACAGGAAGAGGTTATCAAACAGACAAGAGAGGATTATGAGAATGTACAGGAGGAAATGACCAGATTGCAGGTTTGTGTTAGATGTCAGAGGTGTCTTGACATTTAAACTATGACAGGCTTGATTATCTCTATTTTTTTTGCTGATCCAGATTTGAATTTTTTTTGACAACTTTTATTCCTGATTTCTTTTTTTTTTGCTAATTTAAAAAAAAAAAGTCTTGCTCCCCAATTTCCTCCCCAGTATAAAAATTTGTCTAAATTACAGTTTTTCTTCATTCTCCATGAGGGTGAAAATAACACCACATATTTTTGAATTTTTTCCGAAACCCTCGTTGATCAACTTTCTTCCCAGTATAGGAAGCTTTTCTGACTCCATTTTTTATTTTTTTTTTAATTTCTTCATCCCCCCCAATTTCCCCCCAATATAAAAACGAGCTTTTTACAGAGGGAGTTAAGGTTTAAATCAGTAATTTATTTTTTTATCATGCTGAAAATCACACTAGACATGCATAGATTGAAGTGAGATAAAATTGAAGGTGTAGGGAGACGTGCCACCCTGTTTGACCTCTTTTTTTGTTTCCTTCCAAAAACTTTCCAATATGTAATAGTATGCATTTTATGATAGAACTTTCACATATTTATCACATCTCTATCTCTATTTAGAGCAAAAATGATGTAATAAAAATCAATAATTTATTTTTGACAACATCGTTTTCTCTGATTCTTTCAATTCATTTGGATAATTTTTTACTACCCCCATAGTTTTATTCCTGGTATAAACAATTTCTGATCCCCATTTAGTTGGAGTTAAACTATTGCAGTAAGTTTTTTTAGTCTCCAATTCCCTCCCAAATAAGAAAGCGTGTCTGACTTCATTCTTGGATTTTTTACGCTCCAAATTCCTCCAAAAACGATTTGTTTCTTTATTTTTGCTAGAGCGAAAATGACGCGGCAAAAGAAGAAGTGCAAGATGTTTTACAAGCCTTGGAAGAACTCGCTGTAAATTACGACAGAAAAGTTCAATTGGTCGACGATAAATCGAAAGAAGTTAACCAACTTTCAGAAGAAATGGCGACAAAGACTGTAAGTTAATGTTTATATTTATCTCTGGTTTCTAATCTTCTCAGTGTCTCAAATGGAATAGTTTTGTTTTGCTATAGCTATTCCTATACTCGCAGTAAAATCTAATTATGTTTCATTTCTAACAACTTCTTTGCTGCTACTCTCTGATTTGTGACAACTTTGCTGTTGACTAAAACGTTAGTTGTTGCTGAGTGTGTTTGCATACCCTTTTGGCATAACTTGATTAATTATATTCTGATTTCAGAAAAAACTTATGGCGTTTGAAACTGAGGTTTTCCATCTTCAAGAAGTGAGCGAACATCACAAGAGAAGAATTGCTGAGATGATGAATTCTTTGCTCAAGGATTTGGGGGAAATTGGAGTCGCTGTCGGGAATAAAGATCAGGTGAGACTTTGTGGTACTCCCGTAGTATGTGTACCAGATTAGGGTCAGGCCATAATATTATTCTGATTTTCTTTATTTTAGTTCTATTTCGAGTTCGAGGACTGTCTGTGTTAGCCAGAGGAAATTCCCCCTGCCCATAGGTTTCAGTCCCTTCACACAACTTGATGTAATGTAGGCGAACAAAATTAATTACCTCCATATTGGTACACATACTTCTAGAGTGCCAATTTTGTTAATTGTGAAATGCATTTCAGAGCACATGCTTCAAATATAGTAGTGCGAGTATGTCACAATATCCTACCAGTACAGCAGTGTTCATAACTTTGAACGACCACAAGATCTCAAATAGCAAAGACTGCCATAAAAGAGCGCATATTTCAATTTTGACGAAATAGTCGCACACAAAAAATGGATCCCTTGGGGCTCACAAAAATATTGATATAAATAAAAAGCAATTTTCAACCACTTAAATATTCAAAAGTGGGACTACTTATTAAGATCCTTGCTTGGAGGATAGTTTCTTAAAGTCTAATAGAATTTTTCTTTCTCTATATTGGTGTATGGAAGCAATTGGTGTATTTATATTGGTGTATATCCTCCAACTGAATTGGACCCACTGGCTGTCACAGTCTTACTTGGCAATTACAATTGGAAAATTTTAGAATTCCGCACCTCCCCCTCTTTTCTGAAAATTCCTTCCTACATCCCCTTGAAAAACTTGATAATTTATTTTCAATTATTGGCTCAATTTTGAAATGTTTTTGTATTTCAGCAAATCCCTGAATCTATCAGCGAAAAATTTGAAGAGGAATTTACTATGGCTCGATTATTTGTTTCAAAAATGAAATCTGAAGTCAAACAGCTCGTCACTAGATGTCAGGCTTTGGAAAGTACGCAAGACGATTCAAATAAAAAGATGGAGGAGAATGAACAAGAACTGGCAGCTTGTCAACTACTTATTTCACAGGTATAGCATGTCATACTGTTTTAATGGGGCTCCCGAAGTATGCGAACCAAGATGGCGGACATCGGAATGTAATATGTGTACTAGGTTAGGGTTAGGCCATAATTTTAGGTATAAATACAACGGGAGGCTCTTGGCTAGTCTTCGAACTGATAATAGGACTAAAATAAGGAAAATTGGAAAAAAATTATCGCCTAACCCTAACCTGTTACCCATGTTACGTTCCGATGTCCGCCATCTTGGTTCGCATACTTCGGGAGCACCGTTTTAATTGTAGGCTGGTTCATAGATAATGATTTAAATCCGACACAGAGACATAATACAGTAAGTATAAGCAAACAACAATAAGTATGAAAATATATACGGAAGAGAGCGGGCAAGACCTCCAAGGTCAACAAGGTCGACCGACCTCTAAGCGACTCTTAAGCAGTTTTTGAAGCGCTTGGTCAGTGGTTTCCAACCTTTTACGATAAATACTTTCTTTGCTAATTTTGATTAGCAAAGTATGTTGATAGGTATTTGTCTGTCTGTCTGTTAGATGCACGCGTTATCTCACGAAAGCGAGATTGATTCTGCTCCAGATTTTGCATGTGCATTCATCATATGTCATACCAGAAGCCTATTGATTTTGGATGAATTATGTCGTATAATTAGCGAGTTATTAATTAATTAGTTATGGGACACAAGGTGTCACTATGGAGTAAGAGCGCTGTTTTGGGGGATCCCCTAACTTTCGATCGATAAGTCTTCGATCTCTGACCGATATTCTCGTTTCCTCATTATTAATAGTTTTTATTATTTGTCCAATATTCAATGGATTCTTAGCTAGTTCTATGCACAACTCGCGGCGCTATGGAAGTATTTGTATCAAGATGACGCACAACCTGAACAACCCTAACCTGGTACACATACTATGTTCAGATTGTGCGCCATCTTAGTACGAATACTTCGAGAGCGCCCAACTCGCAAAGCAAACCTAGTACTGGCAAAACAAAACGATTTCCAAAGTGCTGCAAGTTTATTAATAGTGAAAAATCTAAGGTATTTGATTTTATGTACACAACTTTGGAATTCGGATGGGAACTCCTAGACTGTACTGACGGAGCCCTAGGGCAGGGGTCCGCAACTACTTTTGGCGCACCCCCAAATTTTTTTTTGAATTTCTTGCGACCCAGTCATTTGGTAAGCAGGTAATTAGTTATTGATTTTAGGACTATTATTGACACTAGCAATGTTTCCCCGATTTTTGACCCAAATTTGGGTCGCGACCCTGTATTTGCGGATCCCTGCCCTAGGGTGCCGCGGAACCCTAATTTCAGAGCAGAGTTTAAAATGATTTTTTTTTAATTTCCAGCATGAAGCAAAAATGAAGTCACTAACTGAATATATGAAAGAGGTTGAAAACAAGAAACGCTCGTTGGAAGACGCCGTTGACCGTTTGAACGACGAAATCAGAATTCTTCGAGCTAATGAACCAACTGGAGAAAAAGAATCTCTGCCACAAGTACGATTTTTTCTTTTATTTGGAGAAATATTGTATGGTTTGCAAAAATTAAAATAAAATGAAAGTGACGTTTATTCAACTTCGCCTAAGATTGAAAATAAAAAGTGCTCTTGTCAGAGATGTCCAGACCGACTTGTTTTACCTTCATGAATGTCCAAAATAATTAAATGTTTGAATGGGTTAGTATGTTTGTGCAGAAATAAATAATAGAATTTAAGCAAAATGTAATGGATAATTCAGACGCGACAAACATCTATTGAATAAATTTATAGTCAGGTACGCCCAGATCAATTCTTAGATTGATTGAAATATAATTTCATTCAGTATTCTTGAGAATACTTGATTTAAGAAGTTATTTAGAATCGCATCATTTGAAAATTTTTATTTTACGTTTCTTGAAAACTGTAAATAAGGATTCATTGTCTATCTTAAATTATTCTGGTTCATCTGTCGTTCTAATCTTGAAAAATGATTACTATACTATTTAATTCAAGAGTCTTGCTACGCACTAACACAAATGTATTTCTGTAACGTTTCATCTGACCAAGGTTAGACTACTTCAGACAAGCATTTTTCAAACGTCACTGTCAATCACAACTGTGTTGCGTGACACCAACTGATAGTTCAAAAAAGATGTTTTTAATCTTTTCTAAGCATTGCAATATTCTCTAGGAATCCCATATTTCTGATAGTAGCTTCGGTAGTATGGCGCACAACCTGAACCCTAACCTGGTACACATACTATATTCAGGTTGTGCGCCATCATGGTGCACATACTACCGGAGCGCCGTACTTTATGCCTTTTAAAGTTAGTAAACATGTGGGCCTAAAGAACAAAGGCAATGTCAATTCTTCTTCCTCATCTCTGCCTGATTTTCCTTGATAATACCAAAAAAATACACATATGTTCGCTAAACTCAGTTCCTATAGTCTCGATACCTATTTTACTTTGCCCTAAACGTTAGATTTCTATCCAGAAATTCCACATTTCTGCTGAAGATTCAAAACAATTTATCACTGAACTGGACATCTACCAATTACCATTTACTGAGGGAGAGCTTGAATAAATCCTAGTCCCAACTCCCAATAACTTGAATGCCAACAGTCTCAATACTTTAACTTTGAGTTTGGTTGCGCAAGACTAACTCTCTATCTTCCCTCTATGCCTTTATGCTAGTGCAGTGGTTCCCAACCTTTTGAGATCGGGACCCCCTTTGGTAGTTTACAAATACCTCGCGACCCCCTGCCCCACTTTCTATACTTATCAATGAAATAAGCGGCAAAGAGGAGGCGAGGTTCTTACCACTTCATGACAGCTGCTGCCACGAACGTACCGATGGCAGCTCTTGCCGTGGTTATGGCGCTTTTACCGGTATATTCACAAAGGCGTGCATCATGCGGAATTATATCTACTTAAACCTGAAACCTAACCCCGAATCCATCAAAACTGTATCCATAAGAAAAATGTTCCAACCCAACCCATATTTATTGCCATCAGGGACAGCCCTGCCATTACAGCCGACTTGCCGTGGTTACGGCAGCAAAATTTTAGCCGCCTTTGGTTTTCAATTTGCTGCCGTGGTAACGACATCTCGCCATTGATTTGTGGCGGCTAAAAAGTCAGTTGCCATGGGTTTGGCTATAGCGGCCATGGTTTCGAAATCCCGCAATTGCTTCGAAGGCCGCGTGTTTTCCGCATTGTTACAGCGGAAATGCAGACGAGTTCGTGTGACGCCACAATGGTTAACATGCCATTAACACTTCGCGTCGCTTGCTTGGTTTCCAAGCACAAAGCGACATTCTGGGGTCTCACAACAGCTAGTGAAAATCTCTCGGAGGCAGACCAGAGTCCATTCCAGACCTCTTTACGTTCTATTGCCAATACTTAACCTAAAGTTTTGTATTATTTTCTACTGTTTTGTCAGAGCTTCGTGACCCCCCTAGAAACCCGCCAGGGGGGGGGGGTCGCGACCCCCAGGTTGGGAACCACTGTGCTAGTGGGTCCGTATGCTTATACTGCAAGGATGCTGTAGCTGAAATAAACATGACTATTCTATTCAATTAAAGAGTCCAGCTGCACACTGACACAAATGTATTTCTGTAATGTTTCGTCTGATGCCAACATAAATCTATATTATTATTGTAAACTGCTTGTTTGAAAAAGTCTGAATTTGGTCGGACAAAAAGTGACCGAAATATATTTGTGTTAGTGTGCAGCTGGACTGTTTCAATTGAGTAGAATCATCTCAATACCTATTTTACTCTGCACTAAACATCAGATTTCTCTCCAGGAATCTCATATTTCTGCTGAAGAATTGAAACTTGCTTTGGAAGAACAATTGGAACGCCACAGTGAAGCCCATCGTGAATTAGTCGGACAACTTAGAGATGAGATTGATAAGAAAACTAAATCCATCGAGGAAGTCAAAGAGTAAGTGTTGTGATGGCTTAGTGCAGGATTCTTGAACTTTTGGTTTTATAGGGCCCGTGAAGTGGTTGACTATTATTCACAGAGCCGGACAATGCATTTATGAAAATAAAAACATAAAAACACATTATAACTTAACGATTAATGTTCCGGAGTAAATTAAAATTACTTTATTTGATGACTGATGTACTTGCTGTTTTGTATTTAAAAAATATTCAAATTGTGTCAACAAGGCGACAATTGAAATATGGCGTTTTCTATACGAACTTATAGATAATGACACATTTTAATTACTGCCTTGTTGCCACATTCCGATGCTAACATTTTCAAATTTTATTAATGTTGTTAATGCTTCTTTGGACAGTTACAAAATTAGCGAAGTCAGTATTTTAATAAGTAAACTAATGCTCACGGAGCTCCAGGTTTCACTGACGTTGGGGGGGCCTTCAATGTAATTGTGGAATCCAGTGGAAATCTTCGCTCTCGTCTAGATTAACTTTATTATGGAGCTTCGTAAATAATATTCAAACTCTTCACAAGCTCCATAACACCAAAAGCTTAAGAACCCCCTTTTATACGCCAATGTTTTTATCAAAATAACTTCCAGAACAGTCTAGAGCAGGGCTACTCAACTATTTTTACGGAAGATCCGCATACAAAACTCAAGAGTCCGGTGTTTTCAGAAATTATATTTCGGCATCCTTAAACGCGCGCTTCCTCGGCTGGCTAATGATTATTAGCTAATCAAGATTATGGTATTATAATTCTTTTCATATATATTCAAAACTGTAAAAGTCATTATATAGAGGAAACTTAAAAAGTGGGGCTAATGATCCAAAAGAAAGAATTAGGTGCGGTGCGAATCATATAATTGAAAGGGGTGGATTCCAGTTGAATAGCCCTGCCCTGGAGAACTGTTCCGTGGCCCTCTAGGGGAGCTACAGGCCCAATTAGAGAAACCCTACATTGTTTTATCTCCCACATTTATCTTTCAGTGATTTCCAGAAACTTGAGCTAGAGAACAGAAAACTTCAAGGAGATTTTGAAAAATTAAAGAAAGATGAAAAAGATAAAGAACAGGAATTGAAAGATTTGCATATCCAATTTGATAGAAGAGAGCAAGCAAAACAGGATTTGAAAGTAAGAGAATGGGGTTCGAAATCCAACCGATACATGAATTTTTTTATTACTACATATTTTGGATTTACCAAATATGCAAAACTTTGTTTTAATCTCTGGTTTGGTTCTCATGTCAACCCGGGGCATAGTAAATTGTTGGGGAAATGCTGAGGATTCCGGTTTTAACTGAATGATTCTGGTTCTTACTAGAAGATAATGCTGTTTATATTCCATACTCTGAATGCTATTTCAGAATTTACTCAGAATAATAAATTTTTAGTTTCATCCATCTCTACAAATAACTTGATTTTCCTACTTTCAGGGACTTGAAGAAACTGTCAGTAAAGAACTTCATACTCTTCATAATTTGAGAAAAATGTTCGTGCAAGACTTGCATAACAGAGTCAAAAAAGTAAGTTTATTGGTAGTTAGCGTGACTAGTTCCGAACATAACATGTAGAATTCCTGCTAGATTACCCGCTTGTTCTCATCTCAATCCAGACCCCTGAAAGCTACAGCCATAAAAAGCTCGAATGGTGCGAGATTCCATGAGGTTTGGGAACCACTGTACACATATATATATATATACAGGGTGGCCCAAAAGTAGGTATACAGTTATTGAACTATTTTATATGCTTTGAAGCTACTTGCAGTTCACTTCATGTTACTTGTTAAGTACCACAAAAATTGCTTAGTTTTTTAGATAATAAATCTAGTGTGAATTTTACATTAGTTTTCTAGCTGCTTGGAAGGTAATAAAAAATAAATAAAATAACTGTATACCTACTTTTGGGCCACCCTGTATATCAGTTCAGAGCATACCTTGTAGAATTCCTACTGCGTTACTCGCTTGTTCTCATCTCAATCCAGTGATAAAAGATTTGAATGTTTTAGCAGTTAAATGTGAGGTTGTATAAGATTTGGGAACTACTCTACTTTGCCATATAGGTTTGCTTGAAGCAAAATCCCAAACCTTGAACTAAAAACAGTTAGTGTTTGTTAGGTTGTTATGCTAGTCCAGACTTTACTAACATCGAAATGGTCAATTAAATCGGTGGTTTTGCAATTTTTTTTTGTTAGATCCCCCCCTTTTGGAACTCTTTTATTGCTCACTATGTGTGAAGACTATTATATTTATTCAATCTTTAATGAATCCTTGACAAGTATTATGCACTAGTCGTACTCCCGCTTTTGAACAGTTTTGGTGGTTCATAAGTGCATAAATAACCATTATAGTGATAATAATAAAGAATATTAGTTTTTAGTAACTACAGCGAAATGCAAAGCAAATTTATTTCCAAGAATTACCCCCTTGGGTCCATTCCAGATCAGAAAAAATAATGTTTGTAGCAGACAGCCCTGCTTGGCATGACAGGGGAAAAGATTGCTTTGGTACATTTGTTTGGCCACAGACTTTTGCGGGCACCAGATGATTTGGCCTGTGACTTTTTGTTTCCAAAAATATTCCAAATGAAGCCTTTCGTAGGGGACGACAAAGTGGGGACGGCATCCAATAATCCTGGCCCGGGTTTGTTATGCATGAATAAATGCAAGGTCAAAGATTACGCCAGTATTCACAACTCTCGAGTGAGAAAATGAGATGACTTTATTGAATCTTTTTTTTTTAAAATATCTTAAAATTTGTTTTATTTTTAAGCTTTCTAAAGGATTATTTATGATGGTTCCCCACGTGTAAGATGATTAAATTTAAATTTGAAAAACTTCCTTTTTTGCATTATATATTTTTGCCATTTCTGATTGCTTATTTTACGAATAATGAAAAATAAAAATTTCTCAACTTTGACCTTCATATCATAAAATGATATATATAGAAGTGTTTAAGTCAAACTGTCAGAAAAACAATTAATATATAGAGTGTCCATAAAGTCTTGCAAGAAAGAATTTATTGATACCATATATATTGTATTGGCTCTCATAAGTGTATTAAATGAAGTATAAATACGTAAACAATTACTGAATAAAAAACAACAAACCTGGTTAAGATATATTGAGAACTGACTTCATACCAAAGTTGAAATTGTAAGAGACTTTATGGATACTTTGTATTATATTTATGAGTTTGATTTTTGCTACTGCTCAATTTTCGGTGCTCCAGAAGTATGTGTACCAATATGGAGGTAACTAATTTTGTTTGCCTATTTTATATCAAGTTGCATACAGTCCCCGAACTTGTAATAGAACTAAAATATAGGAAAAATTGGGATAAAATCATGGCCTAACCCTAACCTGGTACACATACTATGGGAGTACCGAATTTTCTTATAGGCCATTGCTTTTATAAATAACAGTGTGAGATTTCTATTTGATTGCTGTGTTTTCTATTCTCAGTATTTTTATCGATTTTTTTTTCCTATTTTCAGCAACAGCAAGGAGATGAAATTGAAGAGCTCGGAGGTTCCATCGCTCAGAAACAAAAAATATCATTTCTTGAAAGCAACCTGGACCAACTTACGAAAGTCCACAAGCAGGTGGGACCTTTGGAAAAGGAATTTTGGAATTTGAAAGGGGTTGGACCAATATTTCTAAGCTGGGTGCTTGGTGCATTATGTTAAGCATTAGTGCATGGGTGGGCAATCACTTTTCCGAGTGGCCCAGCTACAGATATTAGACTAATCCTTTACCTGAAATGGACTGGTAACAGGACAAGGCCATGGTACACAATATGATCAAGTCGTCTTGTTTTATTCCTATTTTCTAGGATAAATATAAAAATAGAAATTCGACTTAAAAAATTAATTATCTTGCATGCATACCTAAGCTCAGTGTGATATGATTTATTATAGTTGTAACATAACTAACATAATTTGTGAAGGTTCCATCAGGAATATTGGAGTATTGACGGAGGACAGGTTAGATCAGACGTTGGCAAGGTTTTTGTACCAGGGGCAATGTTGCCAGAATTTAACAAAACGAATATACGTTAGCTTATAACACACTATGGGTGAAATGATGTTCAAGCCTGTACTTCTAACTTGCTCATTAAGAAGGTGACAGATACGGGGCTTGGACCCCATGTTTTTATTTCATCATTGGCTAATTTGTCTAATGTCCCGGGTGTTATGTTTTAGATGAAATGCTTTAGACCAGGGCTTTCTAAACTTTTGAGCTCGCAAACCCTTTTTAGTATGTTAAAATTTTCCGCGACCACTGTTAAGTCGGCATTGTTATGCAAGTGCACAGCTTCTCTGATCCCTTGTATGCTCTCAAAATCGTGAGATTTACGTTTTGCGCTAGTTTCATTAATTGTGTTTCGAATCAAAAGTCAGAAAAGTACAATAGACATAGAATAGGGTGTCCATAAAGTCTCTTCGCAATTTAGAAAAATTATTACAAAGTGAAATGATGAGATATCGCAATGAGGGTTGTATTTTGTGTGAAATTGGTGTAATCTTCTCAACCCCCCCAAAAATTTGTCACACGCCCCCTGTGGGATCACGACCCCCAGTTTAGGAATGCCTGCTATAGACACTGGTGTATAATACTACTAATTTTTATAAATGGATATTGTAAGAGCTTGTGTAATATTTTGTGGAGTAAGGTTTCGGACGTGGAGTTGAACCCATGTTTTTATTTTACACCTAGCTTGTTCGTGATAATGCTGATCTTCGCTGTGAATTGCCCAAGTTGGAGAAGAGATTGAGAGCAACTGCTGAGCGAGTGAAATCTTTGGAAACTGCTCTCAAGGATGCGAAAGAAGGAGCTATGAGAGATAGAAAACGGTCAGTAATAAGGCTTAATCTTAGTGTCTCTATGTCCTGATATATATTATATAGTTTATTATTGTACTTAATGACCTAACGCTGAATTACTTCAGTTCACAATGTGTTAATTTCTTTCTGTTACTCATGTCAATTTTTCTAAAATCCCTGTTGCAGTTCCAGGTTCAGTTAGTGCACTCCCCAGTTTTAGATAAGATAAGATAAGATTTTATTTCGATTCATTCGCAAAAACAAAATAAACATATATACACAAAAGATTAAGGCTAAGAATCTGGAAAGTGAACAAAACCTAATAAAATAGGTTTAAAAAGTATTAAACGCGTTCACTTACCAAAGAAGAAAGAAAACGAGTCACAAACACAAACAAATAAACAGGAATATTGACGGCAGTCATTACTCAGGCGTTTTACTTGGTAATCAGGTTGCGTGCAATCTTTTCAAAAACAAAACAGTGAATTAAATATCCGCTGTGCGTGTGATGCGGCATGTAAACAAACAGTCCGAAAAATCCTAGAATGAGGTGCGAATGCATGTTTCCGTTCCATGCTCAAACATATATCTAGTAAAATCTACCAAAACGCTAACACACCAATGTAAAAATCGATTGTGAATTTTCAAATATCAGTTCGTGCAGTTTAACCGTAGTAGTATATATTTACGGTTTAACATTTGTATATCCGGTCTTCTCCATATTTGAGCAGAGCATAATTTCGTCCATTACAAAATCTTCCATTTTGCAACCATGTTGCACATTTCCAGCCCATCATTAAAAAATCTGCTATATCTGTTATATCTGCTATATCTGTTTATTGATGTCACTAAGTCTGGGATTCACTTCTCGAATGCATAGCTTCGGCCCGAGGTAGCCACGTCCGCACGCGACGGCGGTCGGTACTGAAAGAGCCTTTCCCTTTTTTTCATTTTAAAGTGGGGATGTTTTGCTATTAGCGATCAAACTATTTGTATCTCATCCTATTAATTTAGTTGACTGACCGTCTGCACTGATATATATGACACTTTCTGGATATTCAAATACAATTATATTTAAGTTAAAAATTAAATATTGGTGTCACAACTTAAAGTTAGGGGATGTTTTATATCTATAGTGTTGATGTATGGAAATCACTGGATTCAATGCTAAGACTTGCCCCTTCTCACATAGATAAATCAAATTGCTACTGTTAAAGCCAGGAACTCCATCGATCTGGAACCCAAAATAAGGACGACTTGAAAATTTTCTGCATTGTGAGCAGAAATAGTTGGCTTTCCTTTCTTTCGGCACCAGGTTGATGTCACGATTACAGACGTCACAGTGTGCGAAGCACTCAACTTTCACGCTTCGTTTAACTTTGAATTCTTCTGTACTCACGAAAAACGTTCTTACATTTGCTCAATTTGAAATTTAGGCTTAAATAACCATGACAAAACCTAACAGTCGCCACACTAACAATGCTTCATGCCTATCTGTGACTTGCTTCTTTGTGTTCCAAATAAGATTGTGTTTCTTGTATGATGCCACAATAAAGCTTTGGCGGTAAGACAAACAACACAAAGCTTCCTTTATGAAGTCCAAATAAGACAAAATAAGGACAAACCTTAGAAATAAGGACGGTATGGAAGCCCTGGTTATAGCTGTTAGGTTGAGATGCCTGCGAACTAGAATTGTACTAAAAAACTGCAATCAAATCACTGTTTATCTTCTTTTGCATTTCTGGGTTAAAACTCATTTATTCTCTATATGTCCTGTTAAACACCACCCTTTTCAAAATAAGTTATATATATTTGAATTAGTCATTTACAATGCATTCTGGATAGCAGATTATTCAATTTTCCAATTTCTAAACTTCTGTTATTCCCAGGTACCAACACGAAGTTGACAGAATCAAGGAGGCCGTGAGAGCAAAGAACATGCAGAGAAGAGGACACACTGCTCAGATAGGTGAGCTTGATAATTTCAGTAGGTTAATGCTAAACGCTCATAAAGCGTCTGATCAGTGTTTCCCAACCTGCAAGATTAACACCAGAGAGGGAAAAATTTTCTTGTAGTTGTTTTCATGTGGTAGAGTAAGATTTTTGACTTGGTTAATAAAGTGTGAAATGTACCTATCACCAGTTGATTATTTATTAATGATTTAGGCTTTCCTTCCACACCAACAATAGCCAACATATCAGTTCTTCATTGAAATCACCTGACCTGTTTGTAACTATCTCAAAATAGTGTTGTTCTTCACCTGCAATTTCTGCTATCGAGTATGAAAATAAACAAATATTTCAACAATGTTCATTCAAAAAATTCATTTGCATTCAATGATATTCTTTTTTCCAGTAAAACCGGTCCGCCCAGGACAAAATTCTCCTCATGGTCAGGCTGCGGTCAGAGGAGGTGGACAACCAGTTGTAGCAATACGTGGAGGAGGTGGAAGGTACCAATTTTTTTTAAATTTTGGGGGGGTAGTGCGTAGTAGGGGGATGAAAAAAATAGACTGTTTATTTTTGATGATTCGGGGGTCGCCTTTTTTCATTTTTAGAGGGTAGGGTGGACACAAAAAGTTTTGGATTGTTCAATTTTCGATGATTCAGGTGTCATTTTTAGGAGGGGGGAGGGGACCTTATTTGGATTTTTTATGATTCAGGAGTCTATTTTTTTTTTCATTTTTAGTGGGGTAGGGTGTACACAAAAAAATTTGGATTGTTCAATTTTCGATGATTTAGGTGTCATTTTTAGGAGGGGGGAGGGGACCTTATTTGGATTTTTTATGATTCAGGAGTCTATTTTTTTTTTCATTTTTAGTGGGGTAGGGTGTTCGATGATTTAGGCGTCTACTCTTTTCATTTTTGAGGGGGGGGGGGTTAGAGGACGCACATTTGGACTTTTAATGATTCAGGAGTATATTTTTTTTTGCATTTTTAGTGGGGTAGGAAGGTATGCAAAAAAATTTGGATTGTTTTATTTTCAATGATTTAGGTGTCACCTTTTTTATTTTTATTTATTGGGGGTCGGGGAGATGCAAAAAAATTTGGATTTATATATATTTGATTATTCAGTAATCTACTTTTTTTGTTTTTTGGGGGGTTTGGTAGCAGAAGAAAGTTTTGGCTGTTTTATTATTAGTGAGTACTGCTGCAAGAGTACTGCTAACACTAATCTGTTTCTGTAGTTTTACATCTTGCGGGGGGATAAGACTTCTTTGAGGGAGCGTTATTTAGCTGATTGTTAGATTTGATCTTGTTCGCCTGGATATTTACCTTCCATCCATGTATTTGCAACGTGATTTTCAAATAAAACATATCCTCGCTTTAATTCGTTAATTGTAGCTTATTGTTAGCTGGGTATTTTTTCAGGTGGGGTTCAAGATTTGACAAATTCTAAAAGAGGGACGCAGCTTAGAACAGGGCTGGCAACTCGGTAAAATGAGTCGACTTAATAGTTTTTATTTATTTATGAATCGAAACCGCAGTTTCTGTTTTGGGGGATCCCCCAACTTCCGATCGATAAGTAGTCAGTCTCCGACCGATATTCTCGTTTGTCTTCCATTTATTCAAGCTGCAACAAAATTTAGATCGTACTGTCATAGCACAAAAAAAGTCACAAAGCCACTGGTATATTGTTATGAAATTATTAACCCCAAAAAACACACATACTGTGTGTGAACACTGAACGAACTGTTTGATGGGCAGAATCTATGTTGTCAGTAATTTATAAGTCTGGAGGACTTGCTACAATAAAAATGTCACATTTAATTAGATTACAATCATTCAATTCAAATTTAGGTCATGGAAAATAATTAATTTAGTACATTTGACATGGATGAAAAGACAAAAAATAAAACCTTTTAGCAATGAAAATAAAGAATTCTGCATTAGATTACCAAGTATTCGATAATCGATTCAAAAGAGTAAAATCATTGAAATAGTCATTTTGTACATTTGACAGTAATGATATTACATACTAATACCGAAAAATTATGAAATACTCTATTGAATTCAAAGAATCATGTGTTTGAATCATGTGTTCGGATGACCAATTTAGATGTATTTGATATTTCGTTATTCCGGAATGTATTTGTAGTAAATCAGGTTCTAGGAAGTATTTGTGATAAAAACAGTTAGTTTTTGAAATAACTATGTTATTCAAGAGCATACCTTAACCTTAACCCAACTTTTTTATCACAAATGTTTGTTTTACAGCAAAATGCTCTTGCAGCGAGATTTCCTACTGCGAAATTTCCTGTGACAAATTTTTCGGACACGAGTAAATCATTTCAGTCAAACCATTATTTGTTTTTCTATTTTGTTTTATTCGATCATTCATCAATTTACAGCTTAGCTTTGTTAAATGTCTTGTTTAGCTCTTCTTTCAAAACTGGATGAATTTTTTTGTCAACCATGATGAAATAGCAGGAATGCTTGCTCCGATTCTTTTCCTCAGAATCGAGGTAGCACTTTAACCCCGGCTTATGATCGTAATGTAAATGTGCGGCTGCATACATTCCAGATTTTTCCATCAGCTTCATGCCCCCAGGAAACGTGTCACTGGATGCTACATATTCAAAGGGTGGATATTTGAACGGCGAATTGTTCGATTCTGCATGCTTTTTGAGTCCCATTTCGTATGCTATGTTTGTTGAAAAACGACTATATTTGAGTCCGTAGTTCTGGTTTTTGTATTCCTTTGTCACCGCTTGACGTGCCATTAGCCAGGCCGCTGTTCCAAATTTCAGTGCTATATCTCGTAGTGGGCCATCAATGTTTTCTTCGAACCATTTGTCCCTCCTGTGAAATAAATATGAGTTATTACTTATCGATCTTTTAGAACGATAAGTATGTTGATAGGTATTTGTCTGTTTGTCTGTCTGTCTGTTAGATGCACGCGATATCTCACGAAGACGTGGTTGAATCTGCTCCAAATTTAGCATGTGCATTCATTATATCTCGAACCAGAAGCCTATTGATTTTGGATGAATTATGTCGTATAATTAGCGAGTTATTGATTAATTAGTGATGGGACACGCGGTGTCACTATAGAGTCATGAATCGAAACCGCAGTTTCGATCGATAAGTCTCCGGTCTCCGACCAATATTCTCGTTTGATGCTTATAGGGTTAGCTGTGTATTTATATATTGTATTTCGGCAACTAGCGTTTTTACAGATGGCTAGACATGACCAGTGATGTCATCAGTTACAGATGACTGATAATGACCAACGAACTGTGAACGTGAAGGTGCTTTGGGTATTGTTATAGTATTTGAGCATATCATTGGGTAGCGAGATTTTACAAACTTTTTCGAAAAACTTTGTTCGCTCAGAAAAAAGGCTGAGAAGTTGAGAACCGCTACTCAGTGTGTTATTGCTACAGCACACTGTTTATGAGATTTTTTAAAACATTTAGATTAGACCTACTGCATATGAGCCGATCCTACAAATTGTAACACACCGATCACAGACTGTTATCGCTGTCATAGTATACCAAGCGCTGCTTCGTGTGTGTGCACGCTCTTATCGTGAGAACCTAGCATGATTCTGAGTATAGCTGGCAGAATTAAGTTTGACATAACACTGCGTTTAAGTGTTATGTCAGAGTTATGAGTTTTTAACTTTGCTGCGAAGATATACTATAACTTTAGGCTCTCCCGTAGTGTGTTCCATTCCGGTGTCCGCCATCTTGTTGCACATACTACGGGGAAACCTAACTTTAAATATTCATGTGCAGCCTTTGCCCTTTAGCATATGACTCCCAATGAAATGTCGACGCCCTAACTCACTTAATCATTGCTTCAGCTCCTTCTTCATAAATCTCCATAATTCCAGAAGCATCTGCATGTTCTGTAGGAGTTGTGTCATAAGCATAGACACCGCTGTATGCAGTTTTCCAAACTTCTTTTCCTTCAATATTTTCACGTTTTTTCAAAGCCATTAAAGTTGCTTTACCAGTGGCTATTTGCTCCTGAAAAATAGTTTACTTCATTTACTTAGTGGGCACATGTAGAATGCAGTGTGGCACATCGTGCTGAGCATTAGGAATATGCTCGCTACTGCACTTCTGTTTACTCTGCATTGGTTCGCATGTTCGAATCCCATGCAGGGATAGTTGTGTACGAGAAGATTGCCAGACTCCTCACCGCCGTAGGGTGATTCAAGTAACCGCTGGTCGGTTATGGCTTCCTCCACCATCAAGTTCATGCTTCCGAAACAAATAACTAACTAATCCCATACCCGACATGGATTGATAACCGGGCGATAGGCTGTTGCCATATTATGAATAGGCCGTCGTTTCAACTTTCTCCCTCCCAGGGATAAATATATAAAATCCTATCCTAGCCTAAACCTTTTTGGCGTAATTTTGACAATCAACGCAAACGCTAAATATATTTTCCGAGCTTCCTCCACTATCAAGTCTATGTATGTGAACCAATGGAGTGTGATGGCAGCATCTATAGCAATGGGTTTAATGAAATCATGCTGGCAAGATGAGCTCTACTTATTTTTTTTATTATGATGGAATATTACCTTGGAACATCCCTCATGTAAATATCAAGAATATGTCAGTAAAATTTGTTTCTACTGAAAAACCAATGAGGTGTGACTAGCATCATCAGTAACTGGCAAATATTAGATCATTCTGTAAAAATATGCTTCAATAAGTTATAGCATTACATACCTCGTGTAAATATCTAAAATATGCTGGTAGAAATTGTTTTCGTTTTTCTTCATCTGGTAAATAACGTAATGAAATTGATGAAATAAAAAATGATTCTCCTGCTATTTTATAAAACTCTTCGCGTTCTTCTTTTGTCGAGCAGAAATCAAGTCGAATGCTGAAATGAATAATTTTTTAATGTCGTATAATTAGCGAGGTATTAATTAATTAGTGATGGGACACAGGGTGTCACTATGGAGTAAGAGTTGTTGAATCGAAACCGCAGTTTCTCTTTTAGGGGGTCCCCTAACTTTCGATCGATAAGTCTTCGGTCTCCGACCGATGTTTTGTCCTTTTCAGCATAGTTTGTAAAACCACATACAATGAGATGACACTTACTCTTTGTCGATTATTTGCGATTGTGACATCATATTTGCTCTAATTTTCCATACATTGTGCGTTTTTTTACAAATTATTCTTGATAACTTCAACATTTAGTTTCTAGAAATTAAAATACTCTGCAAAAATTTAGTGAAGCGTGTCTTATCAGAATAATTGTAATCTGCAAACATAGCACTTGTGCTGCCATTCATGCTCAATCATTTTGAATTAAAATAAGATCAACGATTGTTGAATTGGGTGTAATTTGACACAATTTGGACTGCTCTATCACTAAAAATCAATGGAGTGTGTCTGAGCAGAATAATTGTACCTCATAAAGCATGGCACTAATGCTGGCAGCCATTGCTCAACCATTTTGGGGTTAGAATAAGATCCACAGTTGTTGAATTGGGTCTACTAACACAATCTGAACTCCTGTATCAATAAAAATCAATGGAGTGTGTCTGAGCAGAATAGTTGTACTCTGTAAGCATAACATTAATGCTGCCAGCCATGTTGACTAGTCAATAAATATAGATCTAGCTATTATCTGTCTGAACCTAGTTAAAATAAAACAGCTAATTCTAGTCCCAAAAAATAAAAACTGTGGTTTGGCAGCATCAACCATTTTATATTTAAATAACATTGTTCTGTCTAATCACACTTCACTTCACAAAATGTAAATACAATGTCACTGAATCAACACACCAACAGCACAAACACTTACATAATGAAATGTACATAATGAAAACTGATACTACATATGACCTCTGCCCTTCATGGTTGACTAGCCATGACCAGTCATGTGTAACAGGTCATTTCACAGTTCACACTTTTCATTCTCAGCTAACAATTTTTCAGAAAGTAGAATTAAATAAGTCACATTTGATGAATAGCTTGAGGGTTTGTGTTGTCTAATATTAATCACAGAACTCGAAATGAGCATTTATTTTGAGTCACATTGACTTCATAGACACCTTGCTAACTGCTATTCAATCAGTAAGATTGAATAAATTGTAGAATATTGTCTCTTTTATTGTCTGCTATTAATTGCAGAACTCAAAATGAGCAATATGATTGCCTGGACATATAATTTGGCTTCCTAAATTACCTTACCTAATAATAAATGATTTCTGTATGGTGCATAGATTGTAGATAGTGTTTCTGCTGTTTGCTCTAAATCGCAGGGTTCGAAATAAACAGTAATTTACATATGTATGAGTCATATCAGCTTTATGAATTATTCAACACCCTGATAGCTGCTTTGCAGTCGGTAGCTTTTACTTTATGCATGAATTATTTCTATGTGATAAATTGCTTGAAGGTATGTCCATGTTGTCCAATATGAAATGCAGTGCTTAAAATGAACATTTATCTGAGTTATATTCGTTGGGAAGTCGAATGAGCAGATTCTTTACAGATCGCCAACTTGAGTGTCTTTATATAAATTCAATGTTCACAAATGAAACACGACACATTTAACTTAATGTAAGTCTGAGTGTTAGAAAGATCCTATTACAACCAAATACTCCAATCAGTTAAAAGAAAATAGCATGTTTGAGACAGGTAGGAGATCTGGCATAACTCAATAATATCAGCTTAAATTTATTATTTAAACTCTTTCAGTTGTCCGGTAAGTGGCGTTATCAAGCTTGACCTATTGATGTATAAGATTCATTGGTCAGACATAAATTATTGTATTTTAACTGGTTATGAGACATACAGTAATTCTGCTTCCAAATAGATATGCATAATTGGTTAACAATGTGCAGAGCTTGAAATAAAATTAGTATTCATCATAAAGCTTATCTGAAATAATAATCACACTTTTTATCTCCATTCTGTAAGAAACTTACTATTTTGTTAAATTAAATACTTTTATTATCGTCCTTGTAACAATTTAAAATTATAAAATACATATTCAAATATACAGCAATAAACTTTGATATCTACCAAGGAAAGTATATATGACTATTGCTTGCATCTTTATAACAGATGGGCTATACCAATTGGAAATAAATTATTTTGAAATAGGTGTTGGTCGCATGTATGCTTCTAAGCTCTAAAATTTTCGCTGACAATTTTTAATCAATTGAAACAAATCACAGGTACGCTAAAAATTCTGTACATTTGAAGACTATTGATTAAGTCATATCTTGTTTTATCTGAAGAAGTTAGAATATGATCTGACGAAAGCTCATAAATAAACTTACTATTTCGTGGAAAGAGATCATGTTATTTATATTTATCTTTATAATACTATCTCGTTCAAACATCCTCGTGGCAACTGACACACACGGATCCAAAGTAGAAAGTAAACAAGGAGAAAGGACTTGCAGTTCAGTACACAATACCCTAGTACACCCCATATTGGTTTTTAGTTGTTAAAATCAATTTATCATCATATAAATTAATATGTCATTTCATGTTTGATGAACATTTGAAAATATTCCTGTTGTAGATCAAATTATAATCAATTCAGTTCATTCTATTTCCAAGCTGAAAAAGTTCACAATTTAGCCTTGAATCCCTTTTCCAAGGCTTGCTTCAGCTTCGGATGAATGTTTTTATCAACCATTATAAAGTAACATGAATGCTGGCTTCTGTCAGTGCCCTTCTCTGATTCGTGGTAGCACTTTAACCCTGGTTTGAAATTATAATGCAAATGTGCTATTGGGAAGAGGCCAATTTTATCCATCAATTCAAAACCACCTGAGAACGTATCGTTAAATGCGACATATTCAAACGGTTGAATTTTGAATGGTGCTTTGCCAGAATCAGCATGTATCTTTAAGCCTAATTCGTATGCAATTTTTGCTGCGATTCTGCTGTAATTAAGACCATATTTTTGTTGCTTGTACTCTGGTGTTGTGGCTTGACGTGCTAATAGCCAAGCAGCTGAGCCAGCACTTTTTGCGATTTCACGTAACGGGCCATCAATGTTCTTCTGATGCCATTTGTCTCTCCTGTAAAAGTTGAAGGAATGTTAACATTGGGGCACAATGGCCTACACAGGTTACATATCTCTGGGATCCCATGCCCACCATATGTGATAAATTGGATAGGCAATGTCGAAACAGGAAGATTCTGATACTCCTAAAAATTGTAGATTCTTACAGAACGTTAAGACTTCAATGGCGGAGCCAGGGTCTTCAAAAGGAGGGAGGGGGGGGGTTTAAAATCGAAAATTTATATTCTCTTTGGAAACAGTCAACGCGATTACACGCTCGTTAAAAGAGCCGACTTTTTCAGCGTATATTGACTTTCCAGTCGTGTAACATATATTCAATCCATGATAACTACGAAAATCTATATTGAATAACAGGTCACGCTGACGGCAAATAAGGGAGCATTAGTGATAGCGGTTAGTACCGGTATTGATCAAATTGTATTCGAACGAGGTTTCGGATAATTTAGTGGTTATGATATGATGTATTGTGACGCAACGCGCAAAATGGCAAAAACATGCCTTTTTGTTATAATAAGTAGACAGTAACGGGCGAGGGCGATCTCTTCTCTAAGTACAAGGATTGGTAGCGCTATAAACGTCGTTAAGCGAATACAAAAGTTAATTGTTGCAATAATTCAAAGTTGCTTTCGTGGTGTAGTATTTTCGTCGTATTTTCTGCAAAATATTTTTTTCTCTCTTACATTTATATTGTGGGTATTTTAATAAACATTTGTCTACACTTGGTTTGATCACCCTGTATATATTTAATTCTGAACCAATCAGAAAACATTTTTCAGATATCCCTAAACATACTTTATTATTTCTTCTACTGCTTCTCTATCAATTTCCATGATTTCGGAACTATCTGATTCGACAGTAGGCGATGTGTCATAAACGTAGATTCCACTGTACACAATTTTCCAAACTTCTTTGCCGTTGACATTTTCTCGCTTTTTGAGAGCCATTAAAATTGCTTTTCCTGATGTCAATGAACTCTGAGATTAATTGAAGATGGTTATGTTAGCTTAAAAAATTATTAGGAGTTCATCAAAGGGAGAGGAAAATCGATATGTTGGCTTAATCATATGGCGAACCACAGCCTTTCATCTTGTTATCAGTCCATGTCGGGTATGGGATTAGTTAGCCTACTTTTTGATCAGATACATGGACTTGATTTGTTTCTAATTTTCGAAAGCTTGACTTCATTAGACAAACCCAATTAGGATTTACATATGTGAAAGTCGTAAAAATGTGAAAGTACATAAAGATGTGAAAGTACACAAAAATGTCATCAAAAAAACATGTAGGCAAAGTATCTCTATAAAACTGGCAATAACATACGCAGCTAACATACTTCATGCAGGTATCTGAAATAAGCTGGCAGAAATTTTCTCCTTTTCTCAACATTGGGTAGATGCCGTAATGATATGGTTGATTGATGAAACGATTCTCCAGCTCTTTTATAAAAGTCTTCACGTTCTTGTTTAGAAGTGCATATTTCCAAGCGTAAGCTAAAAGCGATATATGAAATGTTTTTATTTGATCAGGGGGGAGATGTAAACCAATAAGATGAACAATTCATACCAGATTTTTAAAAGATGTCGACAATGACTATAATTAAAATTAGTCACTAAATTATTACTTACTTTGAATCAATTTTCTGTATCAGATTCATGTTCTGATAGTTTCCTATCCCCATTGCTGTATTGACCATGTTCAATCTAACTTTGCAAAATCTTGAATCTTTTACCCTCTGTTTTCCCTACTTTTGAAGCACACTCAAAATTATCACTAGGGTGTCGGTGTCTCGCCACACACAGTTTGTTGCAACAACTTTGGCTTGTTAAAAATTTGTCTGCCCATTGAAAGTTCACAATTCAGTATTTTGACTTCAATACGACTCCCAATTCCTGTAGAAGAACGCCACACTTGCTATTAAACTTTAATTCCACAGCTCGCCCGTAGTCTATAAAGCAACTCCTTTGTACTGCACAGTACTATACAAAACCAACTGTTTGTATTGTCTAGTTCAAACAGGATATGCAAACAAACTTACTATAACAGATTTATTGACATTCATAATCATTGACCCAAATATTTGAGATAAAAAGCTGCTTTGAAAGAAAAAGGCTAGATAGCAGAGGTTCTCAAACTTTAATGATCTGTGGCCTCTTTCCGACAGGTTCATGGCGAGGAATTCTTGGAGGGGGTGGCTGAAAGCTTCTTATTGCCAAGGTAAACTGTACAGGTCCTGCCAGAGGTCGGAAAAAGGGGGGTTTTCAAGAGTCTAAAAGAGTTTTGAGGGGTGTAAAATCATTTTAAGCTACAAAAAATTGAAGCCTTTTCAATTCTTACTTCGTAAGAACGACATATGTTCGTTCATGCTTTGTTACTTGTCGACAGGTATTTGTCTGTTTGTTTGTCTGTTAGATACACGCGATAGCTCACCAAGCAAGGATGAATCTGCTCCAAATTTTGAATGTGCATTCGTCATATCTCGGATCAGAAGCCTATTGATTTTATATTAATTATGTTGTATAATTAGCGAGGTATTAATTAATTAGTGATGGGACACGCGGTGTCATTAATGAGTAAGAGCGAAAGATACACGCCACTAAATCGATAAGTCGGCGGTTTCTGATTGCTATCTCGTTTACTATCTTTGTGTCTTTGCACTTTAATTACTTATTTCATATGGGGTGCAACCAGGGATGGCCATTTCCGAATACTAAACTATTCCGAATACATTCTAAAATAATGTTTTCGAATCTGGAATTCCGAATACATTCTAAAATCGAAAATAACACATTTTTGTTTTAGTTGATTAAAACCCAGTAAATTAGGAAATAAGCTTCAATAGAAATATCAGAATAAAGCCACAAACCAACAGTATATGTACACAAAGTTTATAGCTATCGATAAAAAATAATAGCAACTTGTGACACAGTCAGTTCATTAAAATTATTCATTTGTACAAATGACCATATGAAAAGATAGCCAAGAAGTTGACTGACGCTTTTTATCAGTGGTACCATGATATTACGATAATAGTCAAGTCTATTGACAAAAATACTACATGTATTCAGATAATTGTGTATATTTTCTGAGAGTAATAAAATTTATTTGTAATACAGGCAACAACAATCAAAAATCCATTATGCCTTTAAAAATTCTAATATTTAAGCCTAGAGTATTCTAATACCTACCAGTATATTTGTATATTAATTTTTGTGAAACATATTGTTATTATGTGTAACATATTGCTGTGTTTGGAATTAGAAATAAATTAGTAGAGAATAGATGACCACCACTGCCAGCCGCGCAGCCAGGATTTTCGAAATCGGAAATTTCCATTGCCGCCTGTAACGCGCTCGTTAAAAGAGCCGTCTTTTCAGCGTATAATGATCATCCTGTTATGTAAAATATTCAATCCATGACAACTACGAGATTCTAAAATATCTTTATATATTAATTTAATGTGTCCAACGTAATAGTAAAACAATACTATTCGGTCCACGGCGATCTGTGACCTAAAATTACGAGATAAACTGCCTGATGTATTTAATTTTAATACGTGTTTTTGCAATCTTGCCAACTCGTTATCGCCATAAGAAAAATCTTAAATAATTATATAAAATCCTGTTAAGTGTAGAGTATAATTCATTTCATACAATGAATATACATATAAAGTTTAGCAGTAAATTAAAAATTCATATTCATCGCCTCGATTATGCCACCTGTTAAAAGAGTCGACTTTTACAACAAATAATATAACAACGAATATATATTTTTCTGTTGTGCAAAGTGATGAATTCGTGACCGACACGGGCATATTTAAAATGTCTTGCTTTATTAATTTAATTGTCTTCAATTTAACCTGCGGTTGCGTCGACAAAATAAAATCCTCACCAGTCTTATTATATACCATTGCAATCCGCGGTCATAAAAATAAAAACGCGAGGTGAACTGCCCGATTAAATATTGTTTTGATCCGTATTTTGCGAATTCGGCAAATATTTAGATATACTTGTTAACAGTGACTTCGCTCGATCGAAATGCTGCCACTCTGATTATTTTTAGATAAAACCGTTCGAAAAATCCATAAATATGCTGTAATATCTCAGAGTAAAATTTATTTCATCACAATAAAATTGATTGAATATACTATAGATTAATTATATTATATACATCCTCACAACCCGGGAAAAAGTCGCGTTTCAAACCTTGTATCGTGTTAACACGAAAATATTCGACGGCAATTTGAGGTAATGGATAATCAGGCAAATCCCGCCTTCAATTAGTGACGATATGTTCCTAAACGCCGACCAAACATAATGTGTGCCAGAGGCCCACGAAATTTTGCAATTTTCACTGCCTAGAAAATCGTTTTTTAAATTTTTGCGGGCTTCAATAAAACTTATATTGTTTACGGTTTTATTTTCAGTATTTTAAATTGCCGCTTTTCAATCAAAAAGTTGCGTTGTCTTTAGAAACTCGCCGCCGATGAACGTATTTACCAGATTCACAATTCCGTGCGCCTACAAAAATAAAATAAATGTTATCGTTATCGTGGAACAAATTTGTAGAAAATTTTCGTTTTAGAGAAAATAACACAATCGTAAAGGCGTTTACGGGCCTAAATAACACGTTACGCTGATGAGTGATGAAAACAATCACGCGCAAGTTTCTATCGAGAATGTTTTCATTCAACGGAAACGTCTTGGAAGCGGCGTGGAAAATGTGTGACGTCACACAAATATCCGATATTCTTATGAACGTGAATTCCGATATTCGAATGACGATATTCGAATACATTCGAATACTTAATTCGAATTGGCCATCCCTGGGTGCAACTCAGGGTAACAAACGAAAAACGGCCAAAATTTAAACTCTGAATCGAACACTGAAAAATAAAATTCCAAAATCAACCAAAATAACCAGCCTCACATTCACAAATTCACTTGCCAGATCCAAACTGACTTAGAAATATTCTTTTCAGTTCTGGATGAATATTTTTATCCACCATTATAAAGTAGCAAGAGTAGATATCCTGTTGATTTTTTGTTTCCAAATAACAATTCAATCCTGGTTTATAATTATAGTGAAAATGGGTACAGGTACAAAGCCCAATTTGTCCATAATCCCCCATGCTTTGGGAAACATATCATTGTATTGTACGTAAGCAAACGGCGGAATTTTAAATCTTGGTTCTCCCGATGTGGAATGTTTTTCGAGCCCAATTTCATACCCCAGTTTTTTGTATTTATTCATATAATTATATCCATAATTGTTGTATTTGTATTCAATCGAAGTTACGTGACGTGCATCTGCCCAGGCCGCAGATTCGACTTTCTTTGCGATCTCACGTAGTGGTTCGTCTATGGTTTCTTCTTTCCATGCATCTCTCCTGTTTGAAAATAATATTTTCGATGCAGATCAGTGGCGCAGCCGGGGGGAATCTTGGGTTTTTCTAAAGACGATAACATATTTGCGAAATTGCAAAAATACGTATTAAAACTGATATAATTAGGCAGTTTGTCTCATATTTTAGGTCCACAGATTGTCGTCATATTTTTGAGTAGTAAAGTGTTTATTTCGTCATAAGAAGACGCAAACGCAAGTTACAATGAACACAATTAAATTAATATAGAAGGAAATTCGAGATTCTCGTAGCTGTCATGAATCGAATATTCTATGTGACAGAGAAGTTATTATACTCTGAAAATGTCGGTTCTATTAACGAGCCCTCCCTCCCCTTTTGAAAATCCTGACTGCGTGCCTGATGCAGGATATTCTTTTTAAATGATGCTTTTATATATACCAGTATGTCTTTCACTCGGAAGAAGGCTTTGCTCGAGAAGCCACTGCTAAGTATGTTTACTCTTGAGTGAGGGCATTAATACGCGGACCAGCGATTGAGTACCATTGCTCTAGTTATTCAGTGATTGCCTTTAATTTTTTTCCGATACGTGTTCTTTACTCGAGAGTGTGTGTGCCTAGTTTTTTCGAATTCCAATGGTTTTCTGTAACTTTGTTCAGATACAAGTTTCCTTTACTTTACTGAGTAAGTGCGTCACCTTGCTTCAATAAAATTTGAGATAAAGAAAATTTCCTCTCACGCTAGAACTCTTTCCGCTCCTTCTTTGTAGATGTCCATTATCTCCGAATTATCTGACATTATTGAACCACTGGTATCATATACATGTGCGCCTGCATATACCATTTTCCAAACTTCTCTGCCATCAATGTTTTCACGTTTTTTCAGAGCAACCAAACTTGCTTTTCCTGCTTTTAACTTGTTCTGTGACATATGTGAACTTTTATGAATAATTTTTGGCTCCAGAAGTTTGTGTAGCAATATGGAAGTAACTAATTCTGATCGCCTATTTCAGATCAAGTTGTGTAAAGGGACTGGAACCTATGGAAAGGGGGGTATATTCACTTGGCTAACACAGACAGTCCCCGAACTCGTAATAGAACTAAAATAAGGAAAACAGGAATAAAACTATGGCCTAACCCTAACCTGGTAGTCAGGGGCGCAGACAGGGGGGGGGGGGATTACATGGGTCGTAACCACCCTGTTTTGAATCGTTTTTTTTTAATATTGATACGTTCACTAACAATAATTTTATTCTTTGCTAACTCTTGTAATTTTTGTAGGTTTGTGTAACCCCCCCCCTTGAAAAAATCCTGGGTGCGCCCCTGATGGGATTAGTTAGGTATCTGTTTTCGGAAGCATGGAACTGATGGTGGAGGAAGCCGTAATCGACCAGCGGTTACGTGAACCACCCTACGGCGGCGAGGAGTCCAGCAATCCTCTCGCACATAACCATCCCGCAGGGATTCAAACCTGCGAACCCACGCAGAGTACTTAGAGGTACGGTAGCGACTGGCGAGCGTATTCTTAACGCCTAACACGATGAGCCACACCGCTGCACCAATGATGATATAAAATACCTGACAACTAACAGTAATGATAACGATATTTCATTCTTGGAAATATTTGTAGAATGTCGTCAGAATAGCAAAATACAGAGATTATTATTTAAAGTCTTTCTTGCAATGCTATTCAAACTCATGTATAAAATTGATTTTATTGATTTTTAAAATATTACTACAGTATATACCGTATAGGTCGCACTATTAGTTTTGTGTTAACAAGTTTAGAGTTGACTCGCACATAAGTCGCACTGAAAATCTAGAAATTTAAAAGGCCCTTTCCCTAGCTTTTTTGCATAGATAACTTCCTGTCTTGTTTTTTTTTTTGTAGGGCTTAATATAATCAAAATATGTTAATTACACCTATAAGCGATAATAAGTGCATGAACACAAGCGCTACGACATCATAATCACACGTCATAGAGCTTGCCAAATTTACCTAAAATCACCCGAAATGGCATCGGCACCGACGATCAAAGAACTTTCTAACGCCAGCGATCTTTCTCCTATTGGGATCGTTGCAACGAGAAAACGAGAAAAATAGCCGTTCGATTTAAACGTGCAGAAGACAAAGTGGTTTGTTTGCGTAAGCAGTAAATACTGGTGCATGACTTGTGCAACGCTGAGCGGTCGCATGTGCGTGTGCGCTAGTGAAACTGTCTCGCATTGGTATGTGCTATATGACCGCATGTCGAGCGGATAGGTGGCACCTATATTTTTTTTTAAATATAGGGAAAAAGTTTCGACCTGTAGGCGAGTATATTATATTACATCTAGAAGTATGTGTACCAATATGGAGGTACCTAATTAATAAGTTCAGGGCTGTGCTTGCTTGATTGCTTCCTGACAGATAGCCTGGCTTGACTAAGAACAGACCAACAGATGTAGAACTGAGCTTTTATTATCAGTAACAAAGAATATAATCCTAACTGCAGTAAACTACTGTTTTATCTGTAATTTACAGGTTAATAGTTAAAGCAGATTGTTCAGTGCACAAGGCTAGTCTAGTACCAGAGTACCGGCAGACAGGAAGCTCATTGCCATGTACAGGTGGAGGGGTGCAAAGGTCAAGGCATGGCACAAGTGCCATAATGTTGTGTTACTGAAAGGATACATGTTGGAAAAGAAGATTGAAATGAAATTATGTGTTACTGTACATATAAAATAATATTAAAACACTGTACACAATATTAGCACAATAAAGCACTTTACAGTACACGAAGTCACACTGTATTTTAGGGTGCTAGTGAATCTTTTGGGACATATCAATGTCCATTTCATGTTTGATGAACATTTGACAATATTCTTGTAGTAGATCAAATTATAATCAATTCAGTTCATTATATTTCCAAGCTGAAAAAGTTCACAATTTAGCCTTAAATCCCTTTTCCAAGGCTTGCTTCAGCTTCGGATGAATGTTTTTATCAACCATTATAAAGTAACATGAATGCTGGCTTCTGTCAGTGCCCTCCTCTGATTCGTGATAGCACTTTAACCCTGGTTTGAAATTATAATGCAAATGTGCAATCGGGAAAAGGCCAATTTTATCCATCAGTTTAAATCCACCTGAGAACGTATCGTTAAATGCGACATATTCAAACGGTTGAATTTTGAATGGTGCTTTGCCAGAATCGGCATGCATCTTTAAGCCTAATTCGTATGCAATTTTTGCCGCGATTCTGCTGTAATTAAGACCATATTTTTGTTGCTTGTACTCTGGTGTTGTGGCTTGACGTGCTAATAGCCAAGCAGCTGAGCCAGCACTTTTTGCGATTTCACGTAACGGGCCATCAATGTTCTTCTGATGCCATTTGTCTCTCCTGTAAAAGTTGAAGGAATGTTAACATTGGGGCACAATGGCCTACACAGGTTACATATCTCTGGAGTCCCGTGTCCACCATCTGGAATACATTGGATAGGCGATGCCGAAACAGAAAGATTCTGATACTCCTAAAAATTGTAGATTCTTACATATTGTTAGAATCCAGTGGCACAGCCAGAATTTTCAAAAGGGGGGTTCAAAATCAAAAATTTCCATTCTCTATGGAAACAGTCAACGCGATTACACGCTCGTTAAAAGAGCCGACTTTTTCAGCGTATATTGACTTTCCAGTCGTGTAACATATATTTAATCCACGATAACTATGAGAATCTATGTTGAATAACATGTTACCCCAAATCTTCCCCCTCTGGCTGCACCACTGCGTTAGATACTAATGACTGATTGTACTGGACCTTGTATATAAGCGTTGTTTCGAAAATTCATATTAAAGAAAGGAAATGGAGAAAAGAAAGGAATATGTCTAACAAGAATAAAAAATAATTTGATTGTGTTGCCACTGAATATACAGGGTGATCAGACCAAGTGTAGACAAATGTTTATGAAAATATCTACAATATAAAATGTAAAAAAGAAAAAAATATTTTGTAGAAAATAGCATTACAAAGATAAATAATAGAATTCATTGCTATTTTTTGATAAAATTTTCTTCTGCCTTCACTACACGCCTCGATCTGCACGAGGCACGCAGGGTTTCTTCCGAAATTTTGTCCCAACATGTCGGCAATTTATGCTTTAGAACAGTTGTTTACAATCTGAGGTACACAGGCCACTAGTGGTACGCAAGCAGCTTGGAAATAATGCAACAATTAGGTTTTGTATTCGCTGGACAGCGTTTTTAGCGCTACCACTGCTTGTCTTTAGAGATCGCCTGTTACTATCGACCAAAAACGGAGCGGGCATGTTTTCGCCGTTTGCGTTTTACGTCACAGTGCGTCTGCATCAGTTAATCGACAAATAAGGGAGCATTCGTGATAGCGGCTAGTACCGGTACTGATTAAATTGTATTCGTACAAGGTTTCGGATAATTTAGTGGTTATGATATGATATATTGTGACGCAACGCGCAAAATGGCAAAAACATGCCTTTTCGTTATAATAAGTAAACAGTAACGGGCGATCTCTTCTCTAAGTACAAGGATTTGTAGCGCTATAAACGTCGTTAAGCGAATACAAAAGTTAATTGTTGCAATAATTCAAAGTTGCTTTCGCACCACTTGAAATACTCCCGGGCAGCACTAGTGGTGCGCGTAACTCGATTGAGAACAACTGCCCTAAGTCTAAGGCATAGTTTGATGAATTGTAGGGACAAATTTCAGACGACGCCACGCGTGCCTCGTGCAGTCAAGTTCCAATCAGATCGAGGCGTGTGGCAAAGGCAAATTTTATTAAAAAATAGCAATGAATTCTGATATTTATCTTTGTAATGCTATTTTCTGCAAAATATTTTTTTCTCTCCTACCTTTTTATTGTGGATATTTTAATAATTATTTGTCTACACTTGGTCTGATATGTATATTTAATTCTGAACCAATCAGAAAACATTTTCCAGATATTCCTCAACATACTTTATTATTTCTTCTGCTGCTTCTCTATCAATTTCCATGATTTCAGAACTATCTGATTCGTCAGTAGGCGATGTGTCATAAACGTAGATTCCACTGTACACAATTTTCCAAACTTCTTTGCCGTTGACATTTTCTCGCTTTTTGAGAGCCATTAAAATTGCTTTTCCTGATGTCAATGAACTCTGAGATTAATTGAAGATGGTTATGTTAGCTTAAAAAATTATTAGGAGTTCATCAAAGGGAGAGGAAAATCGATATGTTGGCTTAATCATATGGCGAACCACAGCCTTTCATCTTGTTACAGTCCATGTCGGGTATGGGATTAGTTAGCCTACTTTTTGATCAGATACATGGACTTGAGTTGTTTCTAATTTTCGAAAGCTTGACTTCATTAGACAGACCTAATTAGGATTTACATATGTGAAAGTCGTAAAAATGTGAAAGTACAAAAATATGTCATCAAAAAACATGTAGGCAAAGTATCTCTATAAAACTGGCAATAACATACGCAGCTAACATACTTCATGCAGGTATCTGAAATAAGCTGGCAGAAATTTTCTCCTTTTCTCATCATTGGGTAGATGCCGTAATGATATGGTTGATTGATGAAACGATTCTCCAGCTCTTTTATAAAAGTCTTCACGTTCTTGTTTAGAAGTGCATATTTCCAAGCGTAAGCTAAAAGCGATATATGAAATGTTTTTATTTGATCAGGGGGGAGATGTAAACCAATAAGATGAACAATTCATACCAGATTTTTAAAAGATGTCGACAATGACTATAATTAAAATTAGTCACTAAATTATTACTTACTTTGAATCTATTTTCTGTATCAGATTCATGTTCTGATAGTTTCCTATCCCCATTGCTGTATTAACCATGTTCAATCTAACTTTGCAAAATCTTGAATCTTTTACCCTCTGTTTTCCCTACTTTTGAAGCACACTCAAAATTATCACTAGGGTGTCGGTGTCTCGCCACATTCAGTTTGTTACAACGACTTTGGCTTGTTAAAAATTTTGTCTGCCCATTGAAAGTCCACAATTCAGTATTTTGATCTCAGGGTTTTTGAAAATACGACTCCCAATTCCAGTAGAAGAACGCCACACTTGCTATTAAACTTTAATTCCACAGCTCGCCTGTAGTCTATAAAGCAACTCCTTTGTACTGCACAGTACTATACAAAACCAACTGTTTGTATTGTCTAGTTCAAACAGGATATGCAAACAAACTTACTATAACAGATTTATTGACATTGAAATTCATAATCATTGACCCAAATAGTTGAGATAAAAAGCTGCTTTGAAAGAAAAAGGCTAGAAAACAGAGGTTCTCAGACTTCAGTGATCCGTGGCCTCTTTCTAACAGGTTCATGACGAGGAATTTTTAAAGGGGGTAGCTGAAAACTTCTTATTGCCAAGGTAGACTGTACAGGTCAAGCCAGAGGTCGGAAAAAGGGGGTTTTTCAAGAATCTAAAAGAGTTTTGGGGGGTGTAAAATCATTTCAAGCTACAAAAAATTGAAGCTTTTATATTTCTTACCTTGTAAGAACGACATATGTTCGTTCATACTTTGTTACTTATCGATCTTGATCGGTAAGTATGTTGATAGGTATTTGTCTGTCTGTGTGTTTGTCTGTCTGTCTGTTAGAAACATGCGATATCTCACGAAAGCGAGGATGAATACGCTTCGAATTTTGCATGTGCATTCATCATATCTCGGATCAGAAGCCTATTGATTTTGGATGAATTATGTTGTATAATTAGCGAGTTATTGATTAATTAGTGATGGGACACGCGGTGTCACTAATAAGCAAGAGCGAAAGATACACGCTACTAGATAAATAAGTCGGCGGTCTCTGATCGCTATCTCGTTTACTATCTTTGCGCTTTAATTACCTATTTCATATGGGGTACAACTCAGGGTAACAAACGAAAAACCGCCAAAATTTAAACTCTGAATCAATCACTATAAGATAAATTCCAAAATCAACCAAAAAACCCAGCCTCACATTCACAAATTCACTTGCCAGATCCGGATGAATATTTTTATCCACCATTATAAAGTAGCAAGAGTAGATATCCTGTTGATTTTTCTTTTCCAAATAACAATTCAATCCTGGTTTATAATTATAGTGAAAATGGGCTACAGGTACAAAGCCCAATTTGACCGTAATCGCCATGCTTTGGGAAACATATCATTGTATTCTACGTAAGCAAACGGCGAAATTTTAAATTCTGGTTCTGGTAAAATAAACTCTTGTTCTATCTCTTTCGTCCGCTGGAGGCGTCATTGCTCACTTTGAGAATCACTGATCTGGACCAATGCTAACCAAAATTAGTATCAGCTGGAGATAAAACATTTTTATCACAGTGTTGTATAAACAAGAAACGTCTGATGATTCAAATGACCCTCTTTCAGGAAATGATATTGAACTTAAAGGTTGAATAAGTCTCAGCAGCTAAGATCAGAAGGTCATCGCCAAGATGAGTCTTCATTCAACGTCTCTTCTGTTTACCGTATTTTATAGACCATAACACGATCAAAAACCAGTCGTGCAGTAATTGAGATATAACAGACAGCGCCAAGATTAGTCTTCATTCAATGTCACTTCTGTTTACCGTATGTTATAGACCATAAACCAATCAAAAACCAGTCATGCAGTAATTGAGATATAACAGCCAGCACCAACATAAGTCTTTATTCAATGTCACTTCTGTTTACTGTATTTTATATACCATAAGAAGGTCAAAAATCGATCTTGCAGCAATTGAGATATGACAGACAGCTCCAAGATTAGTCTTCATTTAACGTCACTTCTGTTCACAGTATTTTATAGACCATAACACAATCAAAAATCAGTCGTGCAGTAATTGAGATATGACAGACATCGACAACGACAACACAAGTCTCTATTTAATGTCACTTCTGTTTACTGTATTTTATATACCATAAGAAGGTCAAAAATCAGTCCACAGCAATTGAGATATGACAGACAGCGACAAGATTAGCGTTCATTTGGCCTTACTTCTGTTCACCGTGTTTTACCGGTATCTATCATAAGGCGGTGAAAAACCAGCCGTGCACCACTGAGCTTTATAACCTGTCGTGCCTTATATATGAATCATGTAGTGTTTGATTTTTTATTGCCTACAAAGTACCACGATGCTTTGAAAATTGTTGAGTTCTATAGCCTGATGCGACTTGTGTATTGACAGTGTGCGCCTTATAGTTCCCAAAATATGGTTCAATTTGGTATTCATCTTGACAATTCTAATAAATAGTACAATATGGTGTTGTATATATTTTTTTTTCATCTTTGTTTTACTTTCCTAATCTATACTGTAAGCTGTGGGCATAAAATTTTGCAGGGTTCAAAATGAGTATTGTCTTCTCGGAACAAAAATGCCAGAATGGAGTTTGCAGGGTTAGAAATAAAAAATGTCTAAAATGTTGGTTCCCAATCTTTCTTTGAATTTATTTTGTACCGATCAGTATTTACTAACACGCAATCATTTGCTATAATTCCATGAAAATTTAATAGCTCTTGGCACTTTATTAGGCGCTCCCGTAGTATGTGCACCAAGATGACGCACAACCTGGTAACCCTAACCTGGTACACATACTAAATTCAGGTTGTGCGCCTTCTTGGTGCATATACTACGAGAGCATCCTTTATTGGATGTCCTTTGCTCATATGCCATCCAATGTTGAATAGCCTCTACCAATGAGTGCGTATTGGCCGACATATAGACAGTAGTTTAGGGATAGTGATGAATATATCCTCCCAATTGCCATTTGAATGCATTCTTCATTAGAGGGCTATTCGGCCTTCATATAGACCAGTGTGGTCCAAACCCAGGCCCCCGGGCCACATTAACTGTGGCTCGCGTCGCCTATGCTAAAGGGTAATCGAAAATCGTATTTGGTGTTGTTTCGTCCTAAAAATAACCAGATCGATAACATGATCGATTGTTTGCACAATAAAAAGTGTTTGTTTTGTATTGCCCTGTTTACCTATTTATGACACTATTGTGGCCCGCGAACAATGCAAAAATAATTTTGTGACCCACGAAGGCAACAACCTTGGACCATCCTGATATAGACAGTAGGAATGGGGATGGATATATGGCCTTAATTACTGTTTGAATGCATTCTTCATTAGAGGTCTAAAGTTTTTATCGCTCTTGGCATCTTGTTAGACGTCCCTTGCTCATATGCACCCAATGGCAAGTTGAATAGCCTCCCTCATGGAGGGTGTATTTGGTTGCCACATAGACAGTTGGGAATGGGGATGGATATATGGTCCCAATTACTATTTGAATGCATTCTCCCATAAAGGGCTAGAAACTAGTTTAGGAATAGTGATGGATATATGCTCTCAATCGCCATTTGCATGATTTCTTCTGTAGAGGGCTATTTTGGCTGCTGCTGCCATATATCCAGTAGGTCATGAAATAGTTGGGCCACCTATTTAGAAGGTGATTGGACTTTTATATAAACCACTTATTTCCAGAATGAAAACTCCAGACGACAGTTCATACAGCAGATCAACAAGAATTGTTCCGAACTCACCATCTTCTAATGGAGGTAAAGATACTTTAAAAATTTTTTAGAGTTATTTAGGAGAATTGTATTAATAAAGCAAGGTGACTCGTACTTAAATGACCAAACATAGCATAACCTAAAGCAGTGGTGTGCAACCTGCGAGCCAAATGCAGCCAACAAGAAAAAATATGCGTCGAGCAGAAAAGTTCCAATTTTGAATGGTGCGCGGCCTTCGAAACGACTTTTTAGTTTGGTTTAATCTGGCTTAGGCGAGTATTTTCAATTTTTTTGCATTGCAGAGCCTATACCTGATTGTAATTTATTATCTATGACAACAAAATTCCCCTAACATCTAGCTTGTACGAAGCGAACAGCATTTGTTTTAAGACCAATTACCAAAATTTTGGTTTGAATCTCATGCAGGTTTAGTTGATTATGTGTGAGAGGATTGCTGAATTCCTCACTTTCTCATAACCATTGGTTGGTTGCAGCTTCCTCCACCATCAAGTCCTTGCATCTGGAAACAAATAACTGGTTAGCTAATCCCATACCCGACATAGACTGGTAACCAGACTAGAGGCCGTCGTGGTTTGCCATATGATTTGAGTTGTGATTAATATGTAAATCCTATTCTATCCCTACATACTAAACATTTCATAAAAATGTACAGGTATTTTAGAAATCCTATCCGTACTAACATGCATTTATTCATTAACAGCTGTACCCACGTAACTACAGTCATTCATTCAACTTTGGAGCAAAAATAATAATTATGGTAACTTGGGTGGCTTGCTTACCCCGCTTGCTAATTAGAATGGTCTTCAATTTTTCACGAGTTGTAGAATACAGGGATGGCCAAATTTGATCGAATATTTGAATAAATAGTTACGCAGCGCCAAAAAATAAAGATTCTAGGCTCACTAAAATATACTAGCTTCTACCCAGTAGTGGGATTCAGCCGGTTTGCACCGGTTCTATAGATTCTATATAGTATAGGACCATCTCACGGATTTTCATGAGATCAGCCAACCGGTTAGCATTACATGACTTTTTGTAACAGAACCGCCTGAAAATAGAACATTTGTATGACGGAACCGGCTGACAAAAAACTTGAATCCCACCACTGTTTTTACTGTTTTTTTTTGTATAAAGTCTTATTCAGAGTACAATGCGCACGATTGTCGAATAAAAAATGACCTTTGTAAAGGTCTGACAAAAAACTTGAATCCCACCACTGTTTTTACTGTTTTTTTTGTATAAAGTCTTATTCAGAGTACAATGCGCACGATTGTCGAATAAAAAATGACCTTTGTAAAGGTCTGACCTTGATTGGACGAAGCGTTACAAAAATATGTTTGTGTTAATTGTGTAGCAAGACGAGGATAAACGGTAGTTCAAAATAGAATAGATAAAAAATATTAGATTACTCACTTTTAGCCATCCCTGTAGTAGAAATAGTGCTTGGATCATGGCTTTGATAGCATTTTGGAGTCTGATTCGGGGTTTTTGAATTTCATAGATAATTTTTGGAATTTTTTGCCTGTTCTGATTGCTTGTAGTTGATTTCCAGGTAATTTGAAAATGACTATCGAAGCATGTCTGGCCAGAATAATTATTTTTGGGAGTTATTGAAGCGTATCTGGCCAGAATAATTATTTTGAGGTTAATGATGCGTATCTGGCCAGAATAATTATTTTGAGGTTAATGATGCGTATCTGGCCAGAATAATTATTTTGAGGTTAATGATGCGTATCTGGCCAGAATAATTATTTTGGGGTTAATGATGCGTATCTGGCCAGAATAATTATTTTGAGGTTAATGATGCGTATCTGGCCAGAATAATTCTCATTTAATTTGAATGTGCCAATGCTAACCAGGAAATTGATGCATTGATGATTTAATTTGAATCATGATTGAACAACCCTGATTTGAATTTGGGATTCAAAAAAGTGTGACTGACCGGAATAAGTTCTAATTACTAATTAGTATATATATATATATATCGGGGCTGCCAGCCTTGATATTTCACTCATTTATTTCCCACGAATCTAACCATTATATTCCAGACTGGAATTATGAAACTGAGTTCAAATTTTAGTTCTCCACATGTCGGTGGATAATTGTTCCGAGCCTTTTTCTAGTTTAAGTTTTGAAAGCATCTGATATAAAAACCACATTCATGCATTGGAATGAGTTGAGCTACCGCACACAGTACATCATCAAGGCATCTTGTCAGCTTTTCCATCTATCTAAACCAGTGGTTCTCAACCTTTTTTTTCGTGGCCCATTTTTGCTACACATAAATTCTTGTGGCCCATCAACTTTTTATTGCAAGGGGAAAACTACAAGAAAAATCAAGATCTTCCTGCGACAATGAACACTAAAACGTTTATGATTAAAATAGGAATTACCTCTCAGTAGCAGAAAACAGCATCATCCTTGATTGCTGCTACAATCAAAATTAATTATTATTACATAAATAAAACTAGCAATTTTTAATACCGGTAGTTATGCGGCCCACCCCAAAATCTTTCTAGGGCCCCCTGGTTGAGGACCAGTGATCTAAACCAGGGTGGTCCAGACCCACGGGCCACATGTGGCCCGTCGCTTCATTATCTGTGGCCCACGTCACCTTCGGAGAGTAATCAAAAATTCTCATTTCGTGTTGTTTTGTCAAAAATTAATCAGAAAAATCTTTTGACATATTGTCATCACTAATGTCACTGAATTAAATAGTGTTATAGCTAGCTGGGGAAACTAGCGAAGTTTAGTGATGTGCTTGGCAGTCAGTTGTTATCTGGCTTACTAACTTTTTGGTCGGGAATATATGCCAACAATATAGGCATCAGAGAAAACTAAAAATCGAATGCGGCTTCTATTAGCCTGGAATGACTATGTCTGATAACTATGTGTTTGCACAATAAAACTGTTTGTTTCGTATTGCACTGTTTATCTTGGCACTATTGTGGCCCACGAACAATGCAAAAATAATTTTGTGGCCCGCGGAGCCGACAACCTTGGACCACCCTGATCTAAACAAACATAAGACCCAATAAAACCCCTAAATTTGACGCACATCCCACTTCGTATAGTTGTTTTAAAGTCTTATACCTATCCTATCCAATGTTCGGTTAAAACACAAAATATAATTCACTGACAAGTCATATCTTCAAATCCAACCTTTTAGCAAGAGATGTCTTTGAAGGAATATTGGCCCTAGGAAGATAGGGGGGTGGGGGATACAAAACTTGAATCATTTTCTAGCTGATCCGTCTCAAATGCTTCTTTGTTTTATCTATGTATCAATATCTCACTGTGTAGGGACTTTCTCACAGTAAGATTTATAACACTTCTTGAAAAAAAAAAATTCGGTACTCCCAAAGTATGTGAACTAAGATAACGGACACCTGAACGTAGTATGTGTACTAGGTTAGAAGGATAGGCCATAATTTCATTCCAATTTTCCGTATTTTAGTTCTATTACGAGTTCGGGAACTAGCAAAATGGCTCTCGTCGTATTTGTACCTGAAATTATGGCCTAACCTGGTACACATACTACGTTCCGGTTTCCGTCATCTTGGTTCACATACTTCGGGAGCACCAAACTTTCAGTATACATAGTAATCCTCCATACATCAATGGCTGTTTTTTTTGGAATTTTTTCCAGGGCTCAGATGTGCTCTGAAGTCTTTCAGGGTTTTCAACTGTAATAAAAATCACTGAAACCTTTTTGATCATTAATTTCAGTGTCACCAAATTATTCCTGGGAAAAAGGGCGTTTTGTAGTTTAGTCCCTGATTCGAGTCCAAGGTCCCGATTCAAGGACAATGAATATGGGTTCGAACTTAATGTGTCCTTCGTTATTTAGACTTTTTGTCCATATTTGTTTATTAAAATTTCAATTTGTTTCCTCTTTTTTGCTGCGAATGGATAGTTTGGAACTAAACGTAAGAATTTTTAACATTTTTGTTTGAGTGTGTTTATCATATGTGTACTAGGTTAGGGTTAGTTCACAACTTTTATCCAATTTTCCCTATTTTAGTTCTATTACGAGTTCGGGGACTGTCTGTATTAGCCAAGTGAATATACCTCATGCCCATAGGTTTCAGTCCCGTTACACAACTTATGTAAAGTGGGCGAACAAAATTAGTTACCTCCATATTTGTACACACACTTCTGGAGCGTCATAAGTTGTTCAGCGTTAGTGGAATTAATTTTTCTCTTAAAAACTAAAAATGGTATAATGTTGGCAGAATTGAAAATGAAAATATCACATAGTAGATTGAATGGAATTGTGTGCAATGTCGGAAAAAGTCACGAACAGCAGCCACCAAAAAAAATTATTTTTTCCAAATACTTTTGCAAATCGAAATGGTTATTTCGAAAGTACAGCTCCAAATTTGAATAAAAAGAAACATTGTCAGCCAAGCTAGTCCCTGAATATACAGTTTCAAAGATAGTCATATTATTTGTGCATGCATAACAATTTGTCTTGTTAATTTATCAGTATTATCCTAGAAAGAAACATTTGCCTGTTACATATAATTTAGTTGATTGTGTTTTGTGTTAGTCTTGCTTTAGATTGATTCATTTATTGTGATAGCCTGGAAGTCTTGAGTAGCATGCATGATCAATAAAGAAAAGACTTCATCTTTGGAAATATCTTGAAAGCCCATTGATCTCACGGTACTCGCAAAGTATGTGAACTAAGATGTTGGACACCGGAACGTAGTATGTGTACCAGGTTAAGGTTAGGCCATAATTTCAGGTACAAATACTACAGGAGTCACTTGACTAGTCCCCGAACTCGCAATAGAACTAGAATAAGAAAAATTGGAATAAAATTATGGCCTTACCCTAACCTGGTACACATACTACATTCCAGTGTCCGCCATATTGGTTCACATACTTCGGGAGTACCGGTCTCACAAACATACTCTTTTCTATATATTGTTTGAGGAGACGTTAACTAAATCACAATATTAAATGGATATATATGTATAGGTCTTAGGAAGTGGGCGGTACTTTTCCCTTCTTTCCTTTCCTCTTTTAGTTGAGGGATCAAGACCTTTCTTTGAGGCAAAATATCATTTAAAAAGGTGCTCTCAGTGGTGACTTAATACTATTTCCATCCACTTTTAGTCTGATTCTCATAACCTCGCTTTAAGCAAACTTCATCAAATAAAGTTAATTTTCTAATTATGTCGGCCATTGTGCTCTGATATATTCATTTTATGGACATACCTATATATAAAGAATGCTAGGGGTCCCCCCCATAAAATATGGAGTAATTTGAAAAATGTTGTCCATATGTAGGCCTATCATTTTAGTTGTTGTGTCTAAATTAGTCATCCCTATTTGTTTTCAATATTCTTTTTAGAACAAATGAAAATTTTCTATTTTTTAATCTCCAGGTGGGTTCACAACTTCAGAAATCATTGAAATGAAGCGTTTAAGAAGACAACAAATAATTTCACAACAACAGAAGCCACCACATCAACGCAACGACACCATTGAACATTTATAATATTGTCATTAATTTTATTTCCGGAACATTAATTAATCTATACATGAGAAAGCTGTTCAATTCAATTTTTGTTTTCGTTTTTCGAACTCAAGAATATTAAAGAATTTAATCTATACATGAAAAAGCTGTTCACAACTTTATCAAGATCACAACTCCTAGCAAACTTTAGCCCAAGAAGATACAAATAAATGGTTATAATTTAAACTCAAAAATATGTTGCTATTCGTGCAAAGGACATGACTATTACGAACATTTATAATATTGTAATTTTGTTTCTGGGATTCAAGAATATCAAAGAATTTTATCCATACATGAGAAAGCTGTTTCAGGCCTTATCAAAATCACAACTCTCAACTGAACTTTAGCCTTAGATGATTTAAATTGATTAATAAAATTTATCCTGATAAATATGTTGCTGTTTGTAATCGTACTTAGGATATGACTATATCAAACATTAATAATATTAGTACATATCATTGTTTTGAGCTTGAAGTTTTGAAATTATAAAAAATGTCAATTTAATTTATCAAATATGATAGGCTGTTTACATCAATCTCATGACCTGTGACATCTTTGTTTTCGGGGCTTGATATTATGGAAATTATCAATTTAATTTATCAAACGTGGTGTAAAAGCTGCAGTTTAGTACAAGAAAATACAAAACAAAATTCAATTTACAAATATTTTAAAATGCTGTTTGGTACCTATTCCTTTCTATCATCATTCATCCAATGGTTGAAAATACAAATACATGTTATGAATTTTTGTTGCTTTCTGATTTACAACTCACACCTATGTCACAGCATTCATATATTTGCCCTCTTAGACTGCTTTCAAGTGTAATATGCTTTTGTATGATTGTTGGTGGCGTACTCTATAGTTAGTATTATTATTTATGAATGTATTATTATGTTTTTTGACTTTTGACCACGAGATCAAACTGTGTCTTGGGTAACTGATAACTGGACGAGAGGCCTTGGTTTACCATGAGTTCAAATGGTTTTACCCCCTTTCTTCCTCTTAGGACAGGGGTTCCCAGACTTCATTAGCCGCGGGCAAGATTAGAATCGGAGGGATGTTCGCGGGCCGGATGATAGCGCTCGAAAGTGCACGACGGTTTAGTTGGGGTTCAGTGGGTTCACATTATTGCCAAAAACGTCTGTTTACGGAGTCTAGTTTTCGTTTGTGTTTTGATATCTCTAAGCTTATGTGGTTGATAACTAAATTACTGCCCTATGTAATCTTAATACTGGTGTGTATGATTAATTGAATTGTTACAATAACTGTAATAATCATGTAATACTAAAACGCAAACAAAATCTGTTGAACACTACTTCAACCTGAGCTTGGCGGGCCATTTTAAATTGTTACGCGGGCCGGATTTGGTTTGGTAACCCCTGCCTTAGGATAAATATGTAAAAACTTTAATCCTTCTGCCTATTATTTACTAGTGAATTTATCTCTTAGGTAAAATCTTTGAATTTACAATCAAATGGTATTTAATGATGATGGTTCATCTATTTCCATGTGACTTCTGAACCTAGGGTCAAGGGTCCCAGGTCAATGAATGACTTAACATACTGTGTAATTTATTCTTATTGAAAGAATGTGATGGATTGTTGGATTTTTTGTAAAGATTGATATATAACTTTTTGTGTAATTCCTATTATGCCTATGTTCATTGATCCGCCTTCCCAAAAACACTTCACCATCAGTCCATGCATCTGAAACAAATAATTGGCTGACTAATCCGATACAGAGCCAGAAAGTCCTGTAACAAACATAGGCATAACACAAAACAGGTGAATCTCCGGCGCTCCCAGAGTATGGTGCACAACCTGAACCGTAACCTGGTAAACATACTATATTCAGGTTGTGCGCCATCTTGGTGCACGTACTACGGGAACACCGAATCTCTTACCCAAACCTGATTGTAATGGCAACCAGATGAGAGCTTATGGTTTGCCACATTATTGATTTGATTTGACTTACCTTTCTACTGAGGAGAAATACAAAATTCTTCCTATATTATATACGAGTCAAAGTTCAAAGGTTTATTTCCACTAAACCAAGGGATAAAACGGGCGAAGACAAAAATGCCCTTTTTTCTCCATATTGTGTAATATAAACAATTTCTTATTTAAAGAATTTCGATTTGTCTATTACATTATAACTTTGAGTTCTTAAGAAATATTGTTACTTATTTCGTTGGACTTTTAAAAAAAAGATTTTCGAAGACTTAAAATACTTTGTTTCTGATAGCTAAATATCTCATTTATCCACATCATTATGACTTTATATTTCCCTATAGAATTTTTGGTACCAAATTTTCACACTGTTACCTATTTAATATTGTTCATATTGAGGCAAGGGATGTCACAAGAACATGATTGACAGTGTCTTGCAACCTTTTACTACCAACTTGCTTCGTTTTTCACTTATGTTACTGAGGTATTTCAACAGACCAAAACAGTTATAATTGTGTATAACTGCTATACAAGGGTTGTATTACTTTGGGTGATCACCAAAATGTTACACAGCGTCGACTAGATTCAAAAATTTGTCAAGATTTATTCATGTGCTCTGTTTTGGATTGTGACATCCCTGGTATATTGTGCATATATTTACACATTTCATGTCTGATTGAAAATTCCAATTTAAGAAGTTGTGAATCAAATTTCAAGTTTATATCAATTAGTATATAGATGAAAATCCTATATTCAAATGATTTTTTGTGTTTCAGCTTATCGCTACAAAATATTCATCTCTTTTTTTATTTTGGCGTTGGAAATATTTTCCGCAATTACTGTTAAGTAAATACAAGAGTTATCTCAGCCTTGATCCTAACAGGATTGTTTGTTTGGAATTAACCCTATTTAGTTCAGTCAAAGCTAATATTAGATTTTATTTCTCAACTATCTATTTATTCTTTTAATATGAGTGTCTCAAAAATGTTGTGTACCTCTAATAATACTAATTGCCCCAATCGTACAAATCCCACTTTAGATTTGTCTTCAGTTTTCTATCTGTCCCAACCTTGGACAGTGGTACATGTCAGGTGCAATCGGGACAAATGGTGTGAGTGGGGCACACAATGTACATGACTTTTTTGTGACACTGTTTAAATACTTTATAGCAGGGGTGTGCAACAGGCGGTCCGCAGATCACAACCCGGCCTGCCAAGCCATTTATCGGTAGTGTGGCCCTTGCTAACACTTTTTCCCCACAAGTATAACGTTCTAATCCGACAGTTTTTGTTTAAAAAGTCGTTCACATGGATGAAAATAATTTTTTTTTCTCTTGTCCCTGTGTTAAAAATCTTTCGCTGTTTTGCCCGGTGTCTTTATTACTGTAAGGCTAAGCGATTATTCATTATGTTTATGGAAAAACCAAATTATTTATGCAGTCCGGCCAGATTTCTAAAGTTGGTTACATGACCCACCGACAAAAAATGTTGCACACTCCTGCTCTATAGGCAATGTAGTTAGAATCCGAATCAAATGTTTCAATTTGTTTGTTTATTTTAATTCTTGTTACTGCAACTTATCCTATCATAGTAGCTCTATATTAGGAGCGCAGCCAGGAATTTTAAAAAAAGGGGGGGGGGGGATTTCTGAAATTTCCAATTGCCAAGTTAGACTGTATCACCTAGTGGCGTTTTTTTTTTTCATATTTTAAAAGGGGGGGTGGGGGTTTAGACACTCAACGCAACCTCCCCTCCTCCCACCTGGCTGCGCCCCCGCTCCTTCTGTATTAATGGAAGCTTCTCTAGAGACTTGTTCTGAGGTGTCAGACACCTTCAAAAAGCTTGAAACTATAATTTTTGTTCAAGACAAGCGAGGAGTTTCCCGTTTTGTTATTTGTGTTCAGTTTTCGCTCGTGCAAGAAAAGGCTTTTCAAATATTTTTTTGTATACTCTTGGCATTATTACAAAGGTAATTACCGTAGTCAATATTCCCATTTATTTTTTTATCATAAAATGTTTCAGTAAGAGGGGTAATGCTTAGTGGGTAATGATATTGACCCCCCAATCCTAATCAGTAGTGGGCTGGTCCTGTCCCAATAGCCTCTCTCAAAGAGGATCTGTAACATTGATTCAAAGTAAATTCCCATAATCGCTAATTTCTTTGTCGTTCATTCATTGTTTATTCATTCTATGCTATCATAACTCGTATGTTTGTTTTTCTTGAATTGTATTGTTAGGCTATTTGCAGCTATTTACCCTATGTAGGAGATTCAACGGCATGAAGGTCTCTTTATTTTGTTATTATTTCATAGCGCACATACTTCACCACCACGATCTGGTGCATTTGGCCTTTGGTGGGTTATTGGGTATAAAAATCAAATTCAAACTCCGATACCACTTCGCCTTTGGCTTTTATGTAGATGATTCCAAATATATGATAGCTTCGTACATATGTTGCTGCTTATCTGGTGCCTTGTTCCTATTGGCAGTGTGAAAACATGCATAAAAATTAGGCACCTGGGCTTACTTGACATCCTAAATTGAAGAAGAAGTGCATTACCCTCTTGCCCACCAGTTGATGCAGGATGTAACAAATTGGGTATAAGCTAGTGGTTCTTAACCCTTTATCTTTCATGGCATCTCATGTAGATTCGTACCTAACATACTTCTAGTGGGCGTAGCATGACAATTTTTTCACGTGTCAATCCTAACCCTCACCTGACCACACCATCCAAAAAGTACGTCACTACGACGCCACAGTGACCCTTCAAACTATACGAACTGTCATCCAAGAGGTGCGGACGAGCACCCGAAATCGAACAGCTATTTCTCTCTTTTCCTCGTCGAAACGATTCCAATAAGAGAGAGATCGATAACGTCAGACAGTTCTTTATCGTCAGCGCCGATGCCATTTCGGGCGATCGTACATATATTCGGCAAGCTCTATGACGTGATTGTGATGTTGTAGTGACATAATTTTTGGATGGCGTAGTCAGATGGGGGTTAGGATTGACATATCAAAATATTGTCATGCTACGCCCACTAGAAGTATGTTAGGTACGAAACTACATGAGACCCATAAAACCCTGGTGGCCCATTAACATTTTCATTTACTTAACTCCAGCATTATTGAATATGTTGCTGTTGCCCAGCAGTTGTCCGTGGCACACTAGTTGAGAACTCACAGAATAAGCAATAAAGATACATCTTTGCTTTAAAGCCTTGTTTAGAATCAAAGTGTGCAAACTACCGAATAAAAAAAAAAACAGGGCTGCTCCTTCCCATCAAGAATAAAAATAATAATTAGCTGCAAATGGCCCAACAATGTTGTTCTAATGATCTGTTGTTCTTTATTATTGTTCTTCTACTTACAGTTGCATGCTTTGCGACGTACGGTGACCGCATGAAATTTATCAAATAAAAGTGTTGTGAACAATGTACTCGATTATGCAATCGGCAGCAAGGGCAGTGGGTTGGATAAGATTTACATGTTTCTTCCGGGGGGGAGAATAGCCGACAAGACTATTCGACTATGAAATTGAATAGCCAGTTATTTGTTCTCGAACGCATGGACTTAATGGTAGAGGAAGCCGTAATTGACCGGCGGTTACGTGAACCACCCTACGGCGACGAGGAGTTCGCGAGCGTAAATCTGGGTTTGTTCGTAGCAAAAAGCGCGAGTGCGCAATCCGTTCGCACATAATTAATCCCGCATGGCCCGCGAACCCACGCAGAATAATCAGAGATGCGGTGGCGAGCGTATTCCTGACGCTTAGCACAGTGCGCCACAGCGCCGAGTTTCAACCTTTCAGAAAATAGGATCCTATTCCAGATGCAGTATATTTTGAATACAGAATTTCCAATATGTTTTTAATTGGGTTATGTTCAACGGAGAAATTTGCTTGGCGGTATGGCGCATCGCGATGTGTCAGGGGTGTGCGACAATTTTTATCGGCGGGCCGTGTAATGAACTCCAGACATCTAGCCCCGCCACGCAAAAAACTAGGGGGAAAGGTAAAAGAAAAGAAAGCGGATATCGCTCATCCTTGCAGTAAAAAATGCGCAGGACAAAGCAGCGAAATATCTCATGCAGCGACGATAGCAAAAATCATTTATGTATTTTAATCCATGTAAGCGCTTTTTCAAACAAACTGTTGGATTAGGATTTTATGCTTGATGGGGAAAAATTTAGGGTTGACAAGGGCTACACTAAATGGCCTGGCGGACCGCCTAATCGCTGGGAATATCACACCTCTGATTACCCACCCTTGGGTGATATTTAAGTGCAAGAGTATTTCTGGCCTGGCCGCCGCCGTATGATGGTTCACGTAACAACTGGTCGGTTACGGCTTCCTCCGCCACCAAGTCAAGCTATGTTGGCAACGCACCACTGGTCTCTTGTGTTATTCAGTTCGCAGGCGTAAATCTGGGTTTGTTCGTAACAAAAAGCACGAGTAAGCGTCGTAAATTTGCTCCATTTTGCGCTCTCTGTTTAATAATAAAGTCAGATTGAAGTTTGGCTCGCCCTGGACAAAGTTTTCTTTGAATACAGGCGCGACAATCCAGGTTGTCATTTTGCCTCGCTTTGGGGAGGAAGTAGAAAGCCCCCTGGAATAAGAAAATTAGAAGCTATCTGGTAAGGGATAGGAATGCAGATTGCGATGGAAATTCAAATTTTGGAATCATCCCTAACGCTAACTGGATAATTTATTATTTATTATTTTAAAACCTTGCGGGGTGGGGGCTTTGTACAAAATATCCAAGTTTTCCCTCACCCTTTAATTGTGGGCATCACAATCCACATTTTAATTTGGCTCTGTTTGAAAATATGCATCTGCGTTCATACGTTGCGATCCGAGTTTTAGTTGGGATTCCTGGGAAGGTAACCAGTAATCAGTAGTTTATTTTATCACCACATCGAAAATACACTTTTTACATACGAGATCAGGAAAAAAGATGAAAAGTTGCATTCCGCGGTGAGAGGATTCGCGATAAACCAGAAGTGGTTATCGAGCAGCGACACCCGTGAAATGGAATAGTCTAACATTAAATTATACAAAAGTAAAAGTAGAAATGAAAAATCATTGAATCATGATAAGAGTAAAAATACTAACACAAGTAGTATATGAATATATTTGCAAGACCGGATATTTCCGGTATCACTAGAAGAAAACAACTCCGAGCGCCAACAGGCAGATAACCATGGCAACTACAGGACGGATAATGCACAATATCCGTTCCGATGTAGCATAATCTCAATGAATCGACAATGAGTATGTTTATGGAACACAACTATCCAATTTCGCTAAATACGCGGCCATAACATTCCTGTGTATAACAATTGACAGTGGGTCCTGCTTGATTCGGTAAACACGCATGTGAAAACCTCTGTGTAGACACCTCTTACAAAACGTAAGGTTTGACTAAAAAAGTCTTAAAAAAAAAGGGGGATTAAAAGGAGATTTTAGTTAGACCAGAAAGATCTAGTACATTCTTGAAAAGCAGCGAATTTTCGTAATCATATAGTATTTGGTCACTTGTGGGCCACATTCGGACAGACCCTGGGGCACAATGGGTCAATCTGTCAAAATTCAACGAAGTATTCCCTTAAAAATAACAATTAATCAGCATAATCGTCTAAAGAACAATGAGACTTCAAATTTGAAGATTTAATATTTTTAAAATCAATATTCAACTGAAATAGTTCAGATATATTGACAAAAACTTTCGCAAACAAATTTGATTATTTCCTTCCTCGAATCTAAATCTGGAAATATTATTGATCCTCGAATATATTTCATATTGGGCCATGGGTTGAAAGAAATCATAACATTACACAAAATATAACTCATCTCTAGGTCTCTAAGCACTTATTGTATCAAACACTGTCCAATTGTGCCCTGCAGGGCATGTCCCACTGAACCCCGGTCCACTGTTCCCCATAATAAACAAACATTTTCAGACCATCCCACGTCGAAATTCGGAAGGCACATCCACTCGCCAACATCATGAATATTTTACAATGGACTAAAGCTGAAAAATATCAGACGGTGGTTTGTCATGTTAGAAAGGCTAAAGTAGAAAAAAGAAAAAACTGGAACGGTGAAATTTTAGTTTCAACCTCTCAAAACCAATTTCACCTCATAGCTTGCGCCGCTCTAACCGTCCGCTGTCCGTTCGCGGAGACGTTATAACTCACCGAAGGGCTGATTGAAACATCGAACCGCGGACAGGATTGCGGATACAGTATCAATGTGAGAGCTGATTCTCCACTGTGCCCCATGTCCCAACGTGCCCCACCTTCCCCTACACTACTAAACCATTGGCAGATATTTGTATTTATTGGCAGAAAATTTTTTTTTTTTGGGGGGGGGGATATTCCAATTTAAGTTCCTGAGATTTAAACCTTTTTCCTAATCCCGATCTCGAGAATAACATATATATCTGTTGAAATCAAGTAATTTCAAGGTTGTATCCATAAACATCAATGCGGTGCACATCTGAAGCAGTAGCCAAAATCAAGAAACAATTGTTTTGTTATTTTGTTTGTACTTTATATATATCACTTAAAATAAAAAAAACTCCATCATGCACCTGATTATAACGGTAAACTCTCATGCTTTGATATATATTCAAAGTAGGTAAACTAGCAGTATTTTGATCATATTTGGGCAAGGCCTCCACAAAATTGTTTCCGGCCCGTCAATCTTGCAACCTTGGACCAATCTGTAATAGGTGATCAAGTATAGTTTTTATTCAAACGACGAAATTATCAAAGGCCTAAATAATGCATGAAAATGTCCCAATCGAGTGTGAAGCTAGGTTTGAATTATATTGTGACTGACCAGTCATGGTTATATGGCCTGGGGAGATTTAATAACGTCCGCCGTTAAAACAAGTATTGGTATTTTTAATTCACGGAGCGCCCAAATAAAACACGTTTTATGTTATTATTCTGAGAAAATTCTAGATATTTTGCAGTGAGAATAATATTACATTCAGATGTTTGAACTCAAGCCACGCGAGAAATAATGATTTGGCAAAGTAGTCAGGGCTGATGTAAATTAAATAGATACACTTCTGTTGACATGGGGAAAACTAAAACAACGTCTGGACATTTATCTCTGTATTTGCGTGTATTATTTATATAATATTTTTGACTTGTGTAGTATTAATGTAATACCTATTTATGCACGCGACAACAAACTGCCAAAAGCCGACGCTAGTTGAGAGCATTGCTGTCTAATAATCTATTAAAAATTGATCTTTGTGAGGGTGAAATGGTCATGAATGTATCAAAATATGTTGTGAACCACTTTCCTAGCTTGAAAACTAAGTCTCTACTTTTATGGCACGCACCAGGTAAAATTCGTATGTATCCATTTTGCTGTTGTTGACATCGAGTGAATGTGATGTTTGGACATATCTACTCTCTCTGATAGGCTCTCGGCGCTCACCACTCAATGTTGGACATAGTGTTGCAAACACACGCAGTGTAATCAGATGTGCGGTAGCTAGCGTATTCCTAACGCTTAGCACGATGAGCCACACCACCGAGACGAGAAGATCGGAAACTTTTTATTTTTTTTTATAAATTCCAACAAAGAGGACCTCTTTTTTTTTTTTGCCAAATTTAAATCCATAGCCAAATCGGATTTATGAAAATGATAGTTTTGGTTTATCCAAATATATTATTATGTCAATTTAATTGCATGAATCCCAATTTCCAAATAATTTAGGTGTTAAGTATACAATACATGATAGATAAATAATCACAAATATCAAATAATCCAGATACATTTACCCATATTACCGGTAGTTCAAATATCCAATTTGAATTGTGTCCACATTCATGAAATGTCAATCCATGTAATCCAGTGACCATTGTGCATACATTTTTTTTTTTCATTTTCAGTAGTTATACCATATATATTATATATTATAAATTTAAACGATATTATCATTTAATATGGAAAGCAAAAATATTTAAAGAATTAGACAAATAATCATAAAAACGCCCATCATGCTATTAGGCGTTTTCCAGATTCTCGGTCCATGCAAACTTTTTTTTTTTTTTTTCTCTTGGAAATAACATTTTATTAGAGAGTCTGTGATTGCAGAAACGATAGTTGCAGGTGTTAGGAATTAATATGCCGCACATCTGTGTTTTAGGCCAATATGGTCTTGTGCATACATCCCGTCTTCAGTATTTATAAGTACTTACTCTTTTATATTGCTTTTACGAGACGAATAAACATACATACATACATAATATTAAAACAAGTTTGACATGATCGGAAACCTTAGTGGTGGGCCTATAGCAGAAAAGTATCGGGCCGAAAATCCCACTAGGGGGCCGCGATTCGTCATTTGAATTAGATTTATTTGGGCTTTCCGCATGTGATTATTAAGAAAAAACGTTCAAACGTATCTATTAACCCTTTCCGTGCGGTGGGCACGTATACGTACCCACGACAAAACTCGCTAGTTTGCGGCGGGTACGTTGATGTACTCCACTGTTTTATTTAGCAATCGGTCGCAAACTGTTGGTCTAGTTTTTCCGGGTTTTAGTTTATTGATAAGAGGTCTTCTTCGAGATTAACATAAGCGACGGTAAATCTCGCTTTCGTTTACCATGGGAATTTTATTTGCGGCGGAACGAGGGAGTGTTTTGAAATTTATGCAAATTTCGGTGTTTTTTGGGTGGTAATAGAAGACATATTATCCCTTCCATCTACCAAAGTATTTTGAGTTAGATAACGAAATTGCTACAGCAATATTATGCTATTGTTTGCCAACCAAGAAGCGGTAACAGTAAAGGATTTAGCGAATATTTCTATTTTTTATCACGGTTTGAAGTTTCAACACCCAAGAAAAAAAATGCCTTTTTTCTATCCGGTTTGTGACTCAGACCACCCCCTTAAAAAAAAAAAAAATTTTTCAATCGCCAATTGCAAGCTCTTTAAATAAGCTTTCCAACGAGCCGTCAGTGGGCAGCAGAGGATCATTACTTTTTCGTTAGTCGATCGATTAGTTGTGGGGGTACAAATGCATAAAGTCGGCGTAGCAAATACGATTATTTAATAAAAAATAAAAATCGCATGGAAAGGGTTAAGTACTTCCGCACTGTGGGCAAAATACTAAGCGAAACCAAAACTCGAGTTAGTTACGTCATTAACTTCTCCTCATTAAGGTTGTGTTCAGCTAATTTATACTATGATAAATTATATGTTCCCTTGTAAATTTATTTACTTAAAAATGTGTATACATGTATGAAACAGCAAAATACTTGAATGATTATTACTATTCAAATTATAAAATAAAATTTAAATAATTAAACTAAGCAATTATTGCATTTCAGTTCTATTGAAATCAATTTTAATACACTTGAGAACATGTCATTTTCCTGCGTGTGAACATAATTTAATCTTTCTCATGGGATCAAAACAAAGGTCGGTTCTCTACTTTTGTCTGTTGCTATTTTCTTTTCGTTTTGTCGTCGGCTAATTTTTGAGTAATGAAATAATTATTAGAGAGTTATGTACTTCTGGTTGTTTATCTTATAATTTCGTGATTTAGTTATTTATGTCCTTCTTTACCCTTGAAGGTATTAACGGGTGAGAAGGAACGTGAAACGCCGAGCAGTGACTGACTGCTGGACTGAGGGCTTCAAAGTTCTGAAGTTGGGAGAGATTTACATATTTCAGTATTTATCATGGGTAGAAATAAGATAGGTCATTTCATCATTTGAAGAATCACAGCCTCTCGTCCAGTTACTAGTGCATGTCAGGCATTGGATTACTGGATTACAGGATTAGTTTGCCGGTACCGGTATGCTACGGTACCGATAATCCAGTAATCAGATGAATGGACTTGATGGTCTGATGGTGGAGGAAGCCATAACCGACCAGCGGTTAAGTGATTCAACCTAGGGCGACGAGTATTCCAGCAATCTTTTTGCACACACCTTTTCTATGGGATTAATCAGCCAGTTCTGCAGTTATTTGTTTCAGATGCATGGAATCCACGAAACATTTTTAGTTTTTGCTTTCTTTTAATTAATTGATAGCGCACTCCTGCACTCAGGCAGTGCTGGTTTGCCGATATGGAGGCCCAGACTGTCTTGTAAAGGAAGGGTTTGCACTCACTGTTTTAATTAATGGCTATTCTTGGAATCGGACAAAATATTAATGACTCTAAAATATTTCATAACATATTTTGAAATTTTTATTTCATCCAAGATATTAATTGAAAATCCATTGAAAAAAAACTTTCTGTTTTACAGCTGCTTAGGCAAAATATAACCTAAAAATGAGGTTTCATAATTATCTCAATATTTCTGTCTTGTTATTATGGATTATCATGGTTGGATTTGACAGTACAAATGCAACCATATACGCTTTCGACCAATTCAATGAGACTGACCAGTTTGCTGATATGGAGGCCGGATTTGGTCCGAGTATTGAAGACGGGGGTATGATCGGTTTACTTGTGCGAGGAGAACCATATGACGGATGTAACCCAATGAAATCACCCCCGTTTAGACCCAGTGACAATCCGGATAATATAAGTATATCATGCTATGCTTTAATAACTCGTGGAGGTTGTGATTTTGGAATTAAAGTATATAACGCACAAAGAGCTGGATTCCAAGCCGCTATAGTACATAACACTAATTCTGATACTCTAGTAAGAATGAGCAGTGGGTATCCCTCTATTACAAACGAGCTTACAATACCTGCAGTCTTTGTCGGAATAAGTTCAGCTCGGAGAATGAACACGACTTATCTTTATGATAAACCTGGAACACCGTATGTGCAAATTTACGAAGGTTCTTTTAATCCGTTAGACTATTATCTTGTCCCATTTATTGTCGTTATTGGGATTTGCTTTGTATCGCTTTTATGTTTCATGCTTGTTAAATGTGTAAGAGATAGACGCAGAACACGGCGTAGCAGGTTATCGTTACAGCGTTTGAAGAAATTACCAGTCAAGAAATTTGACAAAGGAGATGAATATGATGTATGCGCTATATGTCTAGAAGATTATGAAGAAGGTGATGTGTTGAGGATTCTACCTTGTAAGCATGCGTATCATTGTAAATGTGTAGACCCCTGGTTAACAAGCAATAGGCGAGTTTGTCCGTTATGTAAACGTCGTGTCCTCAGCGATGATGAAAGTGATTCCTCATCGGATGAATCAAACGATACGAGCGACGATGAACAGACTCCTTTAGTTCGTTCTTCTATTGCTTCGTCCCCAAATTCACCAAGATTTGCGACCGGTTACGGCTCCCGAAATCCGATCACTAGGAGGCCTCGTAACCACAGCTTTTCATCTGATACTAGCACAGATATCACTGAGGTTGCTCCTGTGTTAACCCATGATTCCCACTGGAAAGGTTCAATGCCCGATTCTAGTGATACTGAAGTTCCACAGTCGTCGAGGGGTTATGAACGTCAGCAACTTGTAACGACACATCAAGAACCTGATCGTGATGTCACAATGGGTCTTATGAATCCAGCAATGGAACCCGACGATTTACTGACTTCCGCAGAAGCAATGATGGCAGGTCCGAGAGTTTCCGAGTCCTCTATTGCAGTTCTATCCGACATAGAACAGTACGGTTCCTCGCTAGGGTCTAGTTCATATTGTTCACAAGATTTCCATAGTCTCAATGAATCTGTTACTATTTCACGATCTTCTATCACCACCGCTACAAATATTGACTCCGCCCACCACCACGAGGAAAACGATGAAACTGCTTCAATATCTGGCAACAGTACTGATCAGGATGACATCATTGTTATCGCGAAGGGTTCAAAGGTTCCAACTACATTTGATGACAATAGTGAAGTCTGATTATATTAACTCTCTCATTTTATTATTCTCAAATATCAGTGTATATTGCAATTTCATAACATGATTTAATAATCGAATACAGCTCAAGAAACTCTGGATTTGATAAAAAGGTACTCCTGTAGTATGTAAACCAAGATGGTGGACACCGGGACGTGGTATGTGGGCCAGGTTACGGTTAGGCCATAATTTCAGTCACAAATCCAAAGTAAGTCATTTGGCTAGTCCCCGAACTCGTAATAGAACTAAAATAAGGGAAATTTGGTATATAACATGGTTCACAACTATGTTCAGGTGTCCGCCATCTTGGTTCACTACTGGAGCGTTAAAAAGAAGTTCCATATGTGTTAATAAAGGACGCTGGCATTGGTTTAGATCAGTGTTTCTTAACCTATGGGTCGCGACTAGGGCTGGACATTTTAAATCGAATAGTAAATTATTCGAATCGGTTCAGAGCAAAATTTCGAATCGCCGCCATCTTGTTTTTTTCTTTTTGCCATTGATCTAGGTGAATTCCTCATTTTTTGTTCATTGAAGTCATAATTTTTCAACGCAATTCTAACATATGACTATTCTCTGTAGTGAGTTATTGATAGAAAGTGTTTGTTATTGTGTGTGAACGATCAGTAATCTATCTGAGTGATTTATTATATGTCTTCAGTAATTCATTTGTTAAGAGGACCAATTACTGTAAAAAAGTCGCTTACAATTATATATTTCCAAGTATTCGAGATTCAATTAGATTCTAAAAAATTATTCGATTCGATTCTGAAATCAGAAGGTATTCGAAAATGCCCAGCCCTAGTCACGACACAGAACTGGTTTATGAAAAATGATTGTTTCATATAAGTCATTTAATTATGCCATTATAAAAGTATTACATGTCGTTTATTATTTGAGCTTATCCTTGGATCGCGGGATTTTATAAAATTTATTTTTAAAAAAATTGGGTCGTTTGAAGAAAAGGTTGGTAACCACTGATTCAGATCTCTGGTTGACAACCAGATTTGACTCTAATTCCAAACTATATTTTCCCCTTGGCTAACAAACTTTTTTAATTTGAAAAAATTGGATTTTATGAATCATTGTTAATTTGAATTTAGACATTTTGACCCAGAAAGTTTTTTATTTAAAAGTCTACAATTTTCATATCTGAGCTAAAAAATAACCTGGTATTGACAGAAAATTTGACTCCCCTCCATTTGAAAATTACCTGCTGCTCCTTGCTTTGGGGGTTCCATCAATCTGATCTTGGTCAATATTATATTTTTTTTGAAGAATTCACATCAATGAATCTTGGATTCTGATGAATATTTGGTCATTTTTTCTGTTCCTAATATTGAAAAATTTGTTTTCAAATTCAAAATATCTTAATATTTTCACAATATATTTTCACACTCTGGTTTATATTTTTTATGGCCATGTTTAGTTGAAATGCTTGAGAGGTTGCATTGTCACATGAGTGCAGCAGTGAACAGGTAGTTATTTTCTGGCATGCTTGATTGCTTCTTTGTTTTTTCTTCTTGAATATTTTTATCAAAGTGTCATGTTAATGTTAGGTGTATTTGTCATGGTATAAGGTCTATTCCATCACCTATACCAGGGCTACTCAACTATTTTTATCGAAGGTCCGCAAACAAAACTTCAAAATTATTTGGGTCCGGTCTTTCCAGAAATGATATTTCGGCATCCTTAAACGAGCACTTCCTCGACCCTGCTGTTTCTACTAATGATTAGTAGAAAATTAAAATTGTTTATTATGGTGTTATAGTTCTTTTCGTATATATTCAAAACTATGGAAGTCATTTTATAATAGGAAATTCAAAAAGTGGGGCTAATGATCCAAAATAAATAATTAGGTGCGGTCCAAATCCAATACTCGAAAGGTTCGGATTCGGACCGCGGTCCGCCAGTTGAGTAGCCCTGACCTATACTATCGAGAAATTTTCAGAATATGGACCAGAATATACAATATCCTTTATTCATCTAAAGATTTTGAATTGGGAAATTGATTCTGAATTGTAATATGTGAACTATAGATAGGGTGTTAAATTGCAAAGGGAATTCATCGATACCATATATTGTTTTGGCCCTCACAGATGTATCACTGAATTAAAAACAGAATATACTGAGAACTGACTTCATAACAAATTTGAAATTGTAAAGGGACTTCATAGACATCCTGAATAATAAATGGTTGACATATCAGTCAAATGTCTGTGACTTTATTTGTGCATATGTATTTGACACTTCATTGGCCGTGTGTGCTTGGTATACCAATAAATATAAGTTAGCTTGCATTCATTTGGTTGCATTGAAATTACATAGACTCCTTGCCATTATCTCATTTTCTGAGTTTTTGAATTCAATGGAATATTGTTAATTATATATTTCTATGATTATTTTTTTCATCCGTTAATATAAAGTCAGTGGTTTCCATTCGACTGCCGGAATATTCAATTCTTAAAATTATTGGTTGATCATTTATATGACATGTTTTCACTCCTTTATTTTGAGTTCTTTGACAAACAGTAAATCCCAAAAAGTTAGCAAACATTGCCCCAATGTTTTCATGTTATTGCTTGGATCGTAAATATAAATTTTGAGTCTTTATATTGAGTCCGGTTGTTCTCAAACTTTCTCGATTTCCAACTCTTAGCTTCCACCTGTGGATTGTGGCCAGTAGCTTGTCAAACTTTTCTGTGCCCAGGGTGAATTTGGGATATTGCTGCCCCATATACATAACTTCAAAATCAATTTGGGGGGTAAACAAATTATAGATAATGGTATACATGGGAATGAATCTTTTCAAGGTCAAGTAAGAGTGAAATATTTGTAATATTATTATTTAAATCATCAAACTGGGCAACAAACTTATCCCTATAACATGCTACCTGGGACAGCTGCCCTTTTGCCCCCATCCTAGACATGCTACTGGTTGTTGGCCCCTCTTTGATGGAATCCTATTGTGTTTATAATATTGTTTCAATAATTAAATTCAAGTGCCCTATGACCCCTGATTGTTAAAAAATTGTTTTGAAATTGATTATATTAAACGCTCTGGAAGTATGTGTACCAAGATGACGCACAACCTGAACCCTAGCCTGGTATACATAACTATGTTCAGGTTGTGCGCCATCTTGGTACACATACTTTGGGAGCACCTTATATTGTTATGTGATGATGATTTTAACTTGTTTCGTATTTTCCATTTCCTATAAATATCCATTATATTATTACTTCTATAATCTCTGAAATCTAACAGTTTTCGCCATGTTTAATTTTCTCAGATGTGTTTTCTGAAATTTAAAAATACATTTCGATTTTTCCCGGGGAGATAAAAATGTCGAATTTAGAAACTAGTTATCGACGTTTGGATTCAACTGAAGAGGAAGATGGGGAGGGGGATTCCCCTCCTGATGGACAAGCATTTCTGGTTCATGTTCCTGATGGAAATAAAGGTATAATTTATGATAATTTGTGGGTAGTTGGCATTACGGATAAAGAGTTAGACTTAACTGTGTTGGCATCACACGCTACTCATCTTGAGGTCAAACCCCATGCCCCCGCGTCACCCAGGGTGTGATAAAATTGGGTTGGCAATGTTAATCCCGGATTTTCTGAAAAATAGCAGCTTCTAACATACCGCTGGATATTGGTGGCTGCCGTATAGGCATAAATATCTGCCGTATATAAAAGAAATGAAAGAAAAAAAATTGGAATTATTGAGAGAATACCAAAACTGAATTAACTACCATTATGGATACATTTTTTTTTGCAAACTGAATCCGGTCATTTTTAACTAGGACACAGTATAGAAGTCAAAATTGATTTGATTGTTTTTCATGTTTTGCAATGGAACATATTCTGGAGAAAAATCAATTTCTGAGCAAAATGTCCTAGATTGGTACTCCTTTTGTGTCTGTACCAGGTTAATTTTATTCCGATTTTCTTTATTTTAGTTCTATTACGAGTCCGAGGAGTCGTGGACTGTCTGTGTTAGCCAAGTGAATACACCCCTGCCCATAAGTTTCAGTCCCTTTACACCACTTGATGTAAAATAGGCAAACAAAATTTTTGTACACATACTTCTGGAGTGCCTCTAGGTTACTGAAACATACACAAGTTCAAGTTGAATAATTTTTCTTCATTTTCGTAGGAGAAATTTATTAGTTCTGTTTTTTGGCTCACCCTGTATTGATAGCCATTTTCATTAATCGTTTATTTTTTTTAGCTCAATGGCATCACATAGAAGATTTAGACGCATTCTTCACAAGGGTATATCAGTATCATCAAAATCATGGATTTGGATGTATGATGCTGCAACAGTGCTTTGAATTATTGTAAGTATATTAGTTGCTTATATTTGTAAGTTCTCTTTCATAATAAATTTATGTCTGTTATGTCTGTCTCGACATTTTCAAATATCTGATGGTTTCAGAATCGAATCTAATATTTATTTAAAATCGAATCTTGAATAGCCTACTTGAATAAAAAAATTTTCTTTTCTAATTACCGTAACTACCTCACCAATAGCTTTGAAATTTTCAGTGGCTAAGGATTGTATTGTTTGTTAGAAGGCTATTACTTCCATTTATTTCATAAATTTCTGTGGGCCCTATGGGATTCGTTTTTTGTTTGTGATCACGTCATTAAAAACTGCACACCTTGTTTCGGTTACGTTTGCGTTAGTCGTTAAGTTTTGCGGTAAGTTTTGGATTTCGTGTCCATTTATTTGAGCATAGCTCTCTTATTATTATTGCCATACATATTGATACACGTGCTGCAAACTATTAAAAATCCAGAGTTCAAATACGCATATCACCAGCTGATAGCCATTCACTAGTAATTGAACAGGAAGCAGTAGTTTCCTACTTAATTGCAATAAAAAAAAGTTATAGTAATTATCTCTGCTTTTTACGGACAAATTTTTTCGGCATCTTATTTTTTTTTGTGAGTTTTCATATTTCTTGGGAGCCTTTTCTCTCAATAACTAACTGAATCGTTTTTGTTTCCAATACATTCTCATTTTTAGCAATTGCATGAAAAAAAATTAAAATTAATTATCTCTGCCTTTTTATAAGTAAATTCTTTCAGTATCTTATTTTTTTATGTTTATTCATGAGTTTTCTTATATCCTGAGAGCCCTTTTACTCAACTAACTGAATCGTTTTTGTTTCCAACACATTCTCAGGCAACTGCATTTACAAAAACTTATTATCTCTGCCTTTTTACCAATAAATTCTTCCAGTATCTTTTTTATGTTTATTTGGATATTTTCTTATTTCTTCCATTTCTCTCATTATCAACTAACTCAATTCAGTTGGTCAGTATTCTATTTTATCACATGCCGAAAGCACACATTATACAAACATAATTAGGAAAGATAAAAAATGCATTTCAGTGTGAAGGGAAACGCGATAAACCATTGATGGTTATCGAGGAGCGTCACCTATGAGGGAGTGAGTCTAACATGGAATACTACCAAAAGCCAGACTTTATTAAGATAACTGAATAGTTTTTGTATCCCCGTCATTTTTTTTAACTGACTCATCCTATTTACTTTCTACAGTCAATTTGTCTTTGTAGTCGGATTCGCAGCATTTCTCGTTCGTTGTGTGAAATACGATGTTTTATTCTATGATAAACCTATAAATGAAACTAAGGTTACACTCAGTGATGCTGTTTATACCGGACACCAGTGCTCGAAACGGTGAGTATTCGATTAAGTATGAGTTTATTTTGACTCTGTAATCAGCGTGACTAACAATAAAACTAGAATATCGGTTAGAAACCGAAGACTTATCGATCGAAAGTTAGGGGATCCCCCAAAAACAGTGGTCTTACTCCATAGTGACACCGTGTGTCCCATCACTAATTAATTAATAACTTGCTAATTATAAGACATAATCCATCCAAAATCAATAGGCTTCTGATCTGAGCTATGATGAATGCACATGCAAAATTTGGATTCAACCTCGCTTTCGTGAGATATCGCGTGCCTCTAACTCACAGACATACAAACAAACAAACAGACAAATACCTATCATCATACTTACCGATCTTGAGATCGATAAAGTAATAATTGATAAGGACATAATAAATGAACATTGCTTGATGGAGGAAAATCGTCTTTGCTCAGGTCAAATTGACAATTGACAGAATAATAAATTAAGAGATATATTAATAATATTGAATTATTACTTCTTATTTAGTTAATGGAAATAAATATTGAATTGAATAAGTATCATAGAATTTCTTCATCATCTTGTCATTAGCCAACAAATCAAACAAAAAACACAAACGAGAATATCAGTCAGAGATCGAAGACTTATCGATCGAAAGTTAGGGGATCCCCCAAAACAGCGCTCTCACTCCATAGTGACACCTTGTGTTCCATCACTAATTAATTAATAACTCGCTAATTATACGACATAATTCATCCAAAATCAATAGGCTCCTGGTCCGACATTTGATGAATGCACATGCAAAATCTGGAGTAGATTCAATATCGCTTTCGTGAGATATCGCGTGCTTCTAACAGTCAGACAAATACCTATCAACATACTTACCTATCTTAAGACCGATAAAGTAATAGTTGATAAGAACATAATAAATAAAAATTGCTTGATGGAGGAAAGCCGTCTTTGCTCAGGTCAAATTGATAGAATAATAAATTAAGGGATATAATAAAAAAATTGAACTATTACTGCCTATTTAGTCAATGGAAATAAATATTGAATTGCATAAGTATCATAGAATTTATTCATCATCTTGTCATTAGCCAACAAATCAAACAAAAAACACGAATAATACCTCTCATTGATAAATAAAATATACGACTAGAATAGGATTTACATATTTGTCCCAAGGGAGAGGAGAGCGATAATACAGCCTACCGTAATCATATTAATTATGTGATAGATATAAGGCAAGATTCGAATGTTCAGTGGCAAAAAAATATGAAGATACATATTGTCACTAAATCAAAACAACTCTCCTCATATGATTAAGATTGACGGTTTACACTGTGTATTACAACAGTTAGAAATCATGTTAATTTGTTGTGACACATATTCATACATCAAGAATATTGGGATACATATCAGGCTAAATTCGAAACAATTGTGGCAAGAAAAAGTGTTTAATTTTATATCACGCAAATAAAAAAGTAGGAGTTAAAAAATGATGAATCAGTACTTATTTAGAATAGACTGGGGAGTATCTTTTCTTCTGACACTAATACACTTCTGTCGAATTATTTTGAGAAAGACTAATTGTATTTAATTTATTTTGTTTAATTTCAGGATTGGGGAGAACGCCCTTCTTGTAATTGTTCTTCTCATAGCTGCTGTATTCTGGGGAGTTCGAGTTGTCAAAGTTTTGTACAATTTTTTCAGATTAACTGAGATTAGAGCTTTCTACTCCACAGCGTTGCGTATAAAACCAGTAAGAATTGCGTTTTTGATTTTTTTCTAGAGCAGGGTTTTAAATAGGGCCCTCGGCTGCCATTGGGGGGCCGAGGATGTCCTTCAATAGATACTCTTTGTAATGACTACCTTAATTTACAGTAAAATGAATTAAAATTGTTCAGCTCTTTGACTGTATTGCATTTATTTTTCCAAATTTTTATTTTTTTTTTACTATTAAAAGTGAAAAAGATATTAAATTATGTAGACGCTTTAAAAGCAAAATTAGTTATTTTCATAGAAGAGCAAGGTGCCACTGGTGTTTGCACTTTTTAGAAGGGGGGTCAGGCATCGTCAATTACGCTGTAAATCTTGCTTTTACTTCAGAATAGTCTTGATAACAAACAATCCTGTATTTGAATATACTTTAATATTATTCTTTGAATTAGAGTTTAAATCTGAGGACCTTTTGGCTTTCAAACAAAGAAAACCGGTTGAAACACACCTGTTTGATACCAGTACAAGTGTCAAATCAATCAATTCAGTTATGAAGACAAAACGATGTCAATTTTATTGACAAATTAAAGGCCAAATTGATATTTATTGCGCTGTCTGAAAACTACCTCATAAATTCTAAAATTGAGAACTTTTTGTACAACAAATTCTCAGTATGTTCTGAAATTTAAGAAGCAGTATTAATTATCCTTTCTAATAAGTGACAGAAACTGGTTTAAAAAATGCTTTAAGTTAAGTTTAAATTGATTTTCTATTGCCTTGAGGGCAATATAATATATCACAATGACAGTTTTTAAAATGAACATACCGGTAGAATGGTAGATCATAAAACAATATTTTTTAGGATTTGTGTTTTTTTATTTTGGTTTTATACAAGCATAGACTGATATATAACAATGTATGAGGAGTTACTATTTGAGTTAGGTCCATCTTGCTTATTAACTTGCAATCTCAAGCGCACCCGGGTGCACTCAACGTATGGCATCGGACAACGATGTCTCCTTTAGTTTGATTATTTCTATTTATTCAGCGACGTTTGTTCCACAATAGTATCCGGTGGAGCGTAACAATGTAAACAACATTAGTTTAGAATAAATTAAGTTTGATAAAAAAATATATTACCTTGTATAAACTGGTAGACATTTGTCTGTTTTAATAAAATTACTGATTCTATTCCTACTAAATATATGGTGTTATCATCCAGCCCAGTAAGAATTGGAATCATTCCAGTTCCCAATTGTCTACCTAATTTATTGCGGCTTGGGTAAGAAGGGGTCACAATTTGAACCCATATAACCTGCAATTCCCACACAGATAAGTCTAACGCTTTGATATGTAGGCCATCATACAGATTTTCAACAAAGAACCTCTAAAAGTTAAAGTATATTTAATGATATGTGATTCATAAGGCTTACTGCACATTGACACCTGTATTTCTGTAATGTTTCGTCTGGTCAAGTTCAGTCTTCTTCATACATACATACATACATAATTGGGTAGTCCTGTAGTATGTGTACCAGGTTAGGATTAGTCCATAATTTTATTCCGATTTTCCTTATTTTAGTTTATTACGAGTTCAGGAACTGTCTGTATTAGCCAAGTGCATATACCCCCTGCCCATAGGTTTCAGTCCCTTTACACAACATGATGCAAAATGGGCGAACAAAATTAGTTACCTCCATGTCCTAATCGATAACACATGTATATCCAATAATTTTAAGTTGGATTGCGCGAAGCTAACTCCCAGTCCTTCCTCTGTGTCTTCATTCTAGTGGATCTGTATGTGTATGATGCAAAGATGCTGCAGCAGGAATAAACATGACCATACTATGAAATTCAAAAGTCCTAGTTCACACTGTCCTGCTGTATTTATGTACATTTGTGTTAGTGTGCGACAGGAATTACACAGTATATCCAATATGTTTCTTTTTTTCTATTTCAGGCAGATCTAGACAACATAACATGGCATGAAGTTCAACGCAGACTCATGATGGTGCAGTCAGACCAACAAATGTGTATCCATAAGCAGGATTTGACTGAACTTGATATATATAATAGGTAGGTGGTAGTTTTGTTTTGGGGCTCGCTTTACTTTCCAAATCTAGATTATGGTAGTAGAAGATAGATTATGGTAGTAGAAGAGGTTTGTAAAATACACAATAGCAAATGGCTGATTTACTTTTCTGTATGCATTCTAAAATTATATTTTTAACACTGTGGAATAATGAGCATGTATACATATAAGTACATATAAGCATACATATACATAAATATATACCGTTATTAAAAGTGAAACATAACAATAACTGTTATCAATTTCATCTATTCTCTTCTGAACCATTTGCTGTAATAGGTGCGTACACCATGTTACGATTTGTATGGTCGGCTTATGTGCAAATTTTTACAAGTTCACTGTTTCAACACTGTATTAGGGGTTGGCTTATATGCGGGGATATATGGAACTTTCTTTTCCTAAAATCAAGAATTTACTCAACTGTAAAGATTTTAAATTATGGGCAATCAAGTGGTCAGAGCAAAAAATTATGGTGTCTACAAAGTCTTGGAATTTTTTTAAATTTAAAGGGAATTTATCGATACCATGTATTCTTTTGGTGCTCACAGATGTATTTAATGTAGTAAAAATACTTAAACATTTACTGATTAAAACACAACAAACCCGGTTAAGATTTATTGAGTATTGACTTCATAACAAAATTGTAAAGCGACTTTATGGACACCCTGTTTTTTATTGAGTTACTAACACTGTAAGAAATAGAAAACCAATCACAATTTTGTATTCTAATATTTGCTTTGTTATCAACATCACTGCATATGTATATCATCTCTATTTATATAACATGTCATTACTCATTCAGTCTACAATTTCTTAATCAATCAGCTGCCGTTGATTGAGCTCTATAATTAGCATAGCAAAATGTCACGAGGTCTTAATGATCATATGTTGGTTAATCATACTTGCACTTGTCTAGTTTTCTGTTGCGTATATCCGCGCATTAAAACCCATCTGGCGTATTATCTGAACCCCTAAAAACGACCATGAAACGGTGAATTTTATAAAAATTGGCATTTAAGTCGACCCTACATATCAAAACATTGCAACACCTATCACAGCAAATGGTTGCAGAAATGTATTATTGAAATTGATAGCTATTATTGTTGTTTTACTTTTTTAATAACAGTAAGAAGTGTCTCAAAATCTTTCAAATTCGTCCTCACTATTTCTGCCAAAGTCCATAAAGAGATATTTCCAGTCCAGAGTTATGTGCATATAAGTCGATCCTTTAGTTTGGCAACTTTTTTTTGAGTTCAAACTCGACTTATATGTGAGGATATACAGTAAGTATTAAACACACAATAATTGGCAGAAATGAAACTAATCACTGCTTGTTTTTTTCCTACCAATGATGTGCAAAAAGAATTGAATATTTGAATTGATTCAGAATTAGTCTCCTATTCGATAGTAAATTCTTGATTCATTTGATGATATTATAAAATATTATTAGTTGGAAATTTGAGATCTGACGGTATTGTTATGAGATTTAAGTTCAGTTATTCCTGTTGCAGTGTGCTACACTTTGGGGTTCTTTGTTTATATTCCGTCATTGTTACTTTGTTCTTTGTGTTGTGATCACTGATTGTCGTCAAGCGATTCGCCTGTATTAGTTAGAAGAACAATTACAAGTATTAGATGGTGGTCCGATTAAGTTTGGCTATACTTAGTGAAGATAAATAAAAATAACATAATCTCTTTCTACGAAATATCAAGTAATATCATAAAGTATCATCAAGTTATCATAAATATACTTGATATTTCGTGGAAAGAGATTATGTTATTTTTATTTATCTTCATAATACTATCTCAGTCACGGATCCTTGTGGCAACAGCCACATATGGATTCGGAATAGAAAGTAAACAAGGAGAAAGGACCTGCAGTTCAATACACAATACCCTAGTACACCTCATATACTTAGTGACTCAATGTAATTATGTTGCACGTTCTTGTGTTAAGGGTAAGATGTGTTTTTAGTTTCTTATCAAAGCCTTTATTTTGGTTATAATAAATAAACTGTCACAACAGGTATTCAACATTTTTATAGTGTGGCCTGAAAAAATAATATTGTAAACATATATGATATGTACTGGTTCTATTCTCAAAACATTTGGTCTCATTTTTACTGTGAAGTCTGTGCTTGAAGGAAAGAAGATTACTTGTTAGTTGCCAGATTATTGTAATCTGTAATCTTTCCTGTATTAATTAATCATTAATTGACTTTATCTTTTATAATCTTTGATAATGACTCTGATTATATTTAAATAACCTTTTAAACTTGTGAGGTAACTAAAAGGTCAGCCCTGTGTAGTTTATAGTTGACTAATTTGAACACATTTCAAATAAAAAGCAAGGTATCTGGAAATAAGTATTTACCGGTATATAAATTCCTTATAAACTTGACAAACCAGCTGTGTTTCGAAAAAATTATCTTTAGTGCGCTGTTTTCAAGAAGATTTTACCCATTTATCTATGGCCTTACTTGAAAGCAAAATAACTTGGTGAATAGAGGATTATTGTGATCTAGTAAACACTCCTGTATTAATTAATCATTAATCAAGCTTATCTGTCAAATCTTTGATAATGAATTCAATTATATTTATCTAATATTGATCTTTCGAGGCACCATAAAAGGTCAAAGTTGACCGAACCACTTTCAAAATAAACATACAGGGTGGTCCAGAAAAACCCTGATAATTAAAAAAGTTTTATTTAACACTTAAACCTATGTTTTTGTGCAAAGACAGTTAAATTTGCTTTAAGTACATACTAAGATTCATAAAACGGCAATTTGAAAATCTTATTCCAGAATTCTCAGATTCAAGAATTACATGATAGCCATGGTGAACAAGGAAGTGATACCGATGAAATATCGTGTCCCGGTTCTAGGAGAATCTGTGTTCCTGACCCAAGGACTGAAGTTCAACATTGAACTTATCCTATTCTGGGGACCGTGGTCTCTCTTTGCAAATAATTATAATTTAAAAGTAAGTTTTTTGTAAAAGTAAGAGTTGTTGAAAAAGTTTGAAAGTTGGTGTCGGATTCTGATAGATTTGGAATCGGCTATTTTCAATAATATTGTAAATTCTAGTAAAATATTATAGTGAAACTCAATCTTTTTGCTGATCTTTGACCCTAACTGTTTTCTGTTTTTCAGGAAGAATACAAACGCAGATCAAATCGAGAAGAACTTATAAGTCGTCTTGGTAACCAGATGTGGTGGGCTGGCTTCATTAATCTCTTGCTTTCTCCTGTTATCTTCGTGTGGCAGATTTTATACTCTTTCTTCAGTTACGCTGAAATTTTACGAAGGGAACCTGGAAGCTTTGGCGCCAGACGGTGGTCAATGTATTCAAGATTATATCTGAGGTGATATTTTGTTGTTTATGGTTATTTTGCTTTTCTGTATTACCTGGAAGATACGAAATTTAATAAGACAGCCTCATCACTGATTGGCCCTCTGCGTTTTTCTTCTACTAAATCAGGAATAGTCAACCAGTTTCAGCCGTAGACATTTTTGTCATAGTCAAATGATAAAATATATAATTGTTATAAAAAAAAATTCAAAGCCATATTGCAACCAGTTTTGGTCAGATATCGAAATAGCTGATCAGTTAATTGTTCTCGATGCATGGGCATTGGATGGGTAGGGAGCTATTTTGGTAGTTGGGTACAGAGTCTGACTCTTGTCAATTCTAATTTTAAAAAACTGTGATCTTTGTGGTTTAGCATTGTCTGTGTGTTGGGCCAGGGGTGTGCAAAATTTTTTGTTGGTGGGCAATAAAACCAAATTAAACATCTGGCTGGGCCACACTAGAATGCGGAATGTGGCCATCACTCAGTATTGAGGGCATCAGGCAAAACGGCGACAGATTTACCGCGACTACAAGAGCAAAAAAAACATTATGTATTTTTACCCTTGTGAGCACCTTTTTGCGCATAAACAGTCACATTAAGATTTTATGCTTGATACGGGAAAATCTGATTGTTGACAAGAGCGACACCGAATGGCTTTGTAAATCGGGTTGTGGCCCATCTGTCACCTGTTGCACACCCTGATATAAGCAAACAAAGTAATATCGGTACCTCGCCACAAACAAACACTGATACATGAATGACCAATTTATTACGATTTTGTTAAGTGGTGGACATTCTCGAAAGAACCAGCATTATTCCTATTTCACTTTATTTCATATTTTTCATTTTCAGGCATTTCAATGAGTTATCTCATGAATTCCAAGCCAGATTGAACAGAGGATACAGTCCTTCAACAAAATATATGGATTCCTTCAATTCACCTGTATTGACAATTGTTGCAAAGTGAGTAGAGGATTAATGAAAATTTTGTCATTTTTCAAATTGATTTGTATATTACTTTTTACTTGCATATAATTTATTCGGTGCTCCTGTAGTGTGTGTACTAGGTTAGGGTTAGGCCATAATTTTATCCCATTTTTCCTTATTTTAGTTCCATTACGAGTTCGAGACTGTCTGTGTTGGCCAAGTGATTACACCTACTGCCCATAGGTTTCAGTCCCTTTATACAACTTGATGTAGGCGAACAAAATTAGTTACCTTCATTTTGGTACACATACTTCTGGAGCGCCATTTATTCTAACTATTACTTATTATTTAACCTTTACAAACTTATTTATGCCTTTTTGTCCAAATATGGCTCTTTACAATCATCCGTTGTTATCTAACGATACATTCGGTGCTACTATTTTCAGAAGGACACTAGTTTTGCAAGCTCGGCATTGCCTACTCATTTTATTACATCTTAGGTGAGGGGGTGGCGAGTCGCTCATTTGTCCTGCAAAACAGTGTAATTTCTTCTTCCTATACTACTATTGCTTCCTGTCTATCAAGATAAACTAAGTAAATTTAACATAATAACAGGATTGTTTGTTATTTTTAGTGGATTGTGCAGTGTGGCGCAAGACAAATATATAGTATATCCAATTTTGATTTTTCCTGAACTATCATTTTTACAAAATATTTCAAATATATTAAAATACCAATCTAGGTTAATGAATGCTAATTATTCTTAAGCGCCCATGTAATTCCTTTCTGCAGTCTCTCACAAAAAAAATCTCTCGAAAGCTTGATTTAATTAGGATCTTGTACTTCCGTTGCCGAATATCCCACTTTATTATACATTTATGCCAGTGGTATCTTTATTACATTAATCCTCAAAACGGTACTCTCGTAGTATGTGTACCAGTTAGGGTTGGTTTTGGTACGAGTTCAGGGACTGTCTGTTTTAGCCAAATGAATATACCCCCTGCCCATAGATTTCAGTCTCTATACACAATTTGATGTAAAGTAGGCAAACAAAATTGGTTATCTCCATATTGGTACACATACTTCTGGAGCGCTCTTTATAGCTTTCGAACAATGAGCACTGGAATATTTGCGGCTTCATTATATACAACCCTCATTTCAAGAACATGGCTATATAGGATAGGATAAGAGTTACATATTTATCCCGGGAGAGAGGAAAGCCAATAAGACGGCTTAATCATATGGCGAACATATCGATATACCGGATGTCGCAAATTTATTTTATAAGTTCTCACTCATGTTTGGCATGAATCATGAATTTGTGTGCGACTTTATTTAAATATACACTTCTGTTATATTTCAGAAACACTGCTTTCTTAGTTGGATCTGTACTTGCCGTTCTTCTAGTCTTGACTGTCTGGGACGAAGATGTTCTCAGGGTTGGTAGAGAATATTATTTTGACTTAATTTCATTTCAACCAAGACTTAAAGAGAAAATTTACTTGATCGAAACCAGGAATGACCAAACCAATTATACTTGTTCAATTGTATAAAACAAATATTTGGGGGCAAAGTTGATCCTTGTTAGGATATTATTAACGATACCGTGATCTATGTGATTCAGTTGGTTTGATTTTTTTTTTTTACAGTTTTCAGGAATTAAAAGGGCTTTTTTGATCACACTGAGTTTTTAGTTTTTTAAATTTTTGGAATATTTTTCTAAATAGAATAATTCTAATTTAATCCCAAAAATAAGTATGGATTTGAATTATTTTTTCTTCTATATTAAAAAAATAAATTCCTAAATCTCTAAAAATTTCTGCACTTTACTTTCAATATTTTTTTTACGGAATTTTTGTATTCATTCCAGGTGGAACATGTTCTGACAACAATAACTCTTTGCACCATTATCGTTACAATCTGCCGATCTTTTATCCCTAAAGAGGTAAAACATTTGTTTGGAGTTTGCTAAGAAACTTTGTTGTCACTCTTTTTTGGCAAAATCTCCCATCTTATATTTCGTACATTTTAAACCTTACCTAAGGTTTTGTTTGCTTTCCTGATTTCATATTCAGTTTTTGTTTATTTGTTTTTATCAATCATTTATCGTGATTATGGAGTCGAAATATTCTTATTTTATCTAACTTATCTTATCATAAGTGTATATTGAGCGATTGAAAAGTTTTAACCCCACATGCCAACATACTAATTCGATACCTATCTTACTAACGTTTATCCGATATTTTTCAGAACGCAGTTTCATGCCCAGAACAGCAGGTTTTGTTTGCTTTCCTGATTTCATATTCAGTTTTTGTTTATTTGTTTTTATCAATCATTTATCGTGATTATGGAGTCGAAATATTCTTATTTTATCTAACTTATCTTATCATAAGTGTATATTGAGCGATTGAAAAGTTTTAACCCCACATGCCAACATACTAATTCGATACCTATCTTACTAACGTTTATCCGATATTTTTCAGAACGCAGTTTCATGCCCAGAACAGCTGATGAAGAAAGTTTTATCTCAAATACATTACGTGCCAAGCTCATGGCATGGTAGAGCTCATACTAATGAAGTCAGAAATCAGTTTGCACAACTGTTCCAATACAGAGCGGTAGGTTATATAATGTCTTGCAACTGTTCAGTTATGATTGTATTCAATTAGTAAGCGTTTGATAAACAGTGTCTCAACTATATGAAGTTGAACAGTGAAAAATCGTCAAAAACCACCAAAAACCTTGCAACATATTACATGAGTTGTTACATATTATTGGGTCTCCTCTCTAGGAGACAACTATTACCACTCGTTTAATATGTCTGTCTGTATGTCTAACTGTGGCGTCTAAACAGCTGGATCAATTTAGTTGAAATTTCTCTCATGGGTTATCACCCTAGTAATACACGTTTACCGACTAGTCGACTACTCATGCAAAAATGCCAATGCAGTGCTCAAAATAAGCTGGCTAATTCTGTAACCCAGTCACCATAGTATGCGGTGGTTATGGGTCTGCAACGTTTTCTGGATCATGGCCTTAATTTTCTTACCGAATGTATACCCTTCATTCTGTAACTCAGTCACCACTGTATACTGCTGTTATGAGTCTGTAATTTTGCATCGTGGTAACAATGTTTGTTGGAATATGAGACTCAAGTTCGAGCGGAGATAATTGTGGTGATTTGTGTCTTAAAATCTAGCAACACATTAAATAGTCATGACATTTGCGGTGCTGGCGTATACTACTCATCATTTAAAAGCATGGTGTTTTGATTTGAAAGTCATTCTTTGGTTCGTGCTGCTTTAAGACGCTTGGTTGATGTTTGAGCTAATAAAAGAGTAGTACTGTATGATCTCGTTTATTTCTGTGTTTGGTTTGTCACAATAACAAGCGCCTACTCCTTTTTGATGTATCCTATAGCAATTATTCTGTTTTGCCCATATATGCTTGTCTTTTTAATAAATCCTATTCCATTATTTCTCAGGTCTACATACTTGAAGAAGTTCTATCTCCTTTGATAACTCCATTCTTACTGATGTTTCCCATGCGGAATAGAGCACCACGGATGATTGATTTCTTCCGTAATTTCACGGTTGACATAGCAGGAGTCGGCGATGTCTGCTCCTTTGCTCAGATGGATGTAAGAAGGCATGGAGATCCAAAGGTAATTTCTTTGTGATATTTTGTCAGACTTCTTAGGCTATGCCTATTACTCCTTTATTCCGGACAATTATTCCTTTATAACAGTGGTCGGCAAACTGTGGACCGTCGAGCATTTTCTAGTGCAGTGTTTTTCAACCTTTTTCGAGCCAAGGCACACTTTTTTCAGTGAGAAAATCCCGCGGCACACCACCAGCTGAAAATATGGGGAAAAGACCTAATATTCACAATATAAGTGTTATATTGTTAATATAAGATTTTTAACATTGAAGAAAGATGTTGAATAGAACATCCTGAATAGTAATCAAATAAAAACAAAGACAAAAAAAAAATCGCCACTTGATGCTGCCACGGTCTGATATAGAACAGTACTACATGATTACTCTGCCGGGCGCTACACCGCATAGACACACAACTTGAAGAATTTCCCACGGCACCCTTGACAATATTTAACGGCACACCGGTGTGCCGCGGCACCCCGGTTGAAAAACACTGTTCCAGTGGACCACCAATAAATTTTAATTATGACACTGATACACAAGAAAGTTCTATAAATCCAATATTACATTTTTTTGCCAAATGGTTGTTGTTTATATATCAAACGATCATACATAACGTTCATTTCAACTAAACAAATGAGAATATCGGTCAGAGAGCGAAGACTTATCGATCGAAAGTGTGGGCATCCCCAAAAACAGCGCTCTCACTCCATAGTGACACCTTGTGTCCCATCACTAATTAATAACTCGCTAAATCAATAGGCTTCTGGTCCGAGATATGATGAATGAACATGCAAAATCTGGAGCAGATTCAATCTCGCTTTCATGAGATATCGCGTGCATCTAACAGACAGACAAACAGACAAATACCCATCAACATACTCACCGATTAACATCGATAAGTAATTAGATGTTCCTTAAAAAGTTCATTGCGCGGTTAAATTTAAAATTTCCAACGAAATTGTTGGGCCTTGAAATCTTTTTCATTTTACTATTTGGGCCTCACTTGAAAACTTTGATGGCCATTGCTTTATGATCTTTTGAATTCTTTTTCCAGTGGCAAGTAACTGATGAACCAGAGGCTCCAACTCAGCCAGCTTTTATAGCAGAGGGTGGAAAGATAGAATTGTCTCTCATGCATTTTGCTGTCACTAATCCAAAATGGAGACCACCACAACAAGAGAATAAATTTCTCAATGATTTAAAGGTATTGTATGATTTCTAAAACAATCTTTTCATTTTTGATGGGGATCTCTGATCAATCAAGTTTATTTTTTTCCAACCAGTAAAAATAAATAAATAACAAAGGCATAAATTACGAGAAAGTAATAAAGTACACAGTTTTACTGGGGAAAGGAAGGGGAACCAAAGCTGTTTAATATTTCCTAACCAGATAAGTCTTCGGGCTCTCCTGAATAAGCCTTTATAAAAAAAAAATATTTCAAAAAGGGAAAATTCTAAAACAAATATTTCTGCCTTTTTCAGATTGGAAGACATCAAAAATTAATAAAATAATTATATTCATAATCAGGGGCAATAGCCAGGAATTTTTAAATGGGGGGAATTCTGAAATTTCTGATTGCAGAGTTCGATCGCAACAGCGAGTAGGTCTAGCAGGAGGCCGAAAAACGTGGGAATATCTTCGGTCTAAAAAGGGTTTCAAGCTATAAAAAATTGCTTTGTATGATACAAAAAAAATTGGGAGGGGAGGGGCGAGCCGCAGACCTTCTGAGTACGCCCCTGTTCACAGCTTTAGTCAAATTGTTACACCTCGGGGTGGGCATATTTGCAACCAATGTTCCACTGAACTTTGAGTGGTCGCTTATTCAGATCTTTGCTGCAAATGTTGTATACAAGCACATTTAGTCTTAAGAATTCTTTCTATGTTGCTGTTTAATATTTCTATCTTTTTTACCCTCAGACACAAGCTCATAGAGATGCTCTATTACTCAGTAGGAATGATGCTGTGCAGAATCCATTGCTAACTTCGCTACAATCACTGGGATCAATTGGTCTGCCGGTGAGTGTGTTTGTTTAAATTATAATAGTTAGGGAAGACTGCTTAATCATATGGTGAACCAAAGCCTCTCGTTTGGTTACCGCCTTTGTCTGATATGGGATTAGTTAACTAGTTATTGGTTTTGGAAGCTTGGCCTTGATGGTGAAGGAAGTCATAACTGACCAGCGGTCATGAGTACTAGCCTATGGTGACGAGGAGTCCAGTAATCACGCACATTATTAACCCTGCATGGAATTCGAACCTGGAACCCACACAGGGTAATTAGGTGTCCAGTGGCGAGCGTATTCCTAATGTGTATCACTTTGCGTCACACCGTCGAGTCGGTAATTGTTCCTGTTAACTTCTTTTTTAGTGTAGAGATGGCCGAAGGTCAAAACCATAAGATCCAACATAAATACAATCTGAAATAATATTTTCAAATACTTACATGCAGCTTATAAAGTTTGAGAACCACTGTTTTAATCAATCCTACTCATATTATTGTATTCGATTCCAGCAAGCCAGTTTTCTCCATCACCCGGGCATAAGTATGATGAGCACCTTGTCACCACAACAACCTACTGTAGCAATGCAACAACAACATTCTACAATACAAGAATGTAAGTACACAATGCTTCCTAGTTTTAACTCATTTTGTTTTTCTCATTTTGATTAATATGAAGCTCCGCGAGCTCTGTTTACTCATTAAAATACTGACTTGGCTAATTAGGTAACTGTCCAAAGAAACGATAGCGCATTAATGAAGTTTGACAATGGTAGCGGTAATTCAAATATGACATCTACAAGTTCCAATAGACAATGCCATAGTTTAATAATAGCGTTGTTGCTAAATTTCAATACTTCATTAATTAAGTTTGTCAAGAGTGTAAGCATACCATGAATTTTTAGAAATTCATGGTATGCTTACACTCCCAGGTTGAGACTTCGTTATTGTGCACAAACCTATTGCTCTGTGATTATTTCTCGGAATGTTTATAAAGATATTCACCAAAAACAGCTTTATTTCATTCATATTATTTCTCTAGCTGTCCCTCCAGAAAGCTTGACATATGAGGAGTCCATGATGACATCATCGTTTCCCCGGCAACAACAAACGACAACAGAAAGTCGAAAACAACCAAGAAAACCTCGTCTGGTAGGAGGGTCACAACATGAAGGGAGCATGGAAGAGAGTGGATTAGGATTAATAACAAGTGTTATAAATGGCCAGCAAGGTGGGTGTGTATTAGGAGAAAAGAGGGCCCAACCCTAGCCCTTTACAAATTGAAGGGCACAGTTTTTACTGACCTTTTGATACTGACCTGTGATATTGAAAAAAAAAAAAATAGATGGCATGGTGGGTGATCTGACACTGACTAATAGCAGAAGTGCTGCATTAAAAACTTAAATAGCTCTGATCGTAAAGAGATGTCATCTGGTTATGTACAATTCCAGAAAAAAAAATGGTAGAATTTTTGTTACTCTTGCAGTTTGTGTAATAGATTCGGGTTAGGCCATAATTTTATTCCGTTTTTTCTTACTTTAGTTCTAATACGAGTTCGTGGTTTATGTTAGCCAAGTGAATATACCCCCTGCCCATAGGCTTCAGTCCCTATATACAACTTGATGTAAAGTAGGCGAACATAATTAGTGAACTCAATATTGGTACATACACTTTTGCAGTGCCGAATTTTCTGTATTCTAATTTTTATTCTCTTCTTATTGGAACCAAATTCATTTTGAGTGGGGGTGACTCTGTATGAAGTGAGAGACATGAAAAACGTAAAATAAAAAAATGGTATATCAATTGCAATAATTTTCATGTTTTTTTTTTTTTTGGGGGGGGGGATTTTAAAACTTATTTAATTTATTTTGAATCTGTACAATTTTCCATCCCAGGCCTTCCTGTCAACACCACTGATATGCAGCAATCAACACGCCCTTCGCAGCATGCAGTATTTGGCAGTATGATTGGTGGAGATATTGGAGGCGGGTCAGTTTTCAGCCAATCAAGAGGATTTGAACTAACAGAACAATCAATGGTCGAATTAGCTCCGGTTGAAATGGGAATAAGTGCTTTATATATGCATGAGGTGGGACTTTTATTTTTATGTTTTTATTTCTTTTCATTTTTTTTATTATTTATATTATATATACATGTATTTTATATTTATCTTTTAGGTATATATTTGAATAACGTAATCCTAACTTGCCCATTTTCCTCAGTCAGCCAGGCTCCGAATAGGTTCGAGTTTGATTGAAAAGATGCTAAATAACTCTTTAAATGATAAAGTTTGTCGACCAGTGTGCTAAGCCCTAGAAAAACGCTCGCCACCGCACCTTTGATTACCCTGTGTGGGTTCACAGGTTGGAATCTCTTTGATATTAATATGTTCGAGAGGGTTGCTGGACTCCTCGCTGCCGTAGGGTGCTGTTACGGCTTTCTCAACTATTAAGTCCATGCATCAGAAACTAATCTCAAACCAGTCCCTGTCGGACACCAGGTAGGTGTTAGAGATGCATCGACCTTATGGTGGATGAAGTTGTGAACCAGTGACAGCAATCCACTCACGTTTAATTATTCTTCATGAGACCTGTGAACTCACTCAGGTTAATCGATAAAGAAGTTCGGAAATAATTGATGTGCGCTGTTACATAGATACTCCCGAAGAGTGTGTACCATGTTAGGTTTAGACCAATAATTTTATTCCGATTTTCCTTATTTTGGTTTTATTACGAGTTCGAGGACTGTCTGTGTTAGCCAAGTGAATATCATCCCCCTGCCAATAGTTCCTTTACACAACTTGATGTAAAATAGGCAGACAAAATTTGTTTCCTCCATATTTGCACACATACTTCTGGAGCGCCCTTACATCAGTGTAGTCAAAAATGCCAAGCTCTGCTCACGACTGGTTAAATAGCTTCCAAAATATATACCTACGCCTTTCCATTTTATCCTGTTCCTACATTGTACGAATCGTTGTGGCCTCACCGAAGCCTCTTGCGGTTAAAGAGGACAATTGAATGACCATTGAATTATTCCATGACGCCAATATTGTCCTTGTCCAATACGGCTCCAAGTTAATGATATGTTTAAAGTTGTGGTCGAAATGTTCGTTGTTCTTTTCGACTTTTTCATACTTTTTTTATTTCAGCTCTACCATAATAAAATGGTCCAAGCAGACAGAACGGCAAACTGGGAATCTGTGGCTGACAATTTGCGATCTGGGAGTTACCATAGCGATAACAGCAATGCAGGGCCATCTAGTGGACAATACAACACTCCTAGTGGACAATATGGTGCTTCTAGTGTCGACCCAAGTCGGCCATTATTGCAAATAAATCAAGAAAATGCTCGGCCTCGAACTGGGAGTCAAAATTATAACACTTTGAACGCTTTTGGGGGTAACCAGACCCAACAAACTCATTTTGGGGGGTACCAGGACCCTCAAAAAAGTGACTCCACGCATAATCACCACCAGCAACCTTTTATGGCAATGGGTCATGGTAATACTGTACCTGTTAGAACTTCTTATTCTGACACTGCAGTGACCCATGGGTCACAAGGTCAAAGGACAACGGGAAGTGTACTTCAGGAAGTCGGTGCAACTGAAAATATTGACCTGGACTCTGATAGTGACGAAGCTCCACAAGAATTTCATTTACCAGTTGAACAGGTGAGAGGTGTTGTGATTTAGAGGGAGGGGGATTTCCCTTTTTAATTTATATTAAGCATCTCTCAGCGCAGTAGTTCCCAAAATTTTTATGGTATATATTTCTCCCACTGTTTATTTTGTAACCATTATTCCTTCCTCAGTATTGATAAAAGCTCTGTTAAGTTATTTGATCAATTTTAAAATGATTCTTAGCTAGTGTTAACACACAACTTGGACTTTTGTACAGTTCAAATCAGGCGTGTGCAACAGGCAGCCCGATGGCCATAACTCGGCCCTCCAAGCCATTTAGAGCAGGGGTTGGCAACCTTTTGTCGCTCGCGGGCCGAAATTAAAGGTTGCGACTGCGAGTCATTGGCAGTCCGCACATATTTTTAAAAAATTAAAAATTGAATGGATGATCGATGAATCACCTTTTTTCACACAGATCAAGAGTTAAATGTTAAGCAGCGCACGAAGACTGACCATTTAAATATTTTTTGCGCCATTAAACCATTTGCACTTAGCATCGACTTTTCTGCGTTTTGTTGCCATATGTCTAAATTATAATTAAATTATAGGCTCATTAAACGAGTAATTGTGAATTATATACTTGTTACGTTATAATATAATTTAGTCTACACATAAATTCTTTTGCGTAAAGAATATAATCGACAAAACAGCTATAATTTGTTACTATAATTCAGTGAAATGTCGCGGGCCGAATTATATTGCTCCGCGGGCCATAGGTTGCCGACCCCTGCCATAGGGTATCAAATCCTAACCTGACGGTTTATATGTTTAAAAAGGTGATCACACTAATAAAAATACATAATGTTTTTTGCTCTTGTTGCTGTGTTAAATCTTTCGTTATTCTGCCCTGTGCCTTTATTACTGTAATGTTAGGTGATAGCTGCATTGTGCATTTTTATGTGGTGCAGCTGGATGTCTGAAGTTGGTTATATGGCCCATCGAGAAAAAATGTTTCTAACCCCTGGTTCCAATAGTTTATTATATGTGTATAGATAGTTTTTTGGTTGATATTAAATTAGGGTCACCATATTTGAAAAAGCAAATTTCCGGACAGTGCATGAGTATTTTCGTGACCTTGTAGTAAAAAATATGCGCACGGTACGAAATAACAATGTTCTGTATTAGCAGTGTGCACAGTACGATTGCAGATGCAGTAAAATTCCGGATTCCGGACATTTGAGCATTTTTTAAATTCTTCCCGGACGCAAAATTTAACCCTAAATTCAGGACAGGTCCGAAATTTTTCGGACGGTATGGCAACCCTATACTAAATGCTATGAGCAAATGCAATGTAAACTATTCTCCCCTTAAAACAATGTAATTCCTGCTGCTCTCTGCAATCAGCACTCACATATTACATGAAAAATATAATTCTAGAACAGTCACCCAGGGTTGTGTAACCTTTGACCTGCAGCTGCAGGCCACAAAGAAAAATTGTGCGGCCCAGGGAGGAGTGCCAGTTTTAAATGGGATGCGGCCCGCAAAACACTTTTTTAATTCAGTTCATTCTGGCACGTGCGTGCCTATACTTGAGTCAAAGTCATTATCTATGCACATGGCGTTATAATCAATAACCAAAATTTTACTGCCTGAATCTTCTAGAAAGCTTATATTGAATGAAGATGAGGCCCGAAGTTTCACCCGATTATTGTATCTGGCACTCCTGTTGCACATCCCTGCACCAAACTATTGCGACACTTACTGAAGTTCAATTCTCTTCTTGTACAGGATTCTCCTCGGCTAGGAGATTTGCCATCACTTGGTGCTCCACCTAATTATGAAGATGACAGAAATATGGGAAACAGTGGGGGTTATCAACCCCCTCAGGCCTGAACTAAGTTTTTAGTGTTCAGCGATAAATTCTGAGTGTTCCTGATAGAGGGCTAAAACTGAGTAATTAGCTATTAATTCAAAGCAGTGGTTCCCAAACTCTATTGACCGCGGGCCAAAATTAGAATCCGCAGGATGTTTGCGGGCCGAAATAAAAAGGTTTTTATGTCGTATTGCTTCAGAACTGGAATATTTCGTTCGACAAAGAGTTTGATTCTTCTCAATACAGAAATACAAGTCTTCTTCGAACCTTTCTTATGGCTTTTATCTTTTTTATGGCTGAAAACCGAATTACTGCCTATGTGATCCTAACACCGGTACGTATAATTGAGATACTTATATAATCGAAATGCTATGATAAACACGAGCTTAAACTGTGATAATGACATAACAATTGGAGGTTTTTAGATTGCAAAAAGGAAGAAACAAAATCTGTTTCACAGTTCCACTTAGACTCGGCGGGCCATTTTAAATCGTTACACGGGCCGGATTTGGGAATCCCTGATTCAAAGTACCGGTACGTAAACTCTCAGTGTTTTGATCACTTTTGGGTTTTCACAACTGCAACTCTCCTGCAAGGCCTTAATATTGAATATACAGTATTCTGTATTGGGTCATATTTAATATGTTTAAAGCACTTCTTAAGTGTGGGCTTGAGTGTCCCACTTATTTTTTTCCTCTAATAATCAGTTCTATTTTGGGCTATTTCTATTTCATATTTGTCATAGGAAAATTCTGTTTGGGTAAGAGTTCAAGGTCATACGAGGTGCGGCTAAAATGGAACGGGACTGACGTCACAGATTGCGCAACACGATTAACCATCGGTAATCAACACTTTTGCAGTGTGGCGTAATATGTGTTCTTTGTATATATTGTAATATATTTTTGCTTTTCAGGATCCATAAGTGAATGTGATAAATTTCTTGTTGAAAAAAAATGCTGTGCGAGGTGTGATTGAGTGACGTCAGTCCCGTTTCTTTTTAGCCTTACCTCATATATCTCTGATTCAATAACAGATTCCACTGACAATTAAAACCTCATCCTGTTGAAATGTTCCTACCGCAGTTGCTAGTATTATATATCTGTATGTGCGCTATAGTTCCATATGATCGCAAATTTAAACCAGCCTTACCTTTTCAAACTGTCTGCTACAAAGCTTTTAAAGTTTCCTTTCCACATTTGAAGGAAGTTCCAATTTTTGTTCATATCTTCATATCTTTAATTGTGCTTTAGTTTTACGTGTGTGTGACATACAGTTGAAATCTTTATCAGCCAAAATGTTTCTTGCAGCTAATGACATTTCGTATGGATTCATACAAGCAAAAGCATTTCAAACCTCTCTTGAGTTTTTTTGCTTTTGAAAGGAGTTTCTATTTTGTTCATGTCTCCTCTCTTAAATTGTTAAGTTATATAGGGTGTCCATAAATTCTCATTACATTTTTTTTCACATTTTTTCACATCACAAAGGGAATTTACCCATACGATATATTGTTTCGTCTCAAAACTGTCTCAAAAGTTTTTTCTCTATTTTTATTGTGTTCATGCCCTTTTTTAATATCATTTGTTCAAATTTTATTATGATGTACTTTTTATTTTATATTTGTTTTGTTTCATCTAAAGATGACCCCTGTAATAATTGCGCTTTAAGTAAGTGTTAAGATGCAGATCATAGAGAGCAAGCAGTCCCTTTTATTTGATTAACTATGTCCATTAGGCATAGTATCTTCTAAGTTTCGCAAGCAAATTGTTCCCCCGGAGTGAGTAGGCTGACCGGCACACAAAGATTTTGAACCAATGACTTTCTTCCAATCAGGATATTGGTTGCAGTTAGTATATAGCAATTTTAAACCTTGTCTAATCCATCTATCCTTGACATGGGCAAACTATGACCCCTGACCTTGGGGTAATTCAATCTGGCCCGCCTGATGTTGCCACAACCGAACTAAAACTGAATTTCGATGTTTCAGTAGAAAAATAGTTCAAAAAATTTGGGGCAATTCTATGTGAAGAAACTTGGATCTGGCAACTTGCAAAAATTGCTTTCAAATTGATAGTGCTCATTGCTTCTACTTTAAGAGAATTCTATGTAAAGAAACTTGGATCTGGCACCCCTCAAAAATTGCTTTTATAATTGTTCAATGTTGTAATGCATGACACTGTGAGTTGTAGTATTAATATTGTAATATGGTTATCCCAACAGAATTTTGTTTAGCAGAATAAACAGGTTTGTTAAGCCTGGGATCAATTCTGTCAGACTATTTTAATTGTTCGAAAATTCCTGGAATCTATCTCCTGGAAAACTGAATTTATTTATAGGAAGATTGAAATTCATTTTTCTAATTCTTTAATACATATTTGATACTTACATTGGAAATGCTGGAATCTAAACTGCACGACCCTGGAATTGGGGGGGAAATGCATATTTTTGCTACTTTGTATTCGAATCAGGGGAAATCTTGTTTTCGCTCCTTGTAATCGAGGAATATTTTATATTTTCTCAATCTCCTGTATTTATGGAAATATACTTTCTGCCGTTTCCTTGTCTCTCAATCCAGAGAAAATTTTACAATCTATAAAACGAAGTCATTCAAACTATTATATTATTATAAACAGATAATTATTTATTCTTGATTGCTCTATCTAAATTTTCTCTTATTTTAGTTGCGGTACTATCCTGCTATTGTGCGACCATTAATTTTTTGATCTGTCTAGTCCTCCATGGATTATTCCACGCAAACAAAATCTCAACCCTAATCTCTGGAGATTTTTACATGTTTCTTTGCGCGATGTCTTTTTCTGAGTAGGTTTCAAACATTGCTCTTATCTATGTGCTGGTATTACTGTAACATTGTTCTTGCTTGACCTGTTCCTATTTGCTATTTTATAAACAGAATTCAAGTTGAAGCATCTCTATAATGGAGAGAAGTTTGTTATTGACATTCAGGGCTGGGAAGGCATGATTGTCGAGAGAGAGAGAGACAATTTTATTTGCGAGAGAATTGCAGGAATCCTCGCCGCCGTGGGTTGGTCTGTTACAGCTTCTGCCGCCACCAATTCCATGCATCTACGGCATAGGTTCTCAAAGTGCTCCGTACGGAGCCCCAGGGCTCCCCGAGAGAAACCCAGGGGCTCCGCGGGCTATTCGATTACTTTTCAAAATACTGACTAATTTTGTAACTGTTCAAAGAAGCAATAACAGCTTTGATAAAATCTGACAACAATATAGCCTCGAAATATGGCACGGAGGCGGAATTTAAAAATGGCATTATTTATAAGCAGGAGCGCAGCCAGGATTCTTAAGAGGGAGGTGGTTCAAAATTAGAATCGAAAATTGCCGCGCAACATTCGCGATTAAAAAACGGATAACGGGATTTCTGTTGCGTAAAATATTCAATCCATGACCGATGCCTTAAAGTGTCTCGTCGTTATAATGTAATTGTGTTCATCTTTACTCACCTTTGATTCGAAATTACTATTAGGATTACTAAAATGAAAGAATACTATTCTAAAATTACATAAAATATGTGATAAACTGCCAACTATAAATAAATTGGAGTCGTATTTTTGCGATCTTGGGGTTTGTCAAACTTGATTTGTTCTTTCGCACTTGAGATTATATTTAAGCAAGATATCGCCGTTTAAAAAATCACAATGTCTGGGCAAAATACGAACAATTGAAATCTATTTTATTGCATTCCGCTCCATCGGTAGTTTTAGAATGAAAATGGTACATCGCGGATCGCGCGCACAATTGATTACGTGCGGTTCCGTCGGCAGTTTCAAAATGGGAAGAAAAAAAATACATCGCACGCACAATTGACTGTGTTTTGATTTTGCAGTTACTACGATGAAAATCTAACATAACAGCAAATTTTGTGATTTAAAATGTCTATAAAAGCGTTTTCAATCTACGGTGAGTCTGCTGAAACCAAACGTGTGATCTTCCATTTTAAGTTTTAGTTTTAATATTTTAGAATGCCGCTTTTCAATCAAGAAATTTGAGTTGCGGATCTACCTCTTCATTAATTATTATTTTTAGCACTTCGTCGCCGATGACTATAAAATGGTAACATATTTTTCACATTGAACTCATAATTCCTCACGAGAACAAAAAAGTAATTAACGTCGTCATTGTGTAACAATACATGTATATGCCGAGGGAAATTTTTGATTTAGGGAGAATAAACAACGGCGTAAAGATGTAGGTTCAAAAACACGCCGCCATGCTGAGGAAAAAAATCGGCGATTGTAACAAAATGCAATTGCGCACATTATTAGCGGCATTTTGGGTCTTCCAAAAATGTCAAAAGGGAGAAGATTCGACCCCTAATTTATTAGTATGTTTGTCAAGTGTCAAATTTACAGCTTTAGTATATATAATTTATGTTTGAAATTTAGATTTATTTATAACTTGTATTAACCCTATCAAAAAAGGTTCAGCATTTAAATTGAGTAAAGTACTTTTAACTTGCTCAGGAATAATAATCAGAAAGTAACAATTTTAACATTTATTTTGGGGCTCCGTGAATAATAGTCAACAATTTCAAGGGCTCCGCGACACCAAAAGTTTGAGAACCCCTGATCTACGGTATGCAGGGTATAGGGATGGGCAATGTAGAATAGTTTACTATTCTAGAATAGTTAAATCGAATCCAGAATACCGAATCCTATTCTATTTTCTTACTTATTCAAATATTGGGAATTTGGTGCTCCAGAAGTATGCCCACCAAGATGTCGCACAGTCTGAATCCTAACCGGTACACACATACTATGTTCAGGTTGTGCGCCATAAATCTATTATTTATTTGGAAATATCCTTAACATTGGATTTGATTTGATACTGAACAGGCATTTCACTGGACAATGAAATCTAAGAATGTTACAATATTTTTGCCTTCAATTGTTCCAAATGTAGGTAATCTCTAAATACTAATATGCTAAATTAAGACACGCTTTAAACACTTTAATAGTAAGCGGTGTAATACAAAAATAAATATGACACGGCAGAAATGGCCCTACTCAAACTCAATACGTAACTATTTTCGCCAGATGTGGCATCTTTTTTTTTATCGGCGAATAAAATTACTACAGACACTCGATCAAACGTGCGTCTATCTTGAACGATAGAAACGGACCGAAAAATATGTAATCATTTGAGAGTGAAATTTAAAAGCGACAGAACGTGGTGTTTTGCGATATAACTTTGTATTTCGGAAACTGGTGTAATAAAGTTATTCGTGGGTAATATTTGATTTAAATTAATCGCAAGTAACGTCATAACATTTCACGCCTGGCTTTTGGTTTACATGCATCATTTTCTGGGGAAAACTCGCCGGTCGCGGAAATTCATTTACAGTTACGTAAAATGAAGCAAGGCACGCCTGTAAACAATTACAGATTGTTGCAACCAGATTATCGGAATATCGACAGTAAGTCGGCACAAATAATTATTAATATTAAACCATAGCTAGATAGCAAAACAGGAAAACGCAAAAATGGTGCAATAACGAGTCTTCCCCGTAAGGTGTACTTCACGACTTCTTGTCCAGAATACGCCGATTGTGGTTACAGTGTTTGGTGTTTACGGATTTTACGGGTTCTTTGCGATTAGGCAAGTTTATTTAAACGAGAATATCGGTCAGAGACCGAAGACTTATCGATCGAAAGTTAGAGGATCCCAAAACAGCGCTCTTACTCCATAGTGACACCTTGTGTCTCATCACTAATTAATTAATAATTCGCTAATTATACGACATAATTTGCCCAAAATCAATAGGCTTCTGGTACGAGATAAGATGAATGCACATGCAAAATCTGGAGCAGATTCAATCTCGCTTTCGTGAGATATCGCGTGCATCTAACAGACATACGTACAGACAAATACCTATCAACATACTTACCATTAAAATCGATAAGTAACAAAAATGGTGCAATAACGAGTCTTCGCCGTGAGGCGTACTTCGCCGACTGCTTGTCTAGAATACGCCGATTAAGATTGCAGTGTTTGAAGTTTACCGATTTTACGGGTTCTTTACGAGCAGACGCAAGTCTAACTAGAGCTGCGTGCAGCTTTAACAGGCTTCCCGCGTAAAAAAAACTGAAGACGCGTTTTGCTCACTGGAGCGTGAAAGCGTGGTCAGTCATGCATAAAATTTGCAATTTATGATGGGGGACTCATTATCTGCATGTGATGTAAATTTCAAGTCTCTAAGTAGTGTCGTTCTCGAGAAGAAGATGAAAATGTAAAATCCTATATTGCTCACTGGAGCGTATCGCCGAGGTCACTCATGCGTATCCTTGACATATCGTATCCGGAACATGTCCATCAATCATTGTTATGAATTTCAACCCAATAGCGTGTATCAATTTTGAGAAATCGCAAAAAAACTGAAAACGCGTTTTGCTCACTGGAGCGTGGAAGCGTGATCAGTCATGCATAAAATTTGCAATTTACGATGGTGGACTTATTATCTGCATGTGATGTAGATTTCAAGTCTCTAAATAGTGTCGTTCTCGAGGAGAAGATGAAAATGTAAAATCCTGTATTGCTCACTGGAGCGTATCGCCGAGGTCACTCATGCGTATCCTTGACATATCGTATCCGGAACATGTCCATTAATCATTGTTATGAATTTCAACCCAATAGCATGTATCAATTTTGAGAAATCGCAAAAAAACCGAAGACGCGTTTTGCTCACTGGAGCGTGAAAGCGTGGTCAGTCATGCATAAAATTTGCATTTTATTGCTAGCTGAGAACTTCTGCACATTTGAGGTGAATTTCAAGTCTGTAGGACCAATTTGAAAAAAAAATAATAAAAATAAATAATAATAAATAAATAATAATAAATAAATAATAATAATAATAATAAAACACAGGAATACAGTAGGTTCCCTGCTGACAAGCAGCGGGAAGCCTAAACGAGAGAGATTTCCACGCGAGAAAAAAACGCTCGTCTTAAATTGATAATTAGAAATCCGAAATGCAAAAATTGACGCATGGCGCCGGAGAGGCGGAAACCGAATCCTGTTATCGGACCTCGTTGGATTTGAATACTTTTGGATTCGAATCCTCCGGATTCGGTATTCTATATTGCCCATCCCTAGCAGGGTAACCGTCAAGAGTGGTTCACTGTATGAATAAAACCTCTTTCCTCTTCTCCCGGGATGAATATTCAAATCATGTCCTGATTACAAACGAAAATAATTTCAATAACGCAGCAAAACTCCTTAAAGGTCAAAATGACCATCGAGATGTTTAATTTATACCCAAATTTTGCTTGTTAAACCAAGAAAACCAGCTAATGCCGAAGCGAACATGCTTTTCGCAACGCTGCTGATAGTCTTGCCGATTCGATCCCGATGGGCTATAATTATTAATTAACGGGCAAATCTTCTTCACTGTCTTCAGTAACGTATTTATGCAAAATGGCGATCCTGGCAATTTTAAAAATTCGGCTCTAGCTGTTGTCGAATTGAAATCCTTGTACGTTATCCAAGTAAATATACGAGTTCAATTAATTTCATGTTAACGAGTAAAACTTTTCGCCCTTTTGCGGCCTAATTCAAGCGACGCATATGGCTCGAGCTATGACTGCCACACCCGAGATGCGCCACTTACTGTCGTACAGTGACCTCCACTCCTTGCGCAATAACAACCAATTAATTAGTATAAAAATTATATTTATTGAAATTAATTAGAAATTGAAAATAAAATACAAAGGTGCAATGAACTATATAATGAAGCAGAAAGGACACTTCAAACTGGGAATAATTTTAATGCGATGAGAAAAGAAGGCGTAGGAAGCCACTTTGTACGTGTAGTGTCACGATAAAAATATTTTTTTCAGCCAGCATTGCGGCATAACTATCCATATTTACATTTCGTACTTTTATTTATAATAGCTCCGATTCGTGAATAAATTTCCATTTACCACCAAGAGCATATTTTGTCATTAAAATTCATGATTCATTAATTATTAAAATACTTAAACAAGCTTTTTAAAAATTAAATTTTCAACTTGATTTGACAATTCTTAAAATAGAAAATATAATAGACTCTACTCTGTAAATACATGTATGTTATATAGAAACTTTACATAAAAAAAGTTAAAAATACTGAAAGCAGTTCTTATTATTAGCTTAAAGGCAGATTAATTCGAAGACTGCGTAAGCATAACAATGTGTAATATCAGATAAATTTTTCAAAAAAAATGTTTGTAAGCTATTTTTTACATGGTTCGTGGTCGGTTGACCGAAACCCGGATCAAAAATCAACTCAGAAAATATTGAATAGAAAAAGTGAACTACATATTAATGAATTTACACTAAATAAAAAATAATTAAAAATAAATTGCAATTCAGAGTTATTCTAGTCAGTGTAGTGAGTTGTTTACAGTGTGTGTTGCAAGTATATGAAGATAAGAAATTTGGGTAAATCATATAAGCAAATACCGCCTGCTTTAGGAATTTAACTAAATCTTTGTCTGCACAATATTGCAGGCGGATTTCCATGCATTGGCAAAGATCCATACTGGACGCCTACCGCTTGTTTCAACGAGATTGGTTAATTAACCTGCATGAATTGTACCTATACATGTATGTATGTGCACACTTGGAAGTGAATTCAAGATATCGGTTTAGTGTTGAGGTGGAGAAAACACTAAACTAAAAGCTTGTTTCCTAATATGACAAAATAGATATAAATAAGAAAGTAATAAATGTGGATAGAGTAATGTTTTAGATCCTATTTTGAACCTTATTTTCAGGGCGGTCAATACCTTAGGATAGTGCAGTGGTTCTTAAACGATTAGGCGTGAAGCAAATTAAAAAAAAACCTTTGTTAGATTTGATCTTTCCCGCCTTATTTTAGATATCTACATTTCTTTATTTTGAATATTTACGTTCCATCCAAGTATTTTCAAGGTGTATTTCAATAAAACATACTTTTGCTTTACTATCTGTTATATGTAGCTTATTGTTAACTAGTTATTTTTGAGGTGGGCCGCGAGACATGACAAATTCTAAAAAGGAGGCGTGGCTAAAAAAGTTTGAGAACCACTGGGAAAGTGTATTTCCAAATTGGCGGATGAGGAATATGAATAAGATTGCTCAATCATATGACGTACAATGGCCGGTTACCAGTCCGTGTCGGGTAAGAAAATGTTTGAAAAGTTCTAGTTATTTGTTTCACTTCTGCGTAAACAAATGGAAGCATACATTTCATAACCAAATATTAGTCGATAATGTTTCCTTGATTCGAATACATACAAACTAATATATAGGAAATGGAACTAAGGTTAAAATCGGTGGTGCGGGCATAAGATTTTCTGCAGCGTGAGCTGGAATTTTCGACTCGAATACAAGTTTTGGCGATAGCAGAGTTGTACGATTACGGAATTCATTGGTTGTATACGTAACCTTACAAAGACTTCCAGTTATGATCGTGCGGAAATGTCGGTATAAGCTTGTTTAATATATATTCTTGCATATTATTAATATTTTTAGCGTGTAATACTTTTCGCATCGAATCACTTCACTCTTGGGCTCGCTCTGTGAACAGGCCTTCTTGGTGTTCCAAAATACGCGCTGTATGTTGGTCTCATCTGTGGAGTAACCGGTAGCTTGTTTGATTTTGCAGAATTTCTGAAAAAAATGTTAAATCAACCGTGAATTTAATTCTGATTCTGACAGTTTCTCTATAACTAGTAATCAGTTTATTTATTCACTGTACTGGAAAAAATACACACAGAACCTAAAGAATGTGGAAAAAGAACTAAATGGCATTTTATAGTGAGGGGAGAAACGCGATAAAACCAATACCGTTTATAGAGCAATGGCACTAGGGGTAAATAAGCTTATCGGAAGTTTATATAAAGGCAAACTATTCGAGTTGGAAAAGTCCAAGTGAGTCGGGTCATATAACCAGAAGTCAATCGCGTATCAAAATAAAATGGCGCCAATGGAAAAGTTTAAAAATGCGACCCCTTGATAGTTGACTGACAGTTTTTAACGACCGCTGTTGAATTAAGATACCTGCACGTTATTATTTACGTAAAAATACGAGTTTCAATTATTTCCAATTTGGAATTATTTTATTGAAGCATTTTATGATGAAAACTTTTCGTTCTTTTTGCGAAAATGGCGCTCACGACACGAGCCATGTCGGCGCTCCAGAAGTATGTGTACCAATAGGGAGGTAACTAATTTTGTTCGCCTACTTTACATCAAGTTGTGTAAAGGGACCGAAACTTATGGGCAGAGGGTATATTAACTTGGCTAACACAGACAGTCCCCGAACTTGTAATAATACTGAAATAAGGAAAATCGGAATAAAGTTATGGCCTGATTCTAACCTGGCACACACACTACGTGAGTATGTGCCATGATTGCACATATGCCATACCCTGGATACGTCACTGCCAGAAATCGCTCGTTTCATCAAAAGGAGGAAATTCTCTCAACCCAAACGATGCTAACTTATAACAGTGGCTTTCTCCTTACCTGCCTCTTTCCTCTTCCTTAGGAAGATTCAACTTCGGATAATCTGGAGTTATAATTTCATGTCTCTGGTTCCTTGATACAGAAGAATGACTTCTGGAAATATAAAAGACAATATTGAAAATTTAAAATAATGTCTAGACTAGTGGTTCCTAAACTAGGGGCAAGTACTCCCAAAGGGAGTAATGCAGTAGGGGTTAATGCAGATGTTCACTGTTTTAACAATATCTTTCGTAATCCTCGGGCTTTTGACTTAAATGCTGGCTGGCGTAAATTTAGTATCTCGAAGTCTGATTAAACATGCAATAGGTGGTGCTTCCGTAGAATTCGTATCAAGATGGCGCACAAGTGTACCAGATTAGGGTTAGCAGGTTGTGCGCCATCCTGGTACGGGTGTATACTACGGGAGCGCCCAATAGCTGTTAGTATTATCACCATTTTTGGTAACGAAAAAGTGATAACGATATGACTAAGGTATTTTTATGAGAGAGATGGGGCTTTTAGTGATTCGATAAGGGGTAACGATATTAAAAAGTTTGAAAACCACTGGTCTGGACCCACGTTTCCCAACCGGGTAGAAATAGCATATCCTGGGGTCACGAGATTATACAAAATTATTATTTCAAACAATTTGGGTCGCTTGCAAAAATGAACTCTAACCTCTGAACTCTAACCAACACAATTCTTAAATCAAGCTGTACAATTTATTACGGACGGACTTATGGTTAGAATTTCATTCGAGTGTATTCCGAGTCTATTTAATAAATGGCCTAGCGTAGAATGGCACATCTCTCCATATTCACGATCCTGCAACCAATACGCCAATAGGATAGGCCTATTTACTTTATTATAATATACAAAGGTTACCTTCGTTTTGGCTGATGTTTCCTGTACAATTCTGGTCTCGACGGATTAATTGGCGCCAGGACGCTGAAAAGAAATATTTAGAGATTTTAAAGGATATTTTTTCTTAATTAAATAATGAAAAAAAACTTTAAGATTCTGCATAAAATATATACTTCGATTTAAAAACAGTTGCGTTTTTGACCAAGAGCGAGGTAGCGGATGAATCTTTGTTTTAAGATGGAATATGTACTAACACAAAATCAAGTGTTAAGTTATTCTAATATTTCGGTGTTTCTGGTATAATTCTGGCTTTGATGAAGTAATCGGTACCAAGAAACTGGAAAGAACAAAATATTTGAAAATTCTGATGAGGTGTTTTTCATAACTTCACTCTGAACAAGGCTATGCACAATAAGCCAATGACACATGAGAAGCAACTATTTTTGATGGCAAAACCGGAACCTTTCCGTTTCGACAATGCCTACACAGTTTATGGCGCTCCGGTATTCATACCAAGATGACGCACAACCTGAACAACCCTAACCTGGTACACATGCTATGTTCAGGTTGTGCGCCATCTTGGTACGAATACTTCATGAGCACCCAGTTTATTACACCACGGCTGAGGTGGAGAGCATGGTAAACAGGCAGGCTCTCTCATGTGTACAAACGCTATAAAACATACAGAAACCCACCAGCGGTCTCCCAAAGAAGATATCTAAGATTAAAAACGGTCTCGCTTTGAAACCAGAGCGAGCAAGGGCAATTCATAAAAAGCAAGAAACTTATTATTATGTATCGAGTTATTTTATCATTTTCGAGTGCCTAAACCCCATGGTACGTTACACGAGGACATCCAGTCAAATCATTAAGTTGTCTCATTGGAGTTAAGTTGATGCCGAGGTTGAGCTCCCGAAGTATGTGCACCAAGATGGCGTACAACCTGAACATGGTATGTATACCAGGTTAGGGTTCAAATTGTACGCCATCTTGGTGCACATACTTCGGGAGCGCCGCCGAGGCTGTGTGTTTCCATTGAGATGATTGAGTCTTTGATTAATGGTGATTCGAGCTAATGACCGGTGCCACCATACAACATGTTATTTAAATTCAAATTTCTCTGGCTTAACAATTCAAAGATGTTCTCTCTCTTTCTCTTTTTCTTTTACCCCTCAGAATAATTGTGTACGTCATAATAATAGTACTCACTGATCCATTCTCCATGAAACCTCTGGGTCGACCATTCCGTTTGCTGTTAATCTTGTGCTGTGGCCTTGACGAACAGGTACTGGCTGTTTGAAGGAATATAAGATTTATACTAAAAATCACCAACTTATAGAGGCCTCCTTTTTGGATACTCCCGAAGTATGTGAACCAAGATGGCGGACACCGGAATGTAGTATGTGTACAAGGTTAGGCCATAATTTTATTCCAATTTTCCGTATTTTAGTTCTATTATTATGGCCTAACCCTAACTTGGTACACATACTACGTTCCGGTGTCCGCCATCTCGGTTTACATACTACGGGTGTACCCCTCGATTGAGCAAATTAATCACGTGCGCACGGCACCAAGGGGGCATCACAGAAATTGCCTTAGAAAAATTTTCACTGACGCCTCCATGTCTAATCATTCGAGTCGGCCAGACGACTCAGACCCCAATATTCCCCCGGTTGAAATTGATTTTTGCTCATTTTTCGTTCTCAAATATTATTTTAACCTCGCTTTAAACGTTTGAAGCATAAGACCTATTTAAGAAAAAATATTATGTGAATTAATTATGAATTGGCCCTCGATCGACCATGAAGCAGATGCTATGTTTAGAGAGGCTTGCATTTTTTCGTACTGGCCTTGCCCACAGAAATAATGCTCCATCGCCAGAAAGTATCAGCCGCAGTAAGTAATTTTGAGGAGTTTATGGGGTAGTGTTTAAAATGAATCGACTTACTTGACATGTATTTTCGGTGACCGTACATTCGAAACCACGTACATTCGAACCCATACATTTGCACTCGCATATCCGCGGGTTCAATCCACACGAGGGTGCTAAAACCCATGGGTTAGTGTTAGTATGGATTCGAATATCCGTAAAAAAAAATTCCATAGGTGCAATTGTCGTGGGTTCAAATGTACGTGGGTTCAAATGTAATGGAACTAAATTTTCATGCGCTGCCGATTACCTGCTCTGTAGTTAAAATACCCGCCATGAAATACAGGTAGGATCAGATTATCAGCTATATATTTTTTTACAATAGGATAAGATTTACATATTTATCCCGGGGAGAGGAAAGAAAATAAGGCGGCAAACCAGGCCCTTGTCCGGGTTACCAGTCCATGTCGTCACGTATGAGATTAATTAGCCAGTTATCTATTTCATATGCATGCCTACTTGACGGTATAGAGAAAGCCGTAACCGATCCGCCGTTACGTGACCATCCTACGCCGGCGAGGACTCCAGCAATTCTCTGATATATAACTTTTATCCACAGGATTCGAACCTGCTAACCCATGCAGGGTATCCGAGGTGCGGTGGAGAGCGTATTCCTAAGGCTTAGCACGAAGCGCCCAACCGCCGAGTCGTGATAAAATGGCGATAATCAGCGCTTTCTTCGAGTGTTTTTGGACAGTTTTGATTGTAACATCGCTCCTTAAATACAAGGTAAGTTCACTTACCATTTTTAATAGATATTCAACCGTATCTGTATTGTAGTAGGGTGATAAGCTGTTCCAAGTGTAAGGTTTGTATGGCTTGCTATAAAAATAAAACGTAAAGAGTGAATAAAATGACAATTTTCAATCGCATTTAGTCGGGAAAATTAAACGGTAACTCCCCCGCCTTCCCAAGAGGATTTATGAACTGCTTGTCATTGAATGATCACATGGTTATTAGTAGGGCTGGGCATTTTCGAATACCTTGTTATTTCAGAATCGAATCGAATAATTTTTTCGAATCGAATCGAATCTCGAATACTTGGGAAATATATAATTGTAAGCGACTTTTTTATAGTAATTGGTCCTCTCAACAAATGAATTACTGAAGACATAGAAAACATCACACAGATAGATTACTGAGCGTTCACACAGAATAACAAACACGTTTTATCAATAACTCACTACAGAGAATAGTCATATGTTAGAATTGCGTTGAAAAAATATGACTCCAATTGAAAAAAGACTTGACAAGTTCTAAAAAGGGGGCGCAGCTTAAAAAAGAACTACTTTGAGAACGAACCACTTGACTATAAACTGAACGGTAGGTAATGAATAATATAAAATGTGAATTCCTTTCACAACTTAACAATAATACTCACACTTCAGGTCTTTTTGCCATGTTTACTCGCTTCATACTGTCAAGGTCTTTTTGTATTCTGTCTAATTCTTTTTGCAAATAAACCAAGTTTGCACTCTGCGCCATCATGTACGTTGGCCGTGTCGGTGCCGAGCTTGTTTTCTTTCTACGACGTAGGATATGTAGTTCTGAGTCGCCTGTAAAAGCAAATATAATGCCTTAGGATTAACAACAGTGCAGCAGTGACGTACGCGAGATTTTATTGAGAGGCTCATGCAAAAATTTAAAACTTGTGACGTCATAACATGTCATAATTTGTATTTTGCATAAAAAAGAAAACCTATTGTGATGTCATATTAATTTGTAAAAACCTTTGTTAACAACAAAATTGTAATTATTAGCAAGTATATTTGGAAACGATTTAGGAAGTTTAAGCTGTAATAAAACGTCATGGTACCAGAAGACTTGAAGTCGTATTGCGTCGCGAGCTGTCACCATTGCCTTGGTGAGCAAGTGAGTGGCAACTAAAATAGGTTGATTTCTCTCATAAAGGGAATGGAAATAGCCAACTAATTTGCCGGTAGCACCCTCATTTGCAGGCTTGTGAAAATGCTCTAAAACAGGGGTGTGCAACCTTCAATACAAGAGGGCCAGATACAAATAACTGGGTGAAAACGCGGGCCGCACCTTTGATTAGCATAGGCTTCGCACGAGCTAAGGTATATCTCTGCAACGCAAAAGAATTAAAATTACTCCCACGTACTAGATTAAAGTAAAAACCCGTTTTGCGGGCCGCGCACCATTTAAAATTATTACTTCTCCGCGGGCACTTCTCCCTATTGGTTACACACTGGGCGGCGTTGTGATAATGTGTAACACGTTACTCGTTATGTATTAATGCAGGGTTTCTCAAAATGGGGTCGGTGATGACTGCACAGTGGGCCAGCGACGATATTAAGAGCCTGATCAATCTTTAATGACCGATTTAAAGCCATTGCCTATTTTTGTTGGAACGTTGCAGACGAAATTGCTGTCAGAAAGGGCAATTAGAAAAACCTGCATGTTTGAGGCAGCGTTTTCATCTTTTACCAATTCGATGACAAAATACAGGTCGAGACTTGCCATTGAGTCGGACTTACGAGTTAGCTTATCACAAATTGCTACGACAATTGATAAATTGTGCAGTCGAAAGCAATCTCATCTAACACATTAATATCGTCCGTGTTATTGTGATGTAAATGAAACATTACCATTCCTCGTTGGTTGGGCACAGGCATTGATACAGCATAGAATGGGGATCCGTCAAAAATTAGATTCTAAAACAGGGGGTCCGCGGCCTAAAAAGTTTTGGGAAACCCTGTAATAATTAATGTAGGGGTCGGGAATCTATGGCTCGCGAGCCATATATGGCTCTTTTGGTGACGGCATATGGCTCTCAGAAAAAACTATTATTCTAAGACTAAGCTTACTATTGTTATGCGATTTCAAACTCTTTTATAGCCTAATTTGGCAGAAAATTTCCAATGCGTTTGAGAACGCGCGCCCAGCGTATGCCTAAGTTATGTAAGAGAATTACCAGACAGGCATTGTGACAAAACAAGGGGATTCTGGAACATATTTTGTGACATCACAGGCTGCATGTGAGCAACCGTTGAAGGCCCGCAGCGACAACATGCAGCATCAGAAGTCAAATTAGAAAGTATATTGGTATTGACTTTTGAGTAAGCATTTCAGGCCTGATTAAGAGAATAAATCTTATATGGCTCGCACGAAAATGCAATTGCAAATAAGTATATTTTATGGCTCCCTTGACCAAAAAGGTTCCCGACCCCTGAATTAATGTATAACACAGATCATTTCATTCTCCTCCCAGAGCAATGGTTCTCAAACGGCGGGACGCGTTCCACAATTTTTTGAGGGGGCGTGAAACTAATCAAAAATAAAAATATTGGATTTGATCTTACCCGACTTATTTTGGATATTTACATTTCGTTATTGTTTAGAGCAGGGTCGGCCAACCTTTTTGGCCGACGGGTCACATTTTGTTCACTAATAATTGCGCGGGCCACTTAACATAGTAATTATGTTCTAGTTTTGCTACACTGACTAAAAGTTAATAAAAAAAACTCGCACCAAACTTTCTCAATAATAAGAACAAAAAAAACGAAGATACAGTGAAGTCAACAAAGCTTTTCTACACGTAGCTATTTTAGTGTGAAGTTTGGCACTGTTTTCGCTAATAAGTTTGTCAATATTTGCTGAAATGGACGATGTAGCAATGCGAAGCGAATTTTCCATATGACTGTCAGAAATAGTGATCTCACAGGGGATTTGACATGGTTTATATGTGAAAAAACTTGCTTGTACAAGTAAGTGCTGCCAAATATTGAAGTCATTAAAACTGCCAATCTGTCCAAGTGTATAAGCGACTATTTATGTATCGATATCTTCCAGTTGGTTTCGAATCCAAATGGCACTCATGGCTCGTTTGAAAGGGCTAGCAGAGCGAATTCCAGAAAAATGAACAAATTGTTCGTATCAAAACTTTATATTAACTACATCACTCGAAAAATAGAAGTTTTACTCAATTTTTTTTCCATTTAATTTTGAAAATACAGCGCGGGCCACTCAAAATTCCTCGGCGGGCCACGGGTTGGACGACCCTGGTTTAGAGATTGCAGAGAGCTGTTTTATTATCCGTTATATTATTTCCGCTTTATCTATACATTATTTATAAATTATTGTTAGCTAGTTATTTTTGAGGCGTGGCGCGAGACTTGATAAATTTCAAAGAAGGGGCGCAGCTTTAAAAGTTTGGAAACCACTTTTCTAGTGATCATTTTACCTGTGGGTGTTCTTGGAGGAGGCGAAATTCCATCAGATTTTTGTGGGGATTGAGATCGTCGAGATGGATGAGCTGCTTTTGGTCTTGGCGTTCCAGATCGATTAGAACTTTTTGAACTACTGGAATCGCTTGAAGAAGACGAGGAAGAACGTTCTGAAAATAAGAAAAAATGTTAAGCATATATATTTTAAAGAATTATACGTTTCTTCCAGGGTTTCTTCCGCGCAATAACTCGTAGATTTGATAAAACAGAATTTTTCAAAAGAGATTTTGATTCACCAAAAAAGCGCTATAGGTTCCAATGCTTAAGGGGAGCTACTACTTGTGAAAGGATGGGATATACATATTTATATTTCGCTTAACCATATGGCAAACCCCGGCCACTTGGGTATGGAATTAGTTAGCCAGTTTTTTGTTTTGTTTCAGATGCATGGACTAGAAGCTTTTGACTGTTTTCCAATGCTCTAAACCAGGGGTCGGCAACCTTTTGTCGTTCGCGGGCCAAAATTAAGGGTTGCAAGTCATTGGCTGGCCGCACCGCGGGCCGTAGGTTGCCGACCTCTGCTCTAACCGTTAAGAAAACCACCGCATTGCGACACGAGAATATTATATAATACTAGTCGTGTGTGTGACGTGTACTAACACATATAATCGCTAATCTCAACTCTTTAAATCAAGCACAGCTTTTAGCTCCCAGGTCTCTGATGGAGTTCTTCTACCTTGCGTTTCGAATTTTGATTTAAAAGAATAAACCTGGATTGCTCTTGGTGCGTCACACTGATCGCATGTTACTCTTCCCTCGTTACTTTTCTATTTTGGGATGAGGGTCTAAGACCTGATTTTATATGAAGAAAATGTTTGGTATTTTGGAATAAAATCAACCTACCATCTCGCTTCTTATGCTTGTGCCGATGTCTGCGTGAGGTCTCCATCGTTTTCTGATTGGTTTCTTGAGATTTGAATTTCGGAGAAGTCAATCGTTGATTGGGTGATTTAGTTCTGGGCGTGGTCTTTTTGCTAGCTGATTTGTCCGAATTCGAACTAGAAGAACTTCGACTTCGGGAACGACTTTTTGATCGCTTTTTGTGCCCAGAAGATTTCTTTGATCCCCGGTCCGAACTCGAATCCGTTCCGCTTCGACTTTTGTTCGATTTTCGAGATTTCGGTCTTCTTGGTGATTTATTCTTTTCGTCGCTCGAACTTTTATTCGAATCAGTTCGTTTTTTATGTGGTTCGGTAGATTTATCTTTCTTTTCAACTTTATTTGACTTTTCTTTATCAGTGTCCGAACTTGAACTTGATTCAGATCGGTTTTTGTGCGTTTTGGACACTTTCGGACCCTTTTCTGATTTTTTGACCACTATCGTAATAGTAGACTTCTTTTTAGACTTATCTTTATCTGAATCGGAGCTGGAACTTGAGTCTCGCTTTTTGCTTAGTTCAATCTTCGGTTTTCTCGGTTCCCTTGACGCTCTCTTGTTAACTTCGGTCACTTTTCTGCGTTCGGAATTAGGACTCAAGTCACGTTTCGTTTTTACCGATTTTTGTACTTTTGAAGTCTTTTTAGGGACGGAAATAGCTTTTTTATTCTTTTTATCGTTCTCAGAATCTGAACTGCTGCTACTAGAGCTTGAATCTCTTTTCTTTTTGGTTACGACAGTAACTTTGGGTAATTTCGGACCGGTTGGAGCTTTCTTAGGAGGCGGTGATATCTTTTTGACGACCTTTTTACCCGAATCGGAGCTAGAATCACGCTTAATTTTGGGGATTTTGGGTTGTTTTGGAGCTCTTGGCTTTTGCGGACTCCTTTTTATTACAGTAACTTCCGCTTTTTTGACCTTTGACCGTTTCTTGTTATCCGAATCCGAACTCGAACTACTAGAGCTCGAATCTCTTTTTATCTTCGGTTTTTCTAAAGGCTTCGGACGCCTTGTTAGTGATTTTGCTGGCGTTGTTTTTGTAACTTCTGCCTTTTTAACTACAATTGAAGTCGATTTTTTGGGTTTTGAATCTTTTTTCGATTTCTTTTTGCTATCCGAATCCGAACTCGAACTACTAGAGCTTGAATCTCTTTTTTTCTTCGGTTTTTCCAATGGCTTCGGACGTCTTGTTGGTGATTTCGTTGCAGCTGGTTTTGTGACTATGGGCTTTTTCACTACAACTGAAGTCGATTTTTTGGATTTTAAATCTTTATTCGGCTTCTTTTTGCTATCCGAATCTGAACTCGAACTACTGGAACTAGAATCTCTTTTTTTCTTCGATTTTTCCAATGGCTTCGGACGTCTTGTTGGTGATTTCGTTGCAGCTGGTTTCGTGACTGCGGGCTTTTTCAGTACAATTGAAGTCGATTTTTTGGGTTTTGAATCTTTGATCGGTTTCTTTTTGTTATCCGAATCCGAACTCGGACTACTAGAGCTCGAATCTCTTTTTTTCTTGGGCTTTTCCGGCGCTTTCGGACGTCTTGTTGGAGATTTGTTCGTTACGGGTTTTGAAACTGCGGGTTTTTTGGGCGCAACTGGAGGCGCTTTTTTAGACTTCGATTCTGGTATTTTGAAAGCCTTAATTGGCTTCTTTTTGCTGTCCGAATCCGAACTCGAGCTACTAGAACTCGAATCTCTTTTCTTTTTTGGTTTTCCACTCTCTTTCGGGCGTCTTGTTGGTGATTTTGCTTGAACTGTTGGTTTTTCAGCTGGTGGCGCCTTTTTAGGCTTTGTTTCTGGTATTTTAAAAGCTATAATTGGTTTCTTTTTGTTGTCCGAATCCGAACTCGAACTTGACGAACTCCGACTTCTTGTTTTTGTCTTTTTTATAACTATTTTAGATTTTGTTGGTTTCGGACTTGCAGGTTTCTTCACAGGCTTCGATGTTTTTGAATCCGAATCCGAACTTGATGAACTCGAATCTTTTTTGAGGCCAGCAAATCGTGGAAGCGTGGGTGTTCTTATAGTTGGTATTTTTATGGGAATTGGTTTTGTCTTTTTTGAATCCGAATCTGACGAACTAGAACTCGAATCTTGCTTCGGTTTTTCCTTTTTAGGAGGCTTTGGAGAACCAGGCTTCTTCACTGGTTTTGCCTTTTTCGAATCCGAATCCGAACTTGACGAACTCGAACTTTTTTTGAGATTCGGAAACTTCGGAAGAGTTGGCGCTTTGAATGAAGGAACTTTAATTCCGAGTTTTGGCTTCTTGGAATCCGAATCTGACGAACTCGAATCTCGCTTCGCTTTTTCCTTCTTAGGAGGCTTAGGAGAACCAGGCTTCTTCACTGGGTTCGCCTTTTTCGAATCCGAATCGGAGCTAGATGAGCTCGAAGAACTTTTTTTGAAATTCGGAAACTTCGGAAGTGTGGGAGCTTTGAACGAAGGAACGTTTATTCCAAGTTTGGGTTTTTTCGAATCGGAACCTGACGAACTCGAATCTCGCTTCTGTTTTTCTTTTTTAGGAGACTTCGGGGATTTCGGAGAACCAGGCTTCTTCACTGGTTTTGTCTTTTTCGAATCTGAATCAGAGCTGGACGAACTCGAACTTTTTTTGAGATTCGGAAACTTCGGAAGTGATGGAACTTTGATTGAAGGAGCCTTGAAATCAAATTTTTTCGAATTCGAATCTGATGAACTCGAATCTCGCTTTGGTTTTTCTTTTTTAGGAGATTTCGGGGATTTTGGAGAACCAGGCTTCTTCACTGGTTTTGTTATTTTCGAATCTGAATCAGAGCTGGACGAACTCGAACTTTTTTTGAGATTCGGAAACTTCGGAAGTGATGGAACTTTTATGGAAGGAGCCTTGAAGTCGAATTTCTTCGAATCCGAACTCGAATCTCGCTTTGGCTTTTCCTTTTTGGGAGATTTCGGAGAATCAGGCTTCTTCACTGGCTTTGCCTTTTTCGAATCCGAATCCGAACTAGACGAACTCGAACTTTTTTTGAGATTCGGAAGTGATGGAACTTTGATTGAAGGAGCCTTGAAATCAAATTTTTTCGAATTCGAATCTGATGAACTCGAATCTCGCTTTGGTTTTTCTTTTTTAGGAGATTTCGGAGTTTTTGGAGAATCAGGCTTTTTCAGTGGTTTAGTTTTTTTTGAATCCGAATCAGAGCTGGACGAACTTGAACTTTTTTTGTGATTTGGAAATTTCGGAAGTGATGGAACTTTTATGGAAGGAGCCTCGATATTGAAGTCAAATTTTTTCGAATCCGAACTTGATGAACTTGAATCTTTCTTCGGTTTATCCTTTTTGGGAGACTTCGGAGAATCAGGTTTCTTCACTGGTTTTGACTTCTTCGAATCCGAATCCGAACTAGAAGAACTCGAATCTCGCTTCGGTTTTGTAAGTTTCGGTACTTCAACTTTAGGTGGTTTCGGAGAAGGTGGTTTTACAACAGGCTTCGCTTTTTTCGAATCCGAACTTGACGAACTAGAACTTTTATTTTCGTGTTTCCTCGGAGATTTCGGCGAATTGGGCTTGCTTGTAGCCTTCTTGCTTCCCGAACTAGAAGACGAACTTGATTTTATTTCAATTTCGATTTCTCCGACACGTTTTTTCAACCCCGATGCTTTTTTTTTTGCTCGATTGAAGACCGAATTTTCGTCTTCCGAATCCGAACTCGAGCTGATATCAAGATTTTTTAGACGAGCTTCCTCCCTTCTTTTTCGTCTTAGAATTTTCTTTTTGTTCGAATCCGAGTCACTTTTATCCGATTTTCTGTCAGACGAACTCGCTCTTCTGGGTTTCGAACCTTTTGAATCCGACGAACTTTTAGAACTGTGATCACTTTTTTTCTTCTGTGTTGCTATGACAACACCTGGTTTCGAGATTGTTACGTCACTTTTCGATTTTTCTTTATCGCTGTCACTGGAACTGCTGCTGCTACTCTGTTTATCAGTTTTGACCTGTGTCGAAACTATGGGCTTTTGTATTGTTACGTCACTTGTTTTATTGTTGACCTCAGTGTGGACAACCGTTTTAGTCTTTATGACCTCACTGTGAATTATTGTTCCGGTTTTTATGGCGTCACTTTTGTTGACTTCTTTGTCGCTTTCACTGGAACTGCTACTGCTGCTACTTTTTGTAACTTTTGTTGACGTATCGGTTTTAATGACGTCAATATGAGAGACTTCAACGTCTTTTGTGACGTCAATCTTTACTTCGCCGTGGAGTTCAATTGACGGTGTTACCTAAAAATGACAAAAAAGCTTGGTGGGAAAAAATCACTCAAAGCTCCTAAAAGACTTTTGACACACCCGGAACTAAACTAAAACTTACCCGACACAGAACAAAATTTTTTGGGTACTCCCATAGTAAGCGAACCAAGATGGCGGACACCGGAACGTAGTATGTGTACCAGGTTAGGGTTAGGCCATAGTTTCATTCTAATTTCTGTGTTTTAGTTCTATAACAAGTTCGGGGACTAGCCAAGTGACTCCCGTAGTATTTGTATCTAAAATTATGGCCTAACCCTAACCCAGTGCACATACTACGTTCCCGTGTCACGTGTCTTGGTTCACATACTACATACCGATTTTTGGTGTAATCAACTTTCATAACCCAAAATATAATAAATCAAGTAAGCAGTGCTTAACCTGGAGAATTCAAGCTCTTATCATCTGATAGCATACTCATAGCACCAGTAACCCCAAGAAGGCCACAGAGCGGTCGGAGGGGGCACAATGCTAGGCGCACAAGTGGTTTTACATTTCCCAATTCAAGAAAACTACTAGTTTTAGTTTCAGTGCTTCATAAGGTTGTTCCATAGCGTGTTTTCACTTTGCTGAGCGTATGAATTGTTTGAATATAATTGGATTTTGAATCTACCCATCAAAACAACACTATAACTACACTGAAATAATGAACAGAAAGCCATGAGTGCTGAATACCATCCGGAGGGGGACACGGGCCATAAAAGATTGGTAATCACTGATGTAGAGCATATTTCAATGCAAAAAAGTCAAAATATCGCATTGAAAACAAAAATAACACTTCAAGAACGAACCTCTACAATTTCTGGTTTTGCCACTGCTTGATCTGTAGTTTTCTGTTTTTCGTTGTCCGATTCCGAAGACGAACTCGAAGACGACGATTTAGTTTCTGTATTGTGAAATAACAAAAGGAAATGTTAAATGAATTGTTCGTCACAGAGAAAAGATTTTTCAATGAAAAGTGCGAGCCAATCAATAAAAAATAGTATTAGTCCCGATGGTAAAGTCACAAGTGATCATTGGCGCGCTGAAAAGTTTATACGTTTAGTACAAGTGACCCCCTCTCCTCCATACACACAAAAACACCCACAAAAACATAACTCATACGTTTTTTAAAATAAAGAAAATTTATATACCAATTAATCTTCTGTTTGTGTGTGGCTCTACCCAAAAGCTTTGGTAATCTAACGCTTTGAACGAAATATGTTTTCTGTAGATATGTTCCAAATAATCTCCTTGGCGTTGGAGACAATCTCGCATGCAAATAGATTCAGTTTTGCAATGGACGTAATGAAAGTGATATAGTGATTACCGACCCTAAGCCGCACATAATAGCAACAGTTCGGCACTCCCGAAGTATGTGAACCAAGATGGCGGGCACCGGATCGTAGTATGTGTACCAGGCTAGGGTTAGGCTATAATTTTATTTCAATTTTTCTCACTTTAGTTCTATTACGACTTCGGGGACTAGCCAAGTGACTCCCGTAGTATTTGTACCTGAAATTAAGGCCTAACCCTAACCTGGTACACACACTACGATCCGGTGCCCGCCATCTTGGTTCACATACTTCGGGAGTGCCAACAATTCTTTGACAAATCGAAAGCGTTTTTCCACGATTTGCGTGTAACAACATATATATATTGGCCATTCGAAATCGCCGAACATTCTTCTATACGTACACGCTAGTGGTAATTTGCAACCTCAAATCACGCAAAACCATATATTATATTAGCCTGCCGTTTGTTTACTGTCTTCAGTCACACATAATAGTAATTTTTATAACCGTTCGCACGCAAACCTATACGCCCTACCCTACCCTAGCATCGTGCGTAAGGGGGCATGAAAAGATTCGTGGTAACCTCTCATATTTGTTCAATTTTTATGATCAAATGGCGGTAAATTAATAGTATTTCATGGTAGCGACTTCTTATGTTTAGCAAGATTCGAATTCGGGCAGATTTGATCTTTTTAGATGGATTGATATTTCCCACCGCGCGCATAAAATTATCTGTACAAAGCTGCGATGCCTCGCGACTATTGGTTCGATAACTATCAGTGAAATATAATGTCTTTTATTTATTTATGGTCACAAGCACACAACAGTTATTCCGTAAACCACCTTGCACGCGAGCCATGTTACCTCACGATCAACATACTAAAACTATAGGGTCATAAAGCGGGATATGTGGCAACCCTCATATTTGATCGGGCTAGTTTTAGAGTCGACGAGTTGACAATGTTCAAAAGGCGATAAATTTAAAGATATTTTATGGTAACGACCGGATTTCTGCGAGACTGAATACATATTCTTCTAAGCTTTTGCGCTGTTTGCTTCGTTTGTGTACAATGCACGGATGCTGTAGCAAGAATGAAGACGAGAATATCGGTCAGAGACCGAAGACTTATCGATCGAAAGTTAGGAGATCCCCCAAACAGCGCTCTTACTCCATAGTGACACCTTGTGTCCCATCACTAATTAATTAATAACTCGCTAATTTTACCACACAATTCGCCCAAAATCAATAGGCTTCTGGTCCGAGATATGATGAATGCACATTCAAAATATGCAGCAGATTCAATCTCGCTTTCGTGAGATATGGCGTGCATCTAACAGACAGACGGACAGACAAATATCTATCAACATACTTACCGATTAAAATCGATAAGTAATGACTAATTTATCATGTCTGTTTATAGGTCAGACAAAACGTTAATCAAATACATTTATGTTAGTGTGTAACAGAACTACTGAATTACTTAGAACAGTCAGTCATTTCATTCTTGCGTAGGCATCATGAACCTCCTGAAGTATGCGCACCGAGACGCCGCACAACCTGAACTTAGGTTGTGTACCAGGTCAGGGTTCAGGTTGTGGGACATCTTGGTGCGCATACTTCAGGAGTACCGGCATATTTTCATTATATATGCAAACGGACCCACAAGAGCATAGACATACAGCTGCGATGGGAATATTACGACCCGCGGGCCGGATCCAGCTCTTCGTAGTGTTTCATCCTGCCCACTTGTGTCTGCTAAAATTACAACTATAGTTTTTATGGATATGAATTTTGGTTAGAAATATCGAGGAAACTAACGTCATAATGCTTCTTGTTATGAAAACGTTAGCCTAGCTGTTGTAACTAAACTATTTTCATTCATAGTTTTCATATTGAGTTTTGATCCTCCGGCCCAGTAACCAAGTCTATCAACTGACCCACTCAGAAGTAAGTGCCCATCCGTGGCAGAGGCCCTTGTTCTTACTTTATGCGCTGTTACCCGCCACGTAATTTGAAATGGAAGGTTTGTGTTATAATATACGAATGCACGGAAAATTAACCAAATTTTTTAAAAGCCTGTGACATATCAATGCTTTGTTTTTTGAAACCCAGGTATAGACATGATATATTTGAAATAGGTGAGGTCGTTCAACAAATAGGTATCAGATTTTTAATGCTGTTGAAAAACAAGATTATTTCTACTAGTATTTTAAAGTTATTTCTTATGGCGTATCCCTCTAACATTTTACAAAATTACGGAAGACTACTGGAATAGATACCGATACTATACCATATATCAATTATTCAACAAGTCATGATGATATAATTCTTATTTTATAACGTTTGTTTAATTTCATCTTTTTTTCAACTCAGCAAACAAGGTGTCACTGACACGATGACTTACTTCATAGTCTTTCGCGGCCCTGCGTCAATTGCGGAAATAATGTATGTTTTTTTATATTTCCATTATTGTTTGTTTAATTTTTTGTGCACAATATTTCAAGCACGACGAAATAAAGATCTGAATCTGAATCAGGGATGGCCAACCTGTCTTCCACTGATACCCTAGTCATAACAATCTAACGGTTTGTATCACAAATACTTGTTTTACAGCAAAATGCTCTTGCGGCGAATTTTCATGCGGCGAATTTTCCGGACACGTATTAAATTCACTCAACATCAAGTGCGATCGACCACTCAATTTGCGTCAACTAAACTGGCAACTGTAAAAGACAATTGCTCCGTTATAGCAGAACTTTGATATCTATATTCGAAACGTTGGCTAACTGTAACGATTGCCACTTACCAATTGTGCTTGTTTTACTAACTAAATATACAGTTTACAAATTTGGCACATTTATAGCTTCGCTATTGAGCCAATGTTTTGCGCCAATATTCACCATATACCAATTTTATAATCGGCCATAGAAGATCATATCATATTGTATTGAATGTTGTTGTGCGCGATCAATGTTTACATAGCAATTATGATATAACAATACAATGATAGCTGTAGCTGTGTGGCGTTGTCAATGGATTCAGTACACTATTCAAAAACATGAAAAATTTACGTAGAATTTGTAGGTATTTGTTACAAAACGCTAAGTCTACCCTGAAAAGATATTATCGTCTATCGGTTGCCAATGGCAACAACGAGGTGTTACACCTGTTCGAAATATCGCTACGGGCGAGCCCAGTAGGTAAAACTAATAGTATAATGGCTAAACTTGAAGGTTTCGTGGCATTTCGTCATTCAATATATTTGAAGTTGTGTGATGCAAGTCTTTAAAACCACCCATTATTACGATTCTTGCCTTGCCTCGCTATAAACAAAACTCATTAGGTTTTACTAAAAAAATCAGGTAAAATTAAAATCCGGTAGTTAAATCTCATACGTTCGATAGCATCTTATCACTATTTTAGGCACTTTTTGCTTTAAGCAAGGCCACCATTACAATTTGATTATGTGGAAGCGTGATGCAATGGCTCTTTAAATAAACAACGTATTATAGCAATTTTGACAACACGCTGACCTACTAATACGAGCGAGGGCTTGGTTGTTCCAATCGACTATAATCCACTATATATTCGCCAACGTCATACTCGCTTGACTGTGTAACTTGACGTGTTATAATTTAAAAATTTCAAAGATAATTTATCGATATCATATATTGTTTTGGCCTTCACAGATTTAAATGAAGTAAAAATACTTAAACAATTACCGATTAAACAGCAACAAACCTGGTTAAGATATATTAAAAACTGACGTCATAACAAAATTGCAAAGGAACAATTTACTTTCGCATGTTCAATTTAATTCGTTAGTTAGGTTGCAATATTATTTGTATTCATTTTATAAATACCGTTTTTCCGACTCTGTGCGACTGGCAAATATACCATTGATAATACAGTACAAATAAAAGTACATAAAACAAAAAATCTCACACTATTGCTGTCATTGTACACATTTTGTTAACCAAAAAAATCTTTGGTGCTCCTAAAGTATGCATTCCAAGATAGCGGATACCGGGACGTAGTATGTGTACCAGGTCAGGGTTGGGTCATAATTTTACGTACAAATACTACGGGAGTGGCTCGGCTAGTCACCAGACTCGTAATAGAGCTAAAATATGGAAAATTGGAATAAAACTATGGCCTTAGCTCATGACCTGGTACACATACTACGTTCCGTTGTCCGCCATCTTGGTACGCATACTTCAGGAGCACCAAAGATTTTTCTAGCTTAAACTCGGAATTGACCACCGCACAAATATTTTCATGATCATGTCAAGTTGAACAGCTTTTGTTAACCAGTATTTACAAGCGCGTAACAAATCACCATATTTTATAAAGTCGATTCAGTCCGTTTCACCACTTCTTTCATTTTTCAAAACTTCGAATAAATTATTTTGACTTTGCGTCGTCACTTAAATTTTTCTAAATTAAAATCCACTCCCACGTAAAATCGCGGTAGCACTTTTACTCTCAAAACCATTTTTCTATTCTCATCAACCTATAATAAATTAAAGATCCGCCTTCGCTATAACACGCTCCACCCTATCTTCAATACGACCAATACACATAAAGCTATTGGCAACGGCACTAGACAAAGAAACTCACCAAATAGCGCGTATGATGAGGTTTAATAAATTTGCACTTGACTATCTCGAGTGCATATTTAATATATGTTTTATGAAAAGAATCACTAGACTGTAAATTATTAAATATTTGACGTTGCTATTAGCAACTGACATTATAAGTAGTTTCTTAAGCGATCCACTTGTGAACATACAGTTTGAAAAACCATTGAAATGTATGCCGTTTCAGGGTCATCATGTTAAACGTAGGGTTTCCATATAAAAAATGGCGCTCCAGAAGTGTGTGTACCAATATGGAGGTAGCTAATTTTGTTCGTCTACTTTACATCAAGTTGTGTAAAGGGACAGAAAGCTATGGGCAGGGGCTATATTCACTTGGCTAACACAGACAGTCCCCGAACTCGTAATCAAAACAAAATAAGGAACATCGGAATAAAATTATTGCCTAACCCTATCCCGGTACACATACTACAACCTAAAAAATTTGGTGGAAAATAAAAAATCAAACGTTTATAGCGGCATTACAGTTTAAATACATTGAACACGATCCCTAGCTATTCAACGTTTCACATAAGTTTCATTATTCTAGAACAGTGGTGCCTAAACGGGTCCCCTGTCCCCCAAGAGGGCCCCAGATCAGTTGGAAGGGAGTCACAATGCTAGGCGCAAACTCATTTTACTTTCACTGAAAAACTGCCTGTTCTTCCTATGTTTATTATTTGATGAGGTTATTTCACCAGTTGTTTTCCTTTTGTTGAGCATGAAATGGTTGAAAATAGTGGTATTTTAAATATATCAATCAAAATAACACTCTAAATATCACTGGAATGATAAACAGGGGGTTATGAGTGCTAAAAGCCTGCGCAAGGGGGTCAAGAGATGGGTTAGGGACCACTGTTCTAGAATGTTTTAATAAACTTCGCCCACTCACTTAAAAGTAAATGAGACTCATTTCCGAGAAAAGCTACAAGCGATCTGGAACTATATGGGTGCTGAAATGATATACTGAAACTATGGAGGTGCCTTATTCGTCAGAATGAGAGTTCAACATTCGAATGCAATTGTTTTAATCGAACTCGATTTGTGTTTGTTAGTGAAATGGGTGCTCCCGAAGTATGGGAACCAAGATGGCGGACATCGGAACGTAACATGGGTAAAAAGTTAGGATTAGGCGATAATTTTTTTTCAATTTTCCTTATTTTAGTCCTATTATCAGTTCGAAGACTAGCCAAGAGCCACCCGTAGTATTTATACCTAAAATTATGGCCTAACCCTAACCCAGTACACATATTACATTCCGATGTCCTCCATCTTGGTTCGCATACTTCGGGAGCCCCGTGAAATGTCTATTTCCAGTTGGTTTTATTGTTGATATTATGACAATAATTAGGTACTAAAAGTTCACAAACCTTTCTTGATGGGTTCCACGGATGGTGATTGTACTGGTAGGATTATATGCGCGTCTCTTGATTCCTCTGTTTTAATCTCCTGTGATGTCACAGATACGGTCGCTACTTCCTTTGTGACGTCTGTATTCTTTTGAATTGTGACGTTAGCTGTTTTCCCGCCGCTGTCACTATCGCTAGATGACGAACTGCTGGAATCGCTGGACGATTTTTTTCCCGCGTCTTCCTTCGCGCCTTGTATTAAAGCGGAAAATTTATCCGCGATGGTGACGTCACTATCCTTTTTCGTTTCAGTTGTGACGTCACTGTGTGTCTCTTTTTTGGCGTCACTGACCTTCTCGGCTGTGTCGTCTGCGGTGTCGCCTGTTTCTAAATCAGCAGAACTAGCCTGCTTGATAACGACTGTTGGAATGTCAGTTGGAGGGGTGACCGCCGGTGTAACCTCTACTCTCGAAGGAGAACGACTTTCCTCTTCGCTACTGCTACTCGAGCTACTACTACTGCTCGACGACTCTGTTTGCGAATTTGCCCTTTTTTCATCGCTTTTCGCCCCCTCGACGATGTTTTCTTTAGAAGCGTTGTTGGTGCTTGAGTCTAAGTTTGCTTGCTCTGTATTGTTAGTTGTGTTTACGGTAGCTACTTCAGATGTATTGTCCGTCTTATCCCCGATTCTCTCGGTCGTTTCATCGCGCTTTGTGGTGTTTATTAAAATTTCTTCTTGTCTCTGCTTTCTTCGCTCTTCGTCGCTTTCTGTAAGGGTAAATATAAATTATGAGTACTGAGAAAAACGCGAAATAATCAAATTTTTGTATTTTTATCGTTACAACTAATAATACTCTGCTTAGTTTGTTTTGTACTGTCGAGAAAATCGTAACTCAACTCAACGTAAATATAATTTATTAGTACTGCTAAGAAAAACGTAAATTCAACATAAGGATGCATTTTCATTGTTACAACTAATGCTATTTTGCTTAGATTGTTTGGTACTGTTAAGAAAAACGTAAAATCACTAAAATTTTCATTGTTACAACCAAACGATACACTGTTTAGTTTGTTTTGTAAAATAAATCAAATACATGCGTACGGTATTACACTGTTATAACCCCACCATTAATTTTATGGGATCTTTTGTACAAAGTCCCCTTCACTAGTGCAAAAAATGAGATATTAAAAAAAAAAAACGCCACGCTTTCAAAATATCAAATTAGTGATTATTCAGATGGGGTTAGCGTTCGGGTTAGGAAGGATTTAAAAATTTGAATTTACAGCGAATCTGCATTCCTAACCCCAAACCTAATACTAACTAACGAAGACAGATCAGAGTGTGACAGGGCAGTGGTGGGGCAATAACCGGTTAGAACAATTCGGCCTTTTGCGTAAGTTGTATCAGCGAATACACAATGTTTTCTCGTTTCTAAAACTTCTTTTGAATATAAATATATATAATCCATAACAAAACTAATTGTATCTTTCCCCGAGCATCGACTTTCTTTCGTTTTTCACTAATATTGGCAAATCGGTAGTGAATTAACGGTGACGCGAAATTGACGGCGGCTTCGAAGAATTCCGACAGCGGACAGTAGGATGCGCAATAAACGCTTTGATATATACCCGCAGGTGAATGGCGTTTAAATTAAATATATATCCTGGGTCAGCAAGAAGTATATCGAGTGGGTTCCGTGTCGAAATTAATGACCAAACAAAAGCGGTGGAGTAGTGTTTAACTTCTATTAGAATCGGATTCGTATGTACAAACTCTCGGACCGGCCCGAAGCGGAAGTTTCCAATTCCCCGGTTCTCATTTTCTTATTTTTGACGGAGGTGATTAAGTAAGTAGGTTATCTAGGAGGTAGCAGCCATGGGTAGTATCATGGGCGGCGTTTAGATTAGGGCGCAAAAAAGGGCGAAAAGTTTTCATCGTGAAATGTTTCAATAGAATAATTTCAAATTGGAAATAATTTAAAATCGAATTTTCACTGAAATAAGATGTACAATCTAAATTTAACAACAGTTGTCAAAAATTGTCATTCAACGATCAAGAGGGCGCATTTTCAACCTGTGCCACGGGCGTTATTTTATGAAGATACACCGCCGAATTAAGCTGAATTCTCGGACAAAAACAGCAATAAATTCACTGAGCGTTCTTATCTGACAAGGCTGGACATGCGAAAGATATCTGTAATTTCACAATTTTGTTTTTCCGGATTGGGAGCAGGAGTAAGAGTCAAAATTCATTTCAACTTGGAGGTTGGGGCTGAATTTTTTAGTAAATCCGGAATCGAAGCCGGAATTACTTATAATATTATCTGGAAAATTACGAAGCACATTTGAGAAAGTCATCGATTTAACAATATTTTTCAGGCTAACAGTCACTATATAGAGTGGAATTCATGTAAAAATTGATTAATTTTTTCTGCGATGCAGCCTCTCAACCTCATAAAAAAACATCATTTTCACACAAAAAAATAAATTTACCAGATTCCGATGAAGACGAACTAGAACTAGGAGATTCCGAGCAAGACTCGTCATAAGCTTTGGCTCTCATAATGCTAAGTTCAGCTTACTTTCATTAAATATAATTTATCGTAAGTTTAATAAATATCATAGTCATTTTAGCGTTCCAGAAGTATGTGTACCAATATGGAGGTAACTAATTTTGTTCGCCTACCTCACATCAAGTTGTGTAAATGGACTGAAACCTATGAACAGGGGGTATATTCACTTGGCTAACACAGACAGTCCTCGTTGTAATAGAACTAAAACAAGGAAAATCGGAATAAAATTATGGCCTAACCCTAACCTGGTACACATACTAAGGGAGTATCGCCATTTTAGCTTAAATACGGCATTTTAGCTTTATTCTATTATATATAATATACCATACACAGTAATAAACTTCCTGATTTCTTTCACGAATATGAAAAAAAAAATTAATAAAAACTTGATTTATGTTTGAAATAAAGTATGATTGCGGATTCATTCAAATGGCAATTCGGGCCATATATATATCCATATTCCTAACACGCTTTCTATATGGTAACCCAACAGTCTTTTACGGAGGAGACCTTTTCAAATGTCGATTGGGACAAGATAGACACGCCTATTCCTAACCTGTTGTCTATCAGTCCTAAAATTCTCTACCAAGGAGGCCATTCTAATGGCAGTTGTGGCCATATCCACATCCCAATTTCTAATCTGCTGTTTATACCGCAAGCTAAAAATTCTATTCAAGGAAGATTGCTATTCAAATAGCGAATTCAAAATGCGAATGAGGCCATATATTCCCCCTCCCTCTCCCTAATATTCTGTCTATATGTCAGTACAAAAACTCTCTACAGAGGAGGCTCATTGAATGGCGATTGGGGCCATATACCTATTCCTGACCCGCTGTCTATACGGCTGCCTGAAAACTCACTACGGAGGAGGCGATTTAACTGGCTGTAATTTGATCTCTTTCATTCAATCAAAGTATGTTCGCCGACATATTTACATTAGATCGTATTGTCTAGTCCCAGATCTGTCTTGGGTTATGTAAGGAGAATTGACTTCCGTGCTTGCTTTCCAAAACCGGCTAATCAGCGACAGGCTAACGATGAGGTAAAACGCTAAATTAGGGGCAATTTTCAAGGCGCTTTCATTATTTCTATAACGCCGATCAGTCCGCATAACACATACTGGGAAAAATACAGCCTCCCACAATGGCAAAATATAAGAAGAACTTCGTAGTATCCTTCTATTAACACGACCACTAATTTTCTGGTATTTCTTTTATATTGTTTATATTAGGTTTGTATTTATTACTGGTGGCCAGTTTTGCTTTGGATCAAATGCCGAAGGAACGAACATTCACTCTCTCACACGAACGACCCAGATTAATCGAAATCTGTGAAACTCTTCTTGTATGCTTTGATATTTTACACCAGGGGTGTGCAAACTGCGGCCAGCGGGCTAAATGCGGCCCACAAGGAAAAATTGTGCGGCCAATTTTGAATGTTGTGCCCGTGAAACGAGTTTTTAAGATTACGGTAGTTATTCTGGTATGTGCGGGCAATTCCAATCCTTTTGCGTAGCAAAGCGCAAATCCTGTTGCAAAATACACGATTTATATCATGAAAACATGTTTCTCAGTGGAGCCGTTTAAAGTCGGTGTGATAATAAATTTGAATAGCAGTTTTATTCATAATTTCATGCATTCCAACTCAGTATTTTCTGCAAGGACCCCTCATAATGTCGTGATATCACTAGCAAAAATAGACAATTTGTGCTTGCAATTACTAGTAATTCTATCTTAAATAAAAGCGCGGCCCGGGGATTCACCCAGTCACTTGTATTTGGCGCTCCAATAAAAAAAGGTTGCACACCCCTGTCTCACACCAATACAACCTTTACATAAACAAGTTCTCCGCCAATATTATAGACGTCATAATAAAGTCAAACTTTGTTGTATGATGTCACATTGATCTAACCATTAACAAAATATAATATATATAGTTCAATATAGCTACGAAGGTCGAATCTAGCGACACTATTCAAATTCCCAGCTTCTGTCCAATCAAATTTGAGTAAAAAACTCGCCCGATTCTGAAGACGACGACGAAGTGATATCATCCGAGTATGCTGACATCTCAGACTCATCATAAGTCCTCGTTCTCATGGTGGTTAAGTAGATATAGAACTAACTTTATTCTGTTGAATAGGTATAATATTTGGTACTTCCGAAGTATGTGAACCAGGATGGCGGACACCGGAACGTAGTATGTGTACCAGATTAGGGATAGGCCATAATTGTATTCCAATTTTCCTATGTTATTTCTATTACGAGTTCGGGGACTAGCCAAGTGACTCTCGTAAGATTTCTACCCAAAATTATGGCCTAACCCCAGCCTGGTACCAGGTACATAAACTACGTGCGGGTGTCCGCCATCTTGGTTCACATAATATAGGAGCACCCTTCAATGTGCTTATGTCAGAAAAGTCAAATCCCACTTTCATAACCTTACCTGCTTTCAAGATTTATATCTGACAACCCGATCAACACTATGTATTGTTGTTATCATAAGCCTTTGTTCAAAATTCATTCATGATATGGTATAGCATTAAGTGGGCAATCATAGACTTTTCTATTCAAAAACCGCAGTACTGAGACGGCGTTATTGTCCTTTAACATCTTTCATCAGTGTATCGTCTACTAACTTTCAATTTGATATCCTAAGGCTAAGCTAACGTGCCGAACGAATGGCCAATTTTAAGACTTTATGGACACACTATATATAACCGGCATTCCCTAACCTTGGCTTTGCCAACGCAACGCTGATCACCCTGTACGGGTTTGTGGTCGCTGGCGGGTATGCAATTCACAGCAGTGAAGTATGTTTGTTTGTAACTGACCAAACTCTACGCCCAAGAATAAGAAGATACCTCAAGGCCGGACCGGATAAAGCGTTTTACACACCCGAAGCACCTAAGACTTTGGTGCCTTTTATAGTAATAATGAAAAAGGACATTGTTTTTTTTGGAATAGTTCTCATACCGATAAACATTTATACACACCCATAAACATGATTTGTTTAAAATAACATTTGAGAACGCAAAATAGGCAAAAACTCATTTCAACCGTGCCAATATTGAGGTCGAAGTCAACTGACCAACTCGAATTATTTCTTTAAACACTGGTTCATCTTTAAAAAATCGTCTATGGAAATTTCTGAGGTGCCCCCTTTCCTTTGGTGCCCTAAGCACGTGCTTTTGTGTTCTTAATGGCTTAATCCGGCCCAGCGCCGAGGGTAAATTTATACCGAGTTAAGAATGGCTGGACGATCGCCGTTTCCAAAAAAATCCAAAGCTAGATTATTAACGAACAATGCTCACCGGATTCTGAAGAAGACGATGAGGATGAACTGCTGTCACCCGGGGATTCAGACATCGACTCATCATAAGTTCTTGTTCTCATGATGATTGAGTGAAAATATATTTAACTTTATTCTGTCGAATATCAAAAAAAAATAAACATTAGTCTTAACTAAAAAACGGGCCTAAACGATTAATTTCATGATGATAAACTGCATTATGACATCTCATTTATAGTATAGGACTATAGGGTGCCCATAAAGTCTTAAAATTGCAAAAGGAATTTATCGATACCATATGTTGTTTTGGGTCTTACAGATGTATTAAATGAAGTAAAAATACCTAAACAATTACTGATTAAATTACAACAAACCTGGTTAAGGTATATTGAGAACTGACTTCATAACAAAATTTAAACTGTAAAGGGACTTTATGGACACCCTTTAATATAGAAAAATTGAAGAATATTAGTAATACTACAGCGAATGCAAAGTAAAATTCTTTTCTGGTTAGGTAATGTTGCTCTAGTCTAAGAACTCATCTACGAACTACTATTTTACAGGTAAAAGTATGGCAAGCAGCCAATGACTCGCTAAGTCTATATTAAAAATATTCCCGTTAAAATTCTTTTCTTGTAAAAGTACCACATTTTACACAAATTGCGTTAGCAGACTCGCGTTATACATGACACCGAGATTTCGACTCCTCTTCACGAGTTTGAAATATACTCATCTGTTTGGTGTTGAATTCAAAATAATAAACTTAGTGCAAACTAAGAAAATTAATGTAGTCTATGAGTTGGGAAACGCGCATGGAGAGTTCAATAATCCAACCCTTGTCGGGATGCTAAAGCAAGGTTGCGAGACCTTTTAACATAATCGTAACTCGTGCTATGATGGTGAGGCTTATAATATTGGAAATATATTCGTTTCGTGTTATACACTGTCATAATATTTTCAGTTTTTATCGCCAACTAAATCTTGCACACGCTTATAACCGCTGACATATCGAGAATTACGACGTTTTATTTTACTATTATAACGTCAAGTATTATGAAGCTAAAACTTTACATTATGACATCACATTTTTCTGCTGGAAGTTCTTCTCATTACAAAGTCAAATTTTAAAGAAGGATGTCAATTTTTCAGATCATGGCATTCTTTTGAATTATGACGCAAAGATTTTCATTATGACATCAAACTTCTAACTATGGCGTTATATTTTATAAGTGTTTCTACTTCCTCGCCTTGCCCAATCCAACGTCTAAAGTCAAATCTTACTTTCAATACCCCACCTTCTTTTAAGATTTATATCTGACAACCAGATCAACACTATTGTATTGTTGTTTTTATGAGCTATTCATACATTCAATGTAAGGTATAATGTAATGGTCGACGAGCATGGACTATTCTTTTCGAGATACGTCTGTATTGAGAATTGGCTTTTACTCCGTTATTATCATTTATTCGGCTTTTAAAAAGGTCGATGTACTAAATTTACAGCGAATGTGTCAAACGAAAAACCGATATCGCGACAGGGGCTGAGCTTAAAGCGCTATCGAAAATATCGGCATTTTTCTATTACAATTCATTCCAAAGTCCAGAGGCTCGCAGTCTGAACTACAGAATCGGGTGGTTCTTGCTTTGCCACCTCCTGTACGTAGAGAGATCAGCAACGGGGAGTTCCATAATTGTGAGTACGATAGTGGTTTCCGTATTCTGTTTATACTACACATACGACAGTTGTTGTAGTTTTAAAATCAATATACAATTGAAGAATTTCACGCTAATAGTTTTTTGCGTGCCTTCGACATCTCTTAACACACATATAATGATACCATAGCCCCCTATTCACCACAACGCCCAACTACAATTTTTAATCCTGCTTCTACCGGTATGTTAATGAGCCTAGTTTATCGCTAACTTTCTTCTAACATGCTAAGGCTTAGACTTGCACATAGAGATCACTAAGCGTTTCTTAGCAACTATTGTGCCGTCATAGACTGTTGAAACAAGCATAAATCAATCTTTTGTTGGGTATTTGAACAGTGAGGCGTCGACTGTTTGATCGCCATGTTTTTATTCTCCGTTAAATGGAGGTTTTATGATTTTAATTCGTTTGTTTATTCTAATAGGATGGTTAGGTTTAATGCTAGTAAAATAAAACGTAATTTCAGATGAATTGTCGGGTGTTTTGTTGAATAGCAACCCGTTAGTAAGCGATTCCAATACCTTTTTGTGAGTCGCTTTTCGCACTTTCAATTTTTTTCTGTTCGCCATGGCCACCACTATATATTACACCCGGGGTGATGTGCTAATAATCGAACAATACAAGATATCGAATACTCTAGCAGAAATATTTATTCATTTAAAATCCGTGCAACCTACCAACAATAAGACCGTTAATAATTGAGCTACTACTTTTTGTATATTCTAATAGGTTGGTTAGAATTGATACGAAAATATAAAACGCAATCTTAGATGAATTATCGGGTATTTTGTTGAATTAGACCCGTTAATAAGCGATTACACAATAGGTTTTTGAGGCACTTTTCGCAATTCGCTCTGATAAATCAGACAATATAAGTCATCTAAGACTCGGTTCCCAAATCGAGTAACCGTGGCCCTCAAGGAAGCCACAGAGCGGATGTAGGGGGCCACAATGCTAGGTGCAAAACTGACTTTACATTTCCTTTTTCGTTACTAGTTTAGTTTCGTTAAGGGTATTTCACTGTTTTTTCGCTTTGTTGAACATGAGTTGTTTGAACATAATGGGATTTGGAATCTACCGATCATAATAACACTCTAAAAACCATTGGAATGATAAACAAGGGAGACATGAGTGCTAAAAGCCCTCGGACGGGGGCCACGAGACATAAAAGGTGAGAAATCCCTGCTCTAGCAGAAATATTTCATCATGTGAAATTCTTGCAACTTACCAACAATAAGCCCATCTATGAATTGTCGACTTCTCGCTATAAAATTGAAATCACACTTTGGTAAAATCGGTAAAGTCCATCTTCGCAAAATTGAGATTCATGGTTTCCATTCGTTTGTGTATTCTAATAGGATGGTTAGATTTAATACTATTAAAAGAAAACGTAAGATTAGACGAATTTAGGGGATTTATTAAATGTGACAGTTTCCCCAGCCTTTTCCCCTAGCAAATAAGATAGTTTCAGCTCATTTTAGGAGGGAGTGTTTCCAAGATAAAGGGTTGATGGATATTTGCTATAAGCAATAAACTTATCTGTAACTTCGTTATGGTAATGGTATTAAAAAAAAACGTAATAGTAGGTGAGTTATCGCGTATTACGTTGAATATGATGGACCGCTAGCAAGCGACGGAAAAAACGAAATCTTCCGTGTTCGGCATCACCCTGGGTGGGGTAATAAAGATAATATAGAGTACTGTATATAGAAAATATGGCCAAGTGTGCTGGGACTACTATACCACACGTTACCATACTAGTCGATATATATAGCAGGGTGACAAGCCTGATATAGGATATTAGTACGTAACAAATGAAAGTTTCCCGCTGCCAAGGTTTAGAAATGAACTTGCCGAATGTCGTATGACTTGACTGACGAACGGACCTACAGCAACTGCCGTATGCAAAAGTTATTGTCTCATTCCAACAGTATGGTGGGATAAATTTTATTCGCAACGGTTGCAGTTCGTGGTCGACCTTATTACCGAACAGCCGATCGCGAGTTATTTTGAAGATTTTAGTCGATCGCAGGGTGACCATCCCTGATATATAGGGTAACCACTCGCCAAAACCTTACTCTAACACAGGCCTGGGCAAGTTGCGGCCCGCGGGCCACATCCGGCCCGCAGCAACGTTTAATCCGGCCCGTGAGCGAGTTTCTAGATTTAGACACTTTCTTTTTCATTTACATATAAAATATACTCTGATTGCGAAAAAAAGAATTTTTAGGACAATGAAAAAGTCGATAATAACATTCGACTGAATTTCCTTTAAATAGCCGATTGTTTTTGTCACCTCGCAACTGTCCTAATGGTCTTTGTGCTTGATCTAAATAAATATAATAACTCTGCCATATATTTTAGACATTCAATTCATGTAAAACCGCTTTAACTTTCACTGTAAAAGACATATTCCTAAACCGAGACAAAAAATCGCAGTCAGGAATGTTCGTTATGTTGAACAACTAATACACAACTGTCTCACTGGTTTTTGTGCGCACTCGAAATAAATATAGTTAAATACCATATATTTTAGTCTTTCAATAGATAGGGATACTCATTCACCCAACACTTACTGAGCCAAAACCTATCATTAAACCAAGACAATCACAAAAATCGCAATTACGATGATCTTTCATCCTCAAAAACCAATTCGAAAAATTTTATTTTATCAAGAACAAAGTCCATACAGAACGATTGACTGGTTGACTAATCCTAAACAATTGACTCTTATGTTCTCCAACTAATTCGCAACTGTCCTTGTATAAACAGTCTCACGCTCACCCGAGCTAAATAAGAAAATCCTTTTTACACGCATCATATATATATATATATATATATTCCATATGCCATGAAAAAAAAATGTCGTTGAATTCAAGGCAAAAAATTGCAGTCACAATGGTCGCTTATGTCCGCCAACAAATACCAGAAATTCAGTTTTATTACAATCAATATTTATTATATGTTTACTTCTGTTCCACGGTTAGTTATTAACCAGTTGCAAGACATTCGTGTCGGTATTTACCGGTGATTGTACAGAATAGTTCGTCACCGTGTCCGGAAATTCGCCGCGGGAAATCACGTCGGATAGGAAAATTCGTCGAATGAAAAATCGTCGCAAGAGCATTTCGCTGTAAAACAAATATTTGTGATAAAAACAGTTGAAGGGTTAGAGTATTCTCTTAAATAAAGAATGTTTTTTTTAAATAAAAAGGTACCTCAAAAGTATTTTTTTATCATAAATACTTGTTTTACAGGAAAATGGTCTTGCGGCAATTTTTCCTATGCGACAAGATTTTCCACGCCAACATTACTTGCAGCGAATTCAGAACCGTTCGTCCCAGTAGCTGCTATCCCCTCTACAACGTGCTGTCCGGGTCAGTTTCTGATAATTTATGCTCCTTATACCTGACTCTAAAAATAATTCGGGGGATAAACAAATTATAGATGTTGTCATACATGGTAAAAAATAAATTAAAGTTTAAGTAAAAGTTAAACGTTTGTATTTTATTTATCAAATCTTTAAATCATCAAACGAAGCAACAAACTCACACGTATACGATCAAATCTATTTATCTGCTGCCTCCTAAAAAGTGCTGCCCGGGGCGAGTTTCTGATAATGATGCCTTATATCTAATTTCAAAAATATTTTGGGAAATGAACAAATTACATGACAATGAATGAATTAATAGTCAAGTGAGAGTAAAATGATTGTATTATTATTATTTGAATCATCAAGCCTAAGCAACAAACGCACCCATGCAACGTGCTGCACAGGTTGAGTTTTTGATAATTAAGCACTTATATTTAATTTCAAAAATAATTCGGGAAATAAATAAACTATAAACATTGTTAAAAATGGGAAAAAATTAATTAAAGATCAAGTAAGAGTGAAATGTAATTAAATCATCAAACTAAGCAACAAACGCACCCATGCAACGTGCTGCACAGGGCGAGTTTTTGATAGTTAAGCACTTATATTTAATTTCAAAAATAATTCGGAAAATAAATAAACTATAGACATTGTTATAAACGGAACAAAATTAATTAAAGATCAAGTAAGAGTGAAATGTAATTAAATCATCAAACTAAGCAACAAACTCACCCCTATAATGTGCTACCTGGAGCGTCCACCCACAAAACCCTAGGGGCGCACCTGTGTACAAGGGAGGGATTGCGTTAACGCATGGTGGGGGGCATCGTTTGTGATGTATATGAATAATTGTTCAGTGCGGCAATTTCACATGTATACTTTAAACAAGGCTGCAGACAAGCGTCATCTATATACAATGAGGTACTATATGTATATATATATTTCGATTTACACATAAATCCAGTTAAATTTACTATTATTTTTATTTACCTTGATCTTGTACGACATCTAGCGCCCGCTGGTTAGTGAGTGTGTTAGCGATTTTTATTTGGTTAATCGATCATTTGTTTTAGAAGGGCGGTTACAACACGATACTATTGAAAAAAAGTTGTGTAAAAATGGTTTGGTATGGCATTTATAATTGTAACAAAATATAAAATCAAAAATTTATTCCGGGTTTGAAATACATTTAGCGCATTTCCATTTTGTTCAAATTTTCGAGAACTATTTTTCACATATAGATTGGCTGAGAGTTTCAGCAACATATAAATAGAATAATGCATAGTTAAAGTCATTTCAGCCACAACGATGAATTAATTAACTTTCGGTTTTCTTGAGAAATTTCCCCACAGCAAAGTCACTCTCTTTCACCCACAAAAGACGGGGACTCATCTCTGAGAAAGGTTAAGCGCACTCACAAAGAGGGAAAAGAAACTCATCTTTGAGCAAAGCAACTAACGAGCTGACATTTCTGCCTCGAACTTCTGAGCGAGCCCGCTTTGAGCAAATTCATTAAAACATAAACGCTAAGCTATACACATATACTCCTACATTGGATAAGCTAATTATATCAACCTGTCCCCCTGCACACGCATAGACAAACACATTAAAGTTGACGTTCAAATATTGAATGAAGTTGTCTCAAGTGGGCACTTTGATATATTTAGTAAATAATTCGATAACTTAATCAATGATTACGATCTAATTGGTGAGCGGACATTTTGAAATTTCGCGAATGTGGGTAAGAATGTCTTTCGAAAAATGCGCCGTCAATTTAAGTAATTTATTAAGGGAATTTGGCACCATTCAAAATCACGCGATGTTGCACGGGTAAGCTTTTGACAATTACGATATTTAAAAAATATCACCGTTCCTGAGACCTCAGTCAATCTGTTCAAATTCGTCGATTTTCCAATTGTATCCACTTTAAGCCGTCATGTCAGTGTTTACCGAATCATAATGCACCAAATTTCTAATATATGGGTTCAGTATGCCATTTTAGCCGCCGCCCGTAACTAACGAGTCAAGTCCCCTTTACTTCTGAATAAGAAGCCCTGCACCCATGAACCTGTGAGAAGTTTATAGGTAAATTTCACAGCAATTTTCTTGAGCGTATAGATTTGAACGTAATTTCAAGGCTCGCATAATGTACCGCTATAATTCTATATGGATCCGGTACATCTTGGTGAACTTAGTGATTGTTCGTAACTCCACTCGAAGGCAAGTATGAGTTAGTGCACATAACGTATCGTCATAATTCTACATAGTTTCAACATCTTTATTAGACGAACTTCCTGCAGCGACAAACTTCTTTGCTGCCCGGGGCGAGTTCCTGATAATGATGGCCCAATTTTCAAAAATAATTCGGAAGATAAACAAATTATACATGTTGTTAAACAAGGCAAAAGATAAACGAAAGATATGAACGACACCAGAAAGATACGGGGCACCATTTGTGAAGGGATCGGAATTATTCTGTAATGCGGTAATTTCACATTTAACACGCTTAATAAGGCTGCAGAGCACAACCACCATCTATACGCAACGAGTTACTATACTATATATTTTGATTTACACATGAATTCGTGTAAAATTTACTGTTTATTGTTAATTTCCTTGTTTTGGTACGACATCTAGCGTTCACTGATTATCAAGTGTGTTAGCGTTTGTATTTAGTGAATCGGCCATGTGTTTTGTGGGGAAAATTAAAGATTTATACTGGGGTTGAAATATTTTTAGCTCATTCAGATTTTATTCAAATTTTCGAAAAATATTTTTCCCGCCAATCCACGAGCATTGATTGGTTGTAAGCTGTAGCACACAATAGGCATAATGCATAGTTAAAGCCATTTTGCGATCAATTTAGGAATAAGTTAGGTTACGCGTAATTTATCAGCGAGTTTTTATTTCCTTCCGTTTTCCAGTGAATATTCAACATTTCCACGCCAGCTCTCTGCCACAACAACGAATTAACGCTCGGTTTTCTCACAGCGAAGTCACTCTCACTCACTCAAAAGTGACGGAGACTCATCTCTGAGTAGAGTTAAGCGCACCCACTCAAGGTAAAATAGACTCATTTCCTAGAATAGTAGCGCGCACTCACTCAGAAGTAAAGAAGACTCATTTTCTAGTAAAGTTACGCGCAATCACTCAGAAGTAAGAGAAGATCATCTCTGAGCAAAGTGGTGCTCCAGCAGTATGTGTACCAATATGGAGTTACTAATTTTGTTTGCCTACATTACATCAAGTTGTGTGAATGGACTGAAACATATGGGCAGGGGGTATATTCACTTGACTAACGCAGACAGTCTCCGAACTCCTAAAAGAGCTATAATGAGAAAAATCGGAATAAAATAATGCCCTAAGCCTAATCTTGTACATATATTACGGGAGTACCGGGAACTTATCTCTGAGCAAAGCAACTAACGAGGTGACATTTCTGCCTCGAACTTCTGAGCAAGCCCGCTTTGAGCAAATTCATTAAAACATAAACGCTAAGCTATACACATATACTCCTAAGCTAATTATGTCAACCTGTCCCCCTGCACTCGCGTAGACAAACACATTTGACGTTCAAATATTGAATGAAATTGTCTCAAGTGGGCACTTTAATATATTTAGCAAACAATTTAGTAATTTCACTAATGATTACAATTTGATTGGATTAGTGAGAGGACCTTTTAAAAATTTTGCGAACGTGGGCGAATCTTCTTATTGTTTCGAAAAATGCGCCGACAATTTTACACAACATTAGTATTTTATTAAGGGATTTTGCTCAGTTCAAGATCACGCGATGTTGTTCGGATAAGCCTTTGACAATTACGACTCTTAATTAAGAAAAATCATAACATACCCGAGTTTTTGCTAGTCCCTGAAGTCCGATTCCATCTCTTTAAATCCGTCCATTTTTCGATTGTATAGACCAGGGGTGGCCAACCCGCTTTCGACCGCGATCGACTAAAATCTTTAAAATAGATCGCGATCGACTGATCGATAATAAGGTCATACACAAAAACGAATGTGTATTGAATATGCAGATACCTGCGCATATATACAAAAATTCCACCGCTGTCAATGAGCTCGGCAAGTTTAGCGTCTACTAAATAGAAATACATGTACAAAGAGACACACAAAACAACAAAATTTACGGACTTTGTTAACTTTATATTCATAAATATTATTCATGTGTCCATCAGCCCCTTCACGAGTATATTGTTAGGGCTGAATATATTTTGCTCTTTATAACTAATAAGACAGCTATGCTCAAATATATATGTACACGAAGTCTATAACGAAATGTTTTACCATCATTTCTCCCAAAATCATACGGTTTTCGTGTCCCATGGGAAATACAAATGTATACTGTCTCATCCCATTCTCGTGGACAAACCTATCAAATGCTTCTTTATATCGTTGATAAACTAATCGAACAAGCCGTTTAACCTGTACTGGATTTCACAAACGCATCAAACTTGATGTTCAAATATCAAATGAAGTTGTCTCAAGTGGGCACTTTGATATTTTTAGTAAACAATTCTGTAATTTAACTAATGATTACAATTTGATTAAAGACATGACATTTTGAAATTTCGCGAATACGACCAAGAATGTCCTCATTATTTCGAAAAATGCGCAGACAATTTGTGTATTTTATAAAGGAATTTTGCTCCATTTAAGATCACGGGATGTTGCTGGGATAAGCTTAACAACACGTAAGAAAATCACAACATGCCCCAGTCTTCGTTAGCCACTGAAATCCGATTCAATCTCTTACACATTTCCACTCTGAAAAAGGCAGCAGACAAGCGTCACTCATACGCAAAGAGCTACTATATATATATATTTCTGTTTACACCTAAATTCGAGTTAAATTTATTATTATTTTCAATTATCTTGCTCTTATACGACATCTAGCGCCCGCTGGTGAGTGAGTGTGTGAGCGATCATTTATTTGGTGAATAGATATGTGTTTTGAAAGGGCGGTTACAACATGTTGCCATTGACAAATAGGTGTGTGTTAAAGGCATTGTATAGTATTTATTATTGTAACAAAATATAAAATTAAAAGTTATTCCGGGTTTGAAATACCTTTAGCGCATTTAGATTTTATTCAAATTTTTGGGAACATCTTTTCACATCAGTTTGCAGGCAGAGATCGGTTGTGAGTTGTACTGTGATTCCTCACAAATAAGGCTCAGCCTGAATTTCAATAATGATTTTAATACAAGCCCTCCGCTTCAAATAAGACCTTTTCGTTAGCAAGAAATCTCTCCTACACGTTTTAAACGTTCATTTTTGAATAATCTATGTTTAGCATTTTTTAAATAAAAAAGTGTTATTCATAAGTAACTGGATATTGGATTTCATATTATTTATATTTGAAAATCTCGTAATTCTCTACTTTGTAATTTTGTTTTTGATAAATTAAAATAAAAGAGATCCCGATTAATTTAACATGATAGCGTCATAAAATCAATATAGGAATAAGGTAGCTTACACGTAATTTATCAGCGGTTTTCATTTCCTTCGTTTTTCAGTGAATATTCAACGTTTCCGCGTCAGTTCTCTGCCACAACAATGAAGTAACATTCAGTGTTCTTGAGAGATTTTCTCACAGCAAAGAAAGGTGATGAAGACTCGCCTGTGAGCGAGTTACACGTACTTACTCAAAAGTGACGGAGACTCATTTTGAAGCAAAGTTACATGCACTCACTCCGAAGTAAAGGAGGCTCATCTTTGAATAAAGTTAAGCGCACTCACTCAAAAGTGACGGAGACTCATTTTTAAGCATTTACTAAAGTTACGTGCACTCTCTCAGAAGTAAGAGAGACGTATCTCTGAGAAAAGTTACTGGCACTCACTCAGAAGATTCATCTCTGAGCAAAGTTATGCGTTCTCACTCAAAGCTAACAGAGACTCATCTCTGAGCAAAGTTAGGCGCACTCACAAAGAGGGAAAAGAACCTCATCTCTGAGCAAAGTAACTAACGAGCTGACTAACTTCTGAGCGTGCCCGCTTTGAGCTAATTCATTAAAACATAAACGCTGAGTTTTTCACATATACTTCTACCTCGGATAATCTAATTATGTCAACCTGTCTCCCTGCACTCGCGTAGACAAACACATTATAGTTGACGTACAAATATTGAAAGAAGTTGTCTCAAGTGGGCACTTTGATATTTTTAGTAAACAATTGAGTGATTCAACTAATGATTACAATTTGATTAATGACAGGACATTTTGAAATTTCGGGAACACGACTAGGAATGTCCTCATTATTTTGAAAAAATGCGCAGACAATTTGTGTATTTTATAAAGGGAATTTGCTCAGTTCAAGATCATGGGATGTTGTTGGGATAAGTCCTTGACAACTACGACACTTAAGAAAAATCACAACATATTCCAGTCTTCGGTACCCATTGAAATCCGATTCAATCTCTTCAAATCCGTCCATTCGCAGATTGTATGAAACTTCTACTATACGGTTTCAGCAGTAAGGTTTCATGCCATTTCAGCCGTCGCCAGTAACTCAGGTTTTAGTCTCTTTTACTTTTGATTGACAAGCCCTATATTCCTCAACCTGTCCCAGAAACAAAATTCTGTGGGGAGTAAATATATATTGAGTACCTATTTTTCCGAGCTTTTCGACTTAAAGGTAATGTCAAGAATTCATATTGCAGGAGTGTGCAACATACAGGAGGGAAAGATACAAAAAAAGGGCCGCAAATGAGTTATGGATCTCGTGACATGCGTTGTTCGCTTGCACAAGTTAGCTGTTGAGGCATTGCAACGCCATATAAATCGCTAATAATTGGACTCAGGTGTGAACCGTTACAATTCTATGGTTTCAATACATCTTGGTATTTTAGTGATTTTAGTGAAAAAAAATGTAAAGTCTGAAACGAATATATTACAGACCGAATAACGAGATAAATCATAGTTTATAGTATATTTTAATGAGATGGATGAGCTTGGTGTTCTTCAGCGAGTTTTTTATAATATCTAAAATTACCCTGTTTACTGATGGAAAGGCGATTTCGTTGTTTTGATAGCAATAGTAGCACAGCTGAAAACCCCTTATCATATTAGCGGTCGGAAATGAAAGAATCTAGGGTTCTACCTCCTCAAAAACCGCCGTGTACTCATGCCTTATAGCATTTACCTCCCTAAATTCACCCCATTTTACATATAGGGATGCTAACCTTTTGCGGGTCGCATATATTTTTTGAAAGATAAAAACGGAACAGCGGGCAAAAACCGCGACAATTCGTGAACTCAACTCAGTCGTCTTATTAAAAAATTATTACAATGACATTTAATGTGACACTGTCTTGTTGCTGCATCACGCTTGATAGCTTTACGACGCCAAGATTGGAAGATTTTCTTCTACTTCCAAACATCGAAATGAATGTTATCGCATAGTTTGTCAAATTTTGATAAAGATTTTCTTTAAGAAGATACACTCTTACAAAAATTAAGCAGTGATGAATCCCTCGAATAGAATATGAATTTTATTTCCTTATTGCATTGCAATATATTCTAATATTCACTGCGCTATTGAACCCCTGCACTCAGCATCAACTTTTCTGCGTGTTTCCCATTGTCTAATTGTAATTGAATCGTAGGCTCGTTAAACGAGAAGCTGTTTTATATAATTTTAAGGATATAATAAAATTTTGTCTAAACGTGCCTCACGATAAATTCTGTTACATAAAAAAATGTAATTTACTCCCCGAGCGTAGATTGTAAATAAAATTAATTCATCGCCAAAACCGCCGTTTAGATGTTTCCCCGGGCATAGACTTCCTTGTTTACTTCGTGACATTGGCCATTCAGCAAGATGAAAAAATAAACGTAACAATGCCCCCCGTTTGCATCCGCTCAGACACATTTCTCACTCAGGCAGATTTTCAGGCGTGGTCGTGAAAATTACCTCATTTTGGCGTTTTTGAATTATATTCGTTATTTTTTAGTTGTTTTTCGGAAATTTAAATATAAATGAAATAAGTCAATGATCACTTTGTCTCCCCAGAAGTTTCAGTTTATTTACAGTAGGCAAAAATTTGGTGTAGAAATATCTTTGATAGACTAAGCTAAAATTCTTTACTGGTACTTTCAAAAAACAGATTGTTGAATGGTATGAATTAGAGGCAACAACTAGAGGCAATTTACAGGCAACAACTCGCAAAACCACTTTTAAAATACGCACAGAAACTTTTAAAATGGTAAAGTATAGGAAAAATTTTCCGGGGTCAAAGGTCGGGGAACGGTTCATTCAGTATAGCGTCCCGGGCCTGATTATTTTACTTAGGCCGCCGTATTTTGCCGACCACCGGGATACGGAAACGACCGTATCTTACTGCGAAGACGAGTCCAGCAATCCTTTCGCGCGTGATAATCGCCTACGTGATTCAAACCAACGAAAGCACGCAGAGTACTGTAATCAAGTGCACGATGCGCCAAACAAAAACAGGTTTCTAGAAATCGCCCCCTTCGACTTTTTCGCCCCCTCTGTAGCGTTATCGCCCACCGGGGGGCGATATCGCCCAATTTGGGAATCACTGATCTAGAATATTCTAAACGCATTTTGCCATAGCTATATGTTACACATCAGGCTTCAATTTTCAATCACGAAATAGTAAGATCGAGTGGTCAATATAGACAGGGGAACTTCCCAGGATGGTTCTGAAATTTGTATTTTCCAAGTCAGACCGTAGCAGCTAGCAGGTCCGACTTCAACCCTTGACCCCCATCCTGCGTACCGAGATTTCAGTCATTACTAAAACAAGAGAGCAACGCTCAAATATATGGACATGTGGACTAGACCGAAGCAGGGTTTACCTTTGACGTTACCGGTACCGTACCCTCAAAAAGTTCCGGGTTTTCATTCGCAAGAATTTTCACAGTCAGCCGTCACGCTTGGCGGATTAAAAACCGTGTTCCCATAATTAAAAATTAATACAGCGCAATTTTGGATGAAATATTAGATCTCATAAAATTCATAGAAAATTCAGGAATAAATGTAGTTGCCTTCTGGCAAAAAAATCAATCTTGAACCACTGAAAATTCCAAAGCAATTGGTCCAGTATTCGAATGGAAAAGCGATTTTTTAATGATAATGACGAAAGATAATAACAATAACAACAAAATTTTGAAACGATCGTTATGGCCACTAAACGTGTCCAATAATAGAGCCTTGTTCAGATCAAAGCAGCGATGTGCAACAGGCGGCCTGTGAGCCACAACTCGGCCTGCCAGGCCATTTAGGGTGGCCCTTGTCAACACTCTGATCTTTCCCATCAAGCTTAAAACCGTAGTTCAATAGTTTATGTCTAAAAAGGCGCTCTCGTGGATTGTACTAATCAGCCTTCTGATTAATTATACCACTCCCGATAATCGTGTCTTTGTGATGTATTATCCGCGAGAGGAGGATCTAATTCTAACGGTTATGGGAAAGATAACCGACTTTCGTCAGTGATTGGATTTGAAGTTTTAAGAAGGTTATCTCTATTGAATTCATTAACATCATTTAAGAAATTGTATCTATATCAGACGTGAGATGACTTAACAAGACAAGCTGAATCTCATTACTGCGCACGATTCCCAATCTCATGAGCAGGGTTGCCAGATCCCAGCAAAGAAAAAAGCCAGATTAAGACACGAAAAGGCCAACAATTTTACAAGTACAAATGCCTCATAATATGTCAGATTTGAAACTCCCAGTACAATAGTGGATTTGCACAGTTTGCAATATACTGATTTAGAGCGATCAGTTGATTTAGTGAGCCACACCTAATGTCTTTTCCCACTATCAATTGAGGTTTCGGTTGTTATCATGACGATTTCCACTTCATCACGAGCAAGGGTTTACAAGCAAGAAGGATTGTTTAATGGCAGAGTTAGTATGTATATCCGACATAATACAGTCAAGCTGACCCACAAAGTAACAAGATAACCAACGAATAACAATAAAATTTATCCACATAAATTTTGCGCCCAAGGCAAACTATAAAATTGGCGCCCCGACCTCCACGTTTAATCATATTTTCTATTACATTCAATTATATATGTATTTTCTATTACATTTAATTGTATATGTAAAAACAATTCAAATTTGGATGGAACAGTTTATTTAAAGAAGAAGCAAAGCTTGGTATACCTATAGAAAATTCTCTCGACCTTTTACTACTGAAAAATTTTTTATGATAATTTTGAGATTGCTTTGAGGTTTTGGCTATCACAAACCGGTTCACATGTATGAAGACATCATTTTTACTTAAATTATCCTACCTGGTGTCGCTTACACAGGTAGTCAGTCTACTGATAGATAATTTTAGCCTAGTTAATCACATCGTTCGCGAGAATTTTGATCACTGCAACAAAACTAAAACTCCTCGGACGGCAGGATGGCACTTAAGTCATCCATCTATTTTTTCGAGGCAGAACTAAAAACTGACAAATACCACGCAAAATTATGAAAACGAGGCCTGCTTGAATATCTGTCCGAGCGGCTGAAAAAAATGAAATTTTTATGTCATTGTTTGGTTATTTTTGATTGGTTGTGGTTAAGGGAAATCTAAATGTTGACGAGCTAAGCTAGCTATTGTTGCACACTAAATATGGGTATTGTATTTTATATGATTTTAATAATAGACAATAGAATAAACACCAAAAAAAGCCTAACGGAAAATCTGGCGCCAAACTTGTTTCAAAATTGTGAAACTTGACGGTAAAAAGGCCAATGTGGCAACCCTGCTCGTGAGTTAAATCATGGGTATCATGATGTCACCTAATCCAGTACTGTGACATCATATTCATCGTCTTGCATGAATAAACTACACTACAGTAAGGATGCTGTACATCTGTAGCAAAAAAATAGTCGAAATATACCTATCTAAAGAGTCGTTTAGACGAAACCGTTATAGATTCAGGTTAGATTAGCCAGGTGAATGAAAAATTTGTTAGGATACTTGAAAGTCTGTACGCAAAGGCATTTCATTCTCAAACCGGTCCACAGTACCAAAAATGTTGCCTGCTGTTATACTAAGGTTTAATTTAGTCTATACCGAATTCTATTTTTCAACTGTTTCTATTGCGTTTGTAGAAATTTCCATGATGTGTTCCTTTGTTCATATTTCTAATTATCCATAAAAGTATTATCATTTGCGGCCAGTACTTTAAAAGGCGCTATAAAACACCCGTATTCAGGTTGTCCTATTAGTCCACGAGTGCCGTGCGACTATAAACTGATTTTGCGGTATTTTTTTGAAATCTGACGGTTGAAATCACAGCTGTGTGGTGCGATATTAATCATGGAACCGTAAATCTTTTTATTTAAGTTTGTGCAACGATACGACTTAACCGGAATGCCGGTAGGTGCTCGTCACTGATACAGTCTAGTAATACTGTAATAATTAGTTCAGAAGATCCAATGTGCTGCAAAGACACACAAATAGGTTCGAAGTTCACGATGCAAACGAAGAGACTTTAATAAAATAGTGTAAAATCCACGCTTAAAGCAGATAATATAAGAGCGACAAAATACGGTCCTTACTCAGCGACAGCAAAAGCAAAAAAAGCGAACACGGCGTACGCGGCACAGTTCACATATGCAGTGGTGGTTGGAGTCGAGTTACTGGATCAAACTATCAGGCGAATTAGGGCTCAGACTCCAAACACCAATGCATATACATTAACTAGACAAGAAAAACAAATAAAATAATAAATCAATAAAAAATAGAACAATCCAGTCCCGCCACATTTGGAAACATTTTTTAAGTTATGAGCGTTAATCAAGATGATGATTAACACTTTAATTTGCGGTTGACGGCAATAGTTTTGGGATCATATCGTGGCATTGCGCACTAGATTTATTAGTCGTTTGGCTTTGTGTTGCTTTGTAACCATGTATGCAGTTTTGCCTATGTCTATATGGCAATTTTTGATCAATTTTACTGAGTATATGACTGTATTAGATTTCAGATATAATACTTAGTCGTAAATGTTATAGAAGGATTACCTTCTTTTAAAACAAGTGACCCGTTATCCGCGACTATTGGAACCTGGAACAAACCCTACGTACATAACAGGTTAGTTACAATATCATTAAATATTTAACACTAAGAATAATAAGAACGGTTTACGATTACGAGTTCAAAATTTGTTAGTAAAAGTCGTGAATTAAATTTAGAATCAAAACTCTTCGCCAGGAGTTTGGACTCAAAGGTAGTGTCGATTTTCACAGTCACTCGGAATCGGCTACAACTTTTCAATGGCCCGGGAGTCTCATGTTATATGTCTCACATATTCTCTACCTAGGTAAGGGTAAACGTATGGGTCATAGTAGCCAAAATTGTAATTTTCAAAACCATCGTATTATTAATTCTGGACTTATTGAACTCGGACAATAGACAAGAAATAATAGTTTGAGTTATTGTTTATTAAAAAAGCGTTTAATCGGCGTTTCAGTCAACTAGAAGTAAGGAGTCTGAAATAATTTTTGTATTGGTGTTAAAATTTTCATTGTGTTTCAATATCACTCCTTATGTTATTATTCGTTGTTTGAATTAAGTTTTACCAGATGCCTTCCTCCCGACGTGGCACGAAGTTATCTTGTTGCTTACCGGCCTTAAATGGTCTAAACCTGGTTTAGCCGAAGTAGTACTGATTTTGAAAAGCGGTCCTGCCATCTCGACTGTAGACTTTAATGTCACATATATCGATCATAAATATATTTTTTCTATTGAATGTTGATAATTGTTTTGCTTCAACGTACGAAGCCCATTTATCACTGATTTGCGACCTATCTCACTAGTTCAGTAAAACAGAACTGTCGTATTGGTTTGTATGTATTGCGTATATGACTTTGGTAAAGCTAGCAGACAATAACCTATTTTTCCAAAATCGAACACGCCATGTCTCATGACCGCAAACAAAGTGAACAGTTGTCGCGAACATATTTAATTGCGACAGATTATCTACACCAGGGGTTCTTAAACCTTTGGTGTCACGGAGTCCTAAAGAGGTTGATTATTATTTACGGAGCCCCACAATAAACTTTAAAAATTGAACAAATAAAAAAACACATTGTTACCTAGCGATTATTGTTCCCATGTAAGTTACAATTACTTTACTTAATTTAAATGCTAAACCTTTTTTAATAGAGTTAATTTAATACAGTCCATAAATAAATCCAATTTTCACAGATAAATTCTATACATTAAGTCTGTAAATTTGACACTAGATAAACATAATATTGAATTTTGGGCCAAACCCCCTCCCTCCCTTTTAGAAAAAAGTAGCTAAGAACGTGCGCTACTGCACTTTGTTAAAATCGCCGTTGGTTGTCGTCAGATTCATGTGTTTTTTAGACCGTAGTTATTTTCACGTCGGTATACATTCTTTCAAAATCACAAATTTTCCTCGTCGTTTTCGTAATTTGTCAATACCCTGGAGTTTTTTAAACGGTGATATCTTACAAAGAATCTGAGTGGCAGACCTGCGATATGGCGGGGTCAGTGTTGCAGAAACCGATCAAATTTGTCGAATTCGCTAAATGGCTGTAAACTGCCACACGTGATTATGATTTAATCAGGACGGGCACAAATATATTCAAATATAACAAACTAACTATCGATAGTAGGTATTGTTTTTTGTGCGCAGTCCGACATAACTTCTAATATTTTATAATAACAGCGTTGTTCAGGATATACGGTAGTCCACAACTACTTCGTTCACTTGACTTTGTTTCAATGATTTTCATTGTAGAAATGATTTTATAATTTCGTAAGTCAACGCAACCGCAGGTAACATTGAACGCAATGAAGGCATTTTAAATATGCCCGCATCGGTCATGGATTGTGCAATCGTGAATCGTACTCATGGAGATTTTAACGCCGACCTGAGGATTTTTTCAATGGCGATATCTTGCTTAGAAATATTCTTGAGTGTTGAATGAACAACTCAAGCTTGACGAATCCCGAGATTGCAAAATACGATTCCAATCCATTCATAGTTGGCTGTTTAGCACCTTTTGTATATTAATGACATGATAATATTCTTTCATTTTAGTAATCGTGACAGTAATCTCGACTTAACGGCAAGTAACGATGTGCACCATCAAATAAATATGACAATACATTTTAAATGCTCGCATCGGAAGGGAATTTTACGCAACAGAAAACTCGTTATCCGCTTGAAAAGTTCTTTTTTTAACGAGTGCCGTGATTGCGCGGGGATTTCCAATTCTCATTTTGACATCCTTTCCAACTTAAAAAATCTTAGCTGTGCTCCTGTTTATAATGTCATATTTGAATTACCACTTCGTTGCCATATTTCGATGTTACTGTTGTCAAATTTTATTAATGCTGTTCCTGCTTTTTCAAGCAGTTACAATATTATCCAAGTCAGTATTTTAAGTAACCGAATAGCTCACGGAGCCCCTAGGTTTCTCTCGCAGAGCCCTGGGGCTCCGTACGGAGCACTTTGAGAACCGATGATCTACCCGATGAATGCGATTACCGAGGCTATTCCCCTTTTTTAAAACTAAGAAAGATTTCCACCAGGTGTCTTAAAAAGTCGGAATCGTTAATCAAACTGGCTTATTAAGACGTAATTTAATGCAAGAAATAATAATTTCTCATCAAATTCACCAACACTGTATATATATATATATGACTATGAAATATATCAGGCGTGGGCAACCTTTTTCGGTTCGCGTGCCAAAATCGGCTAAATTTAACAACAAAATTCTTCCGAGTACCGACCAAAATTAAAAACAATGCTTTGCTACTTCCAAAGCAAAAATACATAATAATAAATCTTTTAAACATTTACAGGTGGATTCACTATTCGGATAAATATCAGTCCGACAAATAGATTTGATTACTTTTCTTATTCTATCAGTGAGACTTCTGCTGCTGCATTAACGCTGATAGAGATTTTACATTGGGTTTATATTTTGTATCTTTCAAAGAAATACACGGACTATTGGTTTCAACTTCCAGGCTACTCCTGTTACGAGACTTAGTAAATAGTAAAGACTTAGTAAAAAGGCTTAATAAAGTTCCAATCATAAGCATAACTGAGAACAAAGATTCACAAGCATATGCAGATGATGTAGAGCAGTGCTCGGCAAACTTTATGTACTCGCGGGCCAAATATACACATTCCCTGTAGCGCGCAGGCCGCAATATTTCCGCCTTCGAACAATCGCTAGATTGAATTTCAAATTGCGGCGCATTCACATCTTCTATTATTGTGTCAAAAGCCTGCTGCTATGAGATGTGTATGTGCCGTTTGTTAATATATATATTATCTAACAACATATTGTTTTTATTCACTTGTTAATAATGTGAAGGATGATGTTTTTATGCCAACTTGCCCACGGTACGTCGTCCAAAGAAGATCTGACAAGCGAGTACGAAGTTTATTCCAAGTGTAATGCATTTTAGATAAAACTGTTCGCAGCAATATGTTCTTCCGAACGTGCCCATCACATGTTTTGCACTGTCGCATAGATCAGCTGTGGCGCAGTCCTGGCTCTCGGGTCGATTTTTTCGTCGAAGCACATTGAAATGTTCGGCCATCGCCGCGAGCTACCCTGCGTTTCCCAAACATTTTTGAATTTTAAAAATCACAATTACCTCGAACGACATGCAACTGACGCTACATATTATAAAATAAGCGCCATACAACAGAACTTGTTACCACATAAATCCGCGTACAGACAATAATAAATTTGGGATCAATTTTTGTTTCATTCAATAAATGTCGGGTTGTTCGAGGGCCGCAACAAATTAACTCGCGGGCCGCATTTGGCCCCCCAGTTTGCCGACCCCTGTTGTAGAGTAATGTAGTTGCAAAGTTTTAAAAATATTCTCGGGAATGGCATCCCAATCATGTAAAAGTTCGTTTTCTGCACCTCTCTCTTGTATTCCCTTTCCCAATAGCTCATATTTCTCTCGAAATCAATTTATAACAGTAAGTTAGCAAGTAACACTAACCAACATGAGCTGCACAACTTCATAAATCAATCAGAAATATATATTACGTAACAATGTAGCCAAATGAACGTTGTGTTCATTCCGACAAAATTCGTCGAGAGCTCAGTTGTTACGCCATACTATATATATTTCTTTGAAACCATATGTCATGAAAAGACAAAAAGAGTTTAAATAAATAACAGATTGTTAACAAACGATAATGAATAAACGAACACCGAGTTTTATCAGATAATTCAGTCTCGAAACTTTTTATCTGAAATAGGACGATCTCGTTACTGAGGCCTCGCTCGCGTGCCAAATAAATGGGCACGCGTGCCAGGGGTTGCCCCCCCCCCCCCCTGACATATATAAACCATAAACACAAAATCTTTGGTAAACATATATATAAAACACATATTAAAATTAGAAAAAAAATGCACTGTGCAGAATCCCCCTCCCCCTAATTTCTCAAAATATCTCGACGAAATAGTTAATTTAACTGAGTTAAGGCGTAATTTATGCAAGAAATCTTTTTTTTCTTCATACAAATCATTAACAAAGTATCTTTGGTGGACATGAATTTTAAAAATTCCACCGTGAAGAAGATAGGGAATTTTCCCCTACTTCATCGAAAAAATCAAAGAAATAGTTAATTTGACTGAGTTAAAGCGTAAATTATTCAAGAAATAATTTTTTCTTATCAAATTTAATATATATAACATATATAAAACACATTGAATTTAAAATTTTTACCGTGCATGAAGTAGGAGCGTAATTATTTCAAAAATAATTTTTTTCCCTAAAATTCGCCAACATTGTATATTTAATAGTCAGATATAAGCCACGATTAATATCTGAAAAAAAAAATTTTGGGTAGAAATAATATGTTATTTCTTGAATTAATCACGTCTTCGATAAACGTTTGATTAACGATATCCTCGTTTTATCGATAAACTGGGAGAAAATCATTCTTTTTTTAAATAAGGCGGTGTAACTCCTGCGGCATGACTGGTTCGATTTTGTTAAAATGGGTAAATGTTTGCTGGAATCGTGTGCTAACTTTACCCAGGTATTATTACGTCAATCTAACATCTAATATTAGCTTTACTGTATTATTTGAAATGCCGAAAAGAAAACGCACCTTTTCCAATGTCCAATCCGCACCTTCCCAGTTTAATGTTCATTGGACACGTAGTGGACATAACGATCGTTTCAATATTATGTTGTTGTTGTTGTTCTTGTTCTTTGACACGTTTTTAAAAAGTCGCTTTTCTCTTCGAATACTGGACCAATTGCTTTGAAATTTTCAGTTGTTATAGATTAATTTTTTCGCTAGAAGGCTCTTACTTTTATTTATTTCAAAATTTTGCGTGAATTCTATGAAATTTGATATTTCGTCTAAAATTTTGCTGTATTATTTTTTATCCACGGGAACACGGATTTTAGTCAGTGTCATGACTGGCTGTACGTTTTGATTCTGCAAAATTCTTGCTACTGGAAATTCAGAACTTTTTTGAGGGTACCGGTAGCGTCAAAGGTACCGGTAAGGACTGATTCGCTCTGGTCTAACGTGTCCATATATTTGTGCGTAGCTCTCTTGTTATATATATGAACTTTTCACAGTGAAGTGACGGTCTATTTTTGGACACGTAGTGGACATAGCGATCGTTTCAATATTATATTGTTGTTGTTCTTGTTCTTTGACACGTTTTTAAAAAGTCGCTTTTCTCTTTGATTACTGGACCAATTGCTTTGAAATTTCCAGTGGTTAAAGATAAAAATTTTCTTCAAAAGGCTATTACTTTTTTTTTTTGCTATGACGTCATCAAAATTATTGCCATTAGGTGGCGCTACGTGTCCATATATTTGAGCATAGCTCTCTTGTTCTATTTCTAATTCTATAGTGTATAGCGGCAACGGCCATATAAAGTAGAAGTATTATCATGGCTGACCAGTACTTAAACTAATAAACATTTGGGTACTCCCGAAATATGTGAATCAAGATGGCGGACACCAGTCCGTAGTGCTAAAATAAGGAAAATTGGAATAAAACTATCACCTAACCCTAACCTGGTACACATAGTACGTTCCGGTGTCCGCCATCTTGGTTCACCTACTTCTGGAGTACCAACATTTGTAATCAGGTTAGCTTGTTAGTCCACGAGTACCATACGAATGCAGACTAGTTTTGAGTTTATTTTTTTTAATTTGAAAGTTTAAATCACAGTTGTATGACGCGATATTGACTACGGAATCGTAAAACTCTTGGTTGAGTTTTCATAAAATATGTAGGTTATAAGCGTTATCCATGTTCATTTCACTGATTGTATTGCTGTATTAGATTTCAGATATTGTGCTTTGTTGTAAAAGTTATGAAAGGATTACCATCTTTCAAGACAAGTGACTCGTCATTTATGGCTATTGAAACCTAGAACAAACACTACTTAAACGTCTTAATGTTTGTGAGTTTGTTGGTCAAAATCTCAAATTGAATTGAAAATCTTTACCAGCAGTTTGTACCCGGAAGTTATGTCAACCTAAATTCGATTTTTAGAGTTACTTTGAATCTGGTGAAACTTTTCAATGACTCGAGAGTCTTATATCATATATCTCTCACATTCTCTGCTTATTTATGGGTAAACCTATTGGTCATAGAAGCCAGATTTCAGGAATTTAGACGTGTTAATTCCTTGGCTAATCTCGCGCCATGTCTGGTATGAGCTACATGCTTACTTCTTGGAATACATTTTGATGATGTGACATCTTTAATTGGTGTCTTTAATAAAATGCTCTGGAAGAGCATCGTTTGTCAACACGTTTTCTAGCTAGATCGGCTTGTGTGCTATATTCTATTGAGTTATGCTGGCGGTTATCAAGTTTGACTCAATTGTATAGTCGTCGCAGTTTGCACATTACGTTTTGAAATCCCACGCCCACGACCTCATTCGGGTTTGACAAACTGAATAGGCATCCCCTACTAAAAAGATTCATAGGAAAAAACGGCATTTCAAAAAGAGTTGGATATTAGTGAAGTCTACTTGTGAAATTTTGCAAACATTTTTGGTTCGTCATGGAACAAATCTCCCGACCGACATTGTAACTTAAGAATGATAGAACAGAATTGACGATCACCAGTAAATCATGGAAGATATCACATAAAATGATGAATTTGTGTTACGAATGCTCGTATAATCGATATATTACGATACAAATTATAAGTTAACTATTTTATGGGTCGTTCACTGCAAAAATGCACCGTGGAATTCGGTATTTCTGAGAGTAACAACAACTTTCAGGTTCGGAACTGCCTATAGCTAATATACGATGCGAATTCACGTCGATCTAATAACAAGACGGAATCTCGACCATTCCAGATATTTTCAACTTCAATTTTCAATCGGGGCCGAAATGTGACAAAACCATTTTACCAGAATATTTATATAGGTAAAATATCGTCTTTTTGAATTCGAAGCTTGACTTTTCGAATATATTATTTTGATCTCGTCGTCTGAGGCATACCAAAGCTTAAAATATACCCGGTAATACCATATTTTTCTCAGCTATGGCTTTCTCAGTTAGCGATGTCTATTGAGGCTTTCCTCTTTTTATCTCGGTACCGGGCAAATCACCTTCTTTATGTGGCGTCTATATAAATCCTTTCTCTTTCTATTGATTCCCCGATATTTGAGCCCAGCCGTACACTCTGTATATTTCGTACACGATTGATTCTGATTGGTGTATATATATTGATCAAAATTTCACATCTATTTCAAATGCTAAGTTTAAATGAAAATTAAGCTAATGACAAAAACGTTACTTCTCTACGATTGGAACAATGTCAGCATGGATATATTCAATTCTAAGCTACCAGTCAAAAGTGATTTATCGAAACTCGAGATGAGCACCGTCATCCGTAATATTATTTTTGAATTTTACCAACATATTGGCTTTGATGCTACGACGCTTTACCGCCAAAGTTTGAACCTGGCATTGACGGACGATTTCAGTTATTGTTGCTATTTCTTCATTTCCCTAATATGCATCATGGAATACATTTTCTGCAACATTCAGTCTATTTATCTGCATTATTAAAGTAAAGAAGTAGCATATAATTATCTTTGGAAAACCAAAGACTGCCTAACTCAAAGCAAGCTAACCAGAATGAACGCAATTTCCCTCCTTTTATTTTCTTATATATTGAATATCACAGCAGTCCCAGATGGTGATTATCATCTTTTTCGTTGTGTTTTCATATATGGCAATCATGGGTCACTACCAGTTTTGCGCATTGGTGGCAGTTAGTCCCGAGTGAAGTTGTGATTATGTTTCAAAAAATATATTAAGTCTGATGCAAAGAAGTTGCTGATTCTGTTATGTCGGGAGCACTCCAATTTTGTATATAGATTATTACATAATATTTTAATCATTTTACAAAGAATATAAATACAGCCATGTGGAATAAACTGATTGGTCGCCCGAACGTATTTGCGAAAATATTAGTTAAATGTGCCGTAGCAAAAAAGTTATTGCTATTAATCACAAATCAATAATTTAAAAACACTCGACAAATAATGCATGTTTTTGGCATATCTAAAATTATAAATATATATACGTTGAAGCAATGTTTAGATAATAGCATTAATAGGTATCCAATTTATGCAAAAAAAGTTATTAGTGCCAGCGTGAAATCAAGCAAAATGGATTCACATGGCAAACGTAAATCACCTCTCATGTTGTCATATGCAGATAGTGACTTCGTATACAATGACAGAATAAGTCTGGGAAAAAATTAACAAAATCAGTAGAATTCCATCATAAAACGCTGATTAATTGTGTAAAGTTGACAATACAACTCAGTTCAAAGTCAATACATCGATTAATACAGATTAACAAAACCACAAACTAATAATAAGCATGCTGCCCAAACAGTAAAAACAAAAAAAAACAAAAATAGAAAATTATTCACGCCTGAGCGAACATGATAAATGAAGCAAAACGAAAGTGAAAGAATGCAGTGCTTGGAATGAATAAAGCAGAACAGTAACAAATTCACTGTGTTTTATTTTAAGTTTAGGAAAGACGTAATTGTCCGAGGGTAAACGTTTGAACGAGTCGTTCAGGAGATGCCCCTTTTTTGGTAAGAACATCAGCCAATTGTTTTTTCGATTCGACCCAGCTTATGCTGTTGATTTCTTTGTTTTGAATCATCTCCTTCAGCATCCCTATTTCAACTCGTAAGCGTTTGTTGGAAACATTTTTACTGGATCGGAGTGCTTCACATAGTGATCGATTGTCGGTTATGACATCGAGTTGTAGGCTTTTGAGTTTTCCAAAATATATCTCCGCAAACATATCTTTGATAAAAACAGCATTGTCAACTGCGTCTGACAATGACAGTGTTTCCGCTGTGAGAGTACTTTTGGCAACGCGACGAATCCTCTTGGACTGCCAGCTTAGCAGAGAGCATTCATTATTTTCCCCAACCAAGAACACCAAATTGTCACCTTGCCTTCCACCATCTCTCAGGTTACCATAAGCAGCATCAGCGAAGACGACAATCTTTAATAATTCATCATTTCCTAAATTTTTGTATTTCAATGATAATTGCTGGTTTTTCAGTCTTCTTATTATCTTGTTTATATAGAGCAAATCTTTTTTCTTCCCATCTTTAAGGTTAGAAGCTAGCTGACAAACATCATAGCTCACGTCAGGACGTGTCTGATTGCTTGCCCAAAGAAGACGGCCAATATTCGCTCTTAAAATATCTATTTGAGAAGACGAAAGACACTCTGCATCATCTGAGGTCACTTTTATGGTCTCAAGGTTTTTTACATACAATTCTTGATTGATCAATATTTCATCGGCTGATTGTTGTATGTCTAGTCCCAAATATTTGAATGCCTCGTTTTTCTCCGAGCTAATTAGAAATGTTGACCTCAGTTTCGAAATCAAATTGTTCTCAAAATACTCTGTGCCAGACCACAGAATATCATCAACATGAATCCCAGCTATTCCTTGTAATTCCTCATTGCAGTATACATAGAATACTGCTGAATCAGATGCTGATACTTTTGCTCCTTGGTCAACGAAAAACTTCTTTAGTCGATTGTACCATTTGAGTGATGCATCACTTAATCCATAAACACATTTGTTTAGTTTCCATAGCTTGGTAGTTCCAGCCTCTTTGGGAGGCTTTAAAAATATTTCTCTATCCACACAATTTCCCTGTATGAAAGCTGTTTTAATGTCAGTCGTATGAAGCTTCCATTTCTTTTGTGCGACAATGGCAATAAGAACCCTGAGTGAATCTTTTGAACAGGTGGGCGATTCTTTAGCAATATCGTCATTTGTTCTTCAAAGCCTCTTGCGACAAGTCTGGCTTTGGGAATGATTCCATCTTCAGTATCTTTCATTGAACACACCCATCGTACGGAAATTGTTGGTTGACCAACATTTTCGACTTCATTGTAGACCTTATTTTGTCTCCAGCTTTTCAACTCTGACTTCTTTGCTTCTAGAAAGTCAACATTTTCCAAGACCAACACATCTTCATGAGTGTTTTCATCCATTTCCTTCTCGTTCAGATTTTCCACTTTATCAAAATCTGCGTACCCAGATTTTCCTCTAAAACTTTCTGGATTACAATATTCAACATTGTAGCGTTTCCCATACTTCCCGGTTGATTTACCTGCACGACTAAGGATTTTGGCTTCATAGTCTTCACCAGCTAATGTAAAAGAGACAATTTTGCCTTTAGTCAAGTTGAGATTACGTTACCATTAGACGAAGCGTCAATTCCATCATTAGAATCTGTTGGAATGCAAACCTCCTTTGTCTGAGGAAAATCCTGAAGATAACGGTTGGCATGCTGGACTCTGCATGAATGTGCTCTGATTAGCTGTCCGCCATGTCGTATAAAAATAACCGGTCCATCTTGCCCAATTACTTTTGCAGGGCCCTTCCAACGTTTTTGATCCTCTCTCTTATAATAAACCTCTTCTCCCGTGAAGAATTCATCCCGAGTCTGTTGGGTTTGTGTTCGTAATGCTCTTCTTATTTTTTCGGAAGATTCTGATTCAATAACTGCTTTTCTGGCAGCTTGCATTGCAAATATATTATTGGCTGCAGTGAGACTTATAGATTCACCTTCCAATGCAGGTGGGTCATCATGAGTAACTGATGGCAAAGTCGGATTTCTTCCAACCACGAGCTGGTTAGGGCTGAAGCCATTGTTTTATTCACAAGTGAGTTTTTTGCGCTAACAGCCCAAGCAAGTGCAGTTTCCATATCACATTTCTCAGCTGCCTTAATCTTCATCAATGTTTCTGTCAATGTCCTATTGTGTCGCTCGCAGAGTCCATTAGACCACGGTGAGTATGCAGCTGTCGTCGTGAATGTTATATTAAAATTTTCACACATATCTTTGAACACTTCAGAATCAAATTCTCCGCCGTTGTCACTCAGAATACGAGCCGGACTTCCAAAAATGCTGATCCAATTTTGCATGAATTTCTTTACAATTGTTGATGAAAGTTTATTTCTCACAATGGCAGCTCTACTGTATCGAGTGAAGTGATCAATCATATGCAAATACCACATATCAGAACCTAGCTGATGTAGATCGACCGCCACTGTTTGATTAAAATCATTTGCCCATGAAAGTCCTACAACTGGACGTGGCGAAGGTTTTTTGTAAACTTTACATATTTCACAGTCACTGACTGTTTCTTCAATCAGGCTCGAAAGATCTGCATTCCATTTTCCTGCATTCTGAATGAGCTTCTTTAATTTGTCTTGTGACGCATGGCCGAACTGTTTATGCAATTTTGTAATTTCAGCTTTCCCAAATTCTTTATGCCCAGTGCTTTCTGATGCAAGGATTCCATTACTACAACCAACTTCTGCCTTCATTTTAGGCAGTATATCTACCGCATAATGTCCATTGGTAGATAAATGCAACTTAAGATCTTGCTTGAGCATTGCCGCACGATCGTTCTGCATGTCAAGTACAGTGCCTGCACGCTTTAGTGTGCTTTTGCTGAGTAACAATGGCAAGTTTTCTTCATTCACAATTTCAACCTCCATTCTCAGCAACGTTCGGTCAATTTGTACAGGAATTATAGCCTTTTTCTCAGCTTGAATCTCTTTCCCATCTCCAAATTTAAAT